>JASAOG010000001.1:3370000-3952500 GCA_030265305.1 Biomphalaria pfeifferi | reverse complement strand
ACCTCCGTTACATAGATGTAATAAAACGTGATCTAAAATCAGTGAACATCAATACTGACAATTTGGAATACATAGCTCTAGACCGCAACAGATAGAGAGAGACAGTGACCAAGAAAGCTATGGACAATGAAAGTACATGGGTCTCAGCTCAGGAAGAAAAACGTAAAATCCGAAAAACGGCCAGCTCCTCTACCACCGAAGCAAAAGCCACCTTAACCTGCTCTATCTGAGGACGGGAGTGTCTCTCCCACGTAGGGCTCCACAGCCACATGAGGAAGTGTGCTCTGAGATGAACCATAGTCGTTCTACGACTGAAGGAGGCCAATGACAATTATTGTTCATTAATTATTTTGTTTGGGGCAATTGTTCCTGCAGTATTAAGATTTATGATTGATCAGTTCTTTGCCTTCGAGAAACTTTTTTTTAGTTTTGTTTGTTTTTTTTTTTTTTGTTTTTTTGTTTTCTGTTTGTTTACTTGTAACTTATCACACTTAGTGAACCGTGTTTAGACCAGGCAGAAAGATGAAAGAACCTGGTGTGTATTCATTGATCCGACGATTCAACCTAATGTTTTGACTCTTATGATCGGAAAACAAAGTTATGTTTGATCTTCGAATAATAAATAACTTTGGCATTAAATTTGGAAATAGTTGTTTTTTTTAACAATTCCCTTTCTTAATATTTGTTTATATATTTAACTGAGTTTTAAACAAAAATCAAGATTCTTTGGAAACAGCGGGAAACTCTACATTCTACACATAATAGACGCTTCAGTAGAATACATAGTAGATAAAGAAGAGCATGCATCATTCAACTCAGTAGATCTCAAACTAGTGACTTATATGATATAGAGAGATGAAACGTCAGGGTTCTGGTGAAATAAAAGAATGAAAATACTTGGAGCCTGGAGCTAATGGTCAGTGGGGGAGGGGTGGTATTTGTCTATTATACCAACTCACTCAATATAACAGAACAATACGTAACTATTCAATCTTCTATTTTCATAATCATCTGACTAACAGAGTGGTTAGTATGTCGGCTGGAGGACATGTGAGCCATAAATTCGAATTCAGGTCGTACTTCTTCCTTTTTTTTTTATAAATGCTTTAAAAAAGCAATTACGTGTAAAATTCACCCCCCCCCCCCCAGATACCCCTTTCTTTCTCCCCCCCTCCCACACACATTTTCACAACTACTCCAGCTAAGTGTTGGATCGTAGTGTATTGAGAAAGGTTAAAAGAAGAAATTGCGCTAAACAAAAACAATTGGTTGGGTCTCTAGATCTATTACACACATTTAATGACACACACTGACACAAACTAATCCGTACAATTACATTTCGTATAGGTTATTTTTTAAAAAGTATTTTAAAAGTGTTTTTCATGTTTCAAATTTGTAACAAACCTTAATAATAGCTTGGCCCTAAATACCATCATTTTGTTCAAATTCCTTCTTTGTTTGTAAGAGTAAAGTGAAATTTATTGATTTCAGATATTAGCAAAACATGTTCATTTATTTAAATTGTCTGTTTAGTAATTCAGACATCACTCTGTCGATAGTTGAGTTTTTTACAAGATGCCTCTCTATCAATTCGTTATCGACAGTGTCTCTGGAATTCTTTTGATCTTGCGAAACATGCTACAGGTATAAAAAATAATTAGCCCGCTAAAAGATACACACTCTTAAGAGACGGTTGCTGTTTGGTTCAAGTGTTGTTGAGGCTAAATCTTCGACGTTTAGGTTTAAATATGTATAGCAGCTGTATCGACGCCTACACACACGGACAACCAGATACCTACTTGGGTAAGTAACTACAATCACGTCGTACAGACCTGTGACGTGGCAACGAGCTATTGGTCAAAACTGCCCACATGTTGTGACGTTGCAGGTCAATGCCTTCTATAATGATATGTCTCGGTGAAGCCCAACTAGTATTGTTTCTTGTGGTGGTGTTTGCTGACAACACATGAATAAACAAAATTAACCAACAAAATAAATAATCAAATAAAATATATTTAAATAAATAGTAAAAATAAAGTACTGGGATTTGAACTCTAGACGCCTCGTTGAGGAGACTACGCGTTTTACCACATAGCCACCACATCCCTTAAGTTCTAATTGTCCCCCCCCCCATTACTAACCCTAAAGTTGTCCCCCCTCACCATTAGGCTACGTCAGAAAACCGCTTTGAATAAGCTCATCTTTGTTTTGAGACATCCAATGAAATCCTTCTTCTCCATTCGCAGCTTTGTTTTATTTCCTACACGAGATCTCTGGAAGCAAAGACTACCGCTGTGCCCTCTGTCAAATCTTATTAAAGTATTAACCCTCTGGCACTGATACTGTAGCGATACTATCCCCCCCACTCCATGAGGTAGATGTGACATGTTCTGTTAGCTGATCATGACAAGTTCAAGCGATATGTTTGTTTTTTTGGATGACACAACAAACCAGATAACATTGTGATACATGCGTATGACTTTTCTGAATTTTTCAAACTCATGGGCAGTAATTCTATGGAAGTTAAAGACATGGCGATGGCCATCGATGCAATCAATGGAAAATGGGACAATAGACGGTTAAGGTCTAAAGATCTTATTTAACGATAAGGTGCTTTCAACCATGTCGTTTTGAGGTTGTGTTTCCAAACTGACAAAATAATCGTTCCGAACATGAGTATTGCTCTAGTAGGATATTTATATCTATGCATTCTATGGTAATGTGTACAACTGCTTGGTAGTGTGGAATGTGGTTTGGACTGTCGTCATGATGGCCCTGAGTTCAAATCCTCCCCGCTTCCCTCCCCTGCCGTCCTGTAAGAAGTTTATGAACTAGGAGGCAATACTCGTCATCTCTGAACGACCGTCCCAAACGCATTGAAAAAGAATAACGCTGTGTGGTTGTTTGAAATATATTGTGTGTGCATGTTTATATCACTGTATACGTGTGTGAAGCTGGTAGAAGTCTGTCAGTAAGTAACGAACCCTAGTGACGGACGACTACTAACACCTCTTGGTTTTCTTGTGGTCCGACAGTTACGCTGGGCAGGGCACGTATCCCGTTTATAGGTTTCCTTATATAGCCCGCCTCAATAGTTCTACATACTGTCTACTCTTTATTTATATGGTACTGCATGTTATTATTTAAAGAAAGTAAACTAATCTTAAATAAAAACGGTGGACGAGATTAAGTTTTTAATGTATCCTGAAAATCTCCTATCACAATATTTTCGTCCTATTAATCCACAACTAAAGTATTTTCCTAGATTTAAGTTAAACAAAACTATGAATAGTTGTTTTCAACCAATTAACGAGGTGGCTATAACTAATTCTAGAGTCCTACTACTATGCAATATTTGATATGGAAAAAGGGGGGGGGGGGGTAAGTTTAAGCAATATAAATTATGCTACGTGTAATAAAGCAGCCGACATAATGTAGATATGGCAGGGCGCCCAAATAGTTGATCAGATAACGCAATGTTCGCCCACCCGCCCTCTCCTTTTCTTTCTCCATTGGTTGTCAATTCTTTTTGTAACTTGAGAAAATATTTGCATTTGTAGAAATCATGAACCATAAAATTTATTGTCCTTTTAAAGTCGGATCTTTTTACATCCGTAAACATTCCATAATCTATGAGGACCTAAACTGTGTCTATATTTTAGTCTTTATTTATGAAAGCGTTCGTCTTGCCTATGACCCTCTTCTGAAGGACAGCAACAAAATGTTTCCCACTCATGTCTGTGTGTCGGCAGCTTCGCTTTAACGTTTTCAATGTGATCTCGTCTGAACAACCGTCCACTTCTCTGTAGTCTGGTCGTAGATTTCGTCGTTTGAGTTTTTACCCTTACTTTCTTATGCTTACATCGACTTGCTATGTCTGTCTGTCTGTCTGTCTGGTACAATTTTTGAACACGTCATTTTTCTCACACCCAATGTAGGATCAAGGTGAAATTGTGCACAATTATTGCTTGTACTTAACAAACCAAAAACTAATGAAAATAAGTAAACAATTATTTAACTTATTATTGATAGTTAATTATTTTGTTTGGTATCCAATGAGAAATTTAAAAGCATGAGCTTACGGTAAACAAAGAAACAAGTGGTAAAAATATTTCTAATCGCACAGATTTATTGGTGTTAGTCTAGAATCTAGATTTATTACAAATTTAATTGCATGGCCGTTCCTAATTAATTAATACAATTACATAATTAATGTAATTTTTTTAAAAATATTTTTCTTCTTCTCTTTGACAATCTTTGTGCGTCCAGGTAATTTGTTTCTTTTAAACTCGTTTAATGGACAATTGTGACCAGAAAATGAACGTCGGACCCTTCAGAGAGTCCTGTGTTTCTGCAAGTGTAAGTGTCAGATTCGGAGGGTGCGTCGTTCGTACCCTGGTCAGGATTGTCCATTACTTAATTATTTTTAATCGATCATCTTGTCCCACTAAACAATACTATACTTAGTGTTGCCACGCAAACATATCTTGGAGTTGTTTGGTCACTTTACTCTCTTTATACAATTCATCTTATCAGCTTGCTAATTCTTTATGGGTTTAAAAAAATATCAACAACCTGGCCACGGATCTTGAAAACGGCTCTAACAAATTTCCTAGATTTTTTTTTAGTTAAATTGTTGTTTTTTTGGGGGTAAAGCCTTACTAGCTAATTGGCCACACATGGAAACACTAGTCTGACCGTTATAATTTTTCAAATTATAATCTTTTAAAATTTAAATTTGGTCTGGAGGTCTAGACAATTGTACACATACGTCATCGGTTATTCCCGAGTGTAATCATTTCAGAGTTAAATACATAAATAGACGTTCAGAAACATTTTGCGCACCGTTTTGTAAGTCCGGCTCTATAGGCCAAGCACCAGACTAGACTATTCTACATTATAATAATTCTGTTTCTGTGCCGAGGTGTATGGTGCGCACCAGCACAGTCCAACAATAGTGATGGACGGATATTGAGACAGACAAGGGGAAAGCAGTCCTAAGAACTAGAAACGAACTGGATTCTGGAGCGGCATTTGGAAGGGGGTAATAGGTTCTGTTTGAGTAGCAAATGACTGCTGAAACTAAAACTAAAGACAAGTCTTCTTGTGTATTGAAGGCTGAAGTCATTGTCTGTGTTCTTGATAAACACACCATCCGTTATTCCTTTCCTTTCGTTGAATGCTTGCCTCAGATGTAGGTATCCAAAATATTCATCTCTTTGTTTATAAGTCCTATGAAGGACACAAAGAACATCATGCCTTTAATCTCATTTTCTGCAGTGAATTCTAAGTTTTTCTAGTTTTTTGTGTGTGTGTGTGTATTTGGCAGTGAATGTAGCTTTTTACAATGGACCTCATTCACCAATCGTAAACAAACAACATTTAGCCACGTGATTCTATGTATCTTCTATACAAATTATGTAACTCATAGTGGCTGTCACGTGATACGTATTTTTCATTGTTTTATCTATATCATGACGTGGCTAAATGTGTTTATTTACGATTGGTAAATGAGGTCTATTATTATTTGATGGATTAGACCAGCGGAATAAATGACTAGGGGATGAGTGACCGGAAACCATTCTTTTCTCTGTTGATTCCAGACATTGTAGTACTATCATAGCCCTGAGCTCATCCCACCAAAAAGTCATCCTCATCTTTTTTCCACCTTTTTTTTTAAAGATATCATAACTTACGTATTAGTATTGAGGTTTTTTTTTAGTAACTACTACCTACTATGTCTATGCCAGGGTTTAAACTTGACTGTACATAAATAAACTCTACCAGAAAGTCTCCTGGTGTTTCACTTTGGATACTTGGCTTACGTCGTTTGTCTACAGAAATGACTTGTCAATCATTTTGAAGTTGAAATGTGTACTTGTATCACCAGACTAATGCCAAATCTTACCTGTTTTTTTTTCTAGGTGTAAATCTGTTTCTTTCTTTTATTTCTACCCGTTACTCCATCTGTGTGTTACGTCCTACCCCGGATATGTTTACAGGAGGCTTTGTAAAACAGATTCTAGAGATGCCTGAGGCGCTATTGTTCCAAGTCAAAGAGTTTCGCCTCCGTGCTATGACAGGGTTCGTGTAGGCAATCTCTTGTTTTTTCTTTGTCTGATCTTTTTGTTGTCTGTGTCAGAATTTGGTGTCGTGTGTCGTATCACTTGTTGTGTCTTTTTGCGTGTTTTTTGGTAGGTGTCTCTCTTTGTGTCGTGGTGTTTCTTTCCAAAAATTAGACCTAATTTTGTTTTTGTCATGGATTGTTTCTAGATTATTATTTTTTCATTTACTTTGCATTTCTGTGTGTTTTTTAAAACACCGTTTACATAATAAATCTGTGGCGATTAAAAATATTTTCACCAATTACTTAAAACAGAAAACAAAAAAATCGTGATGATGACTTTTGAGAGCGCAGTCATCTTGATTGAATTTTTTAAAGTATCGACTTTGCTGGGGTTCAAAGATTTTGAAACAAAATTGTTGAGACAGTTGGTCGATTATCATATACACTAGCATTACCCATCGGCTAGACCCGATGATTTGTTCAAATGATTTATATTGTTTATTATGTCCTGAACACCACTTTCTTTTATTTTTTGTATTTATTTGTTTTCTTTACACCGGGCCCACATTTTAACGATCCCCTCTAACATACTTTTTAGCCCTTGAATTAGTGTATCTCTCTCTCTCTCTCTCTATCTCTCTATCTCTCTCTCTATCTCTCTCTCTATCTCTCTCTCTCTCTATCTCTCTCTCTATCTCTCTCTCTCTCTATCTCTCTCCCTATCTATCTCTCTCTCTCTCTCTATCTCTCTCTCTCTCTCTATCTCTCTCTCTCTCTCTCTCTATCTCTCTCTCTCTATCTATCTCTCTCTCTCTCTATATCTCTCTCTCTCTATCTATCTCTCTCTATCTCTCTCTCTCTCTCTCTATCTATCTATCTCTCTCTATCTCTCTCTCTCTATCTCTCTCTCTCTCTATCTCTCTCTCTCTCCGGAACTACCTTTTTTTTTCATTTTTTAAACCTGCTCATAATTGCTCCGATATAGACTTTTAACTTGAGTAAAGACCCTCTTTATAACGCCACCTCCGAGACACACATCCTTTTGAATGTAGAGAAATGACAGCGCTACAAAGTATCATTTCTTGCTTTCTGGAGAAAAAAAATCTTTTTGATGCTGTTGGGATTTAAGTAATTTGTTTTTTTTATTGGAAGGGCATCTAAAAGAAAACAGAAATGGTCATAGGCGTGTATTAAAAATAAGTAGACTTAGGGGAAAAGGAAAATAGCTTTAAAAATACGGAATTGGTAAGTTAATTCCTACTTTTCCGTTTAGATATAGACTGCGGTCTTTTGGGGAAATACAAATATTGGACAGAAAGTTTTCGCTAATTGCGCTGGGCATTTTGCGAATCTGTCAAAACCAGTCCTTAGTGATCACATTTGAGGTAAAAGGAAACTGTTTACAAAATTGCATGCAAACCCGTACGACAATTGATCATTCAGTAGTATAGATTAGAGGTAGATGGGAATTACATATTTTTGTTTAAATTCATGTTGGATACGTCTGTAAGAGGACTACACAAGGCAGTGCAGAGGACAGCAGCTCCATAACGATGCATTTCATTATCATTGAAAGCAGGGGCGGACTGGGTATTAAAATCGGCCCGGGCATTACCATATAAACCGGCCCACAAATGTCATGTCATATATTTTCGGTGTGTGTGTGGGAATTTTAAACCTCTCCGCAATTTATATATATATATATATATTAGTGTGTGTCTATAAGTAATTAATCTTCATTACATTCTTATCTTTCATTCTTTCAAACGTTTTTTCTACCCTAGAATACTCTCTTCCTATAATTAGTGAAAGGCAGTATACATCGCTAAGGGACAGCTAGTGAGTCTGGGGGAGTGCTGTAAGAAGGGGTCCGGGGCGAAGCTCCGATCCAAGCATTATTTCCGTTATTTTAAGCTTCAAAAAAATGCATATTTTGAGGTATCTACATTGCAATTAGCATGCTACTCTTCCGCTAAAAAAATTCAAAAACCAACTCTGCTATTCACTGGAGTCCAGCGACTGGCTGAAAAAGGTAAAATGCTTTAGTTTTTGTCTTGGAGGGGGAAGGGAAACCACAAAACCCCTTTTGAAATTTGGTGACTGTAGTTTGCATAAGTCGGCTGCACTGGGGAAGTAAGTAAAGTTTCCCTTTCAGACAATGAGATCTGAGGCCGGTGATGGTTTGAACTCCTCCCCTCGCGGCTACGCCCATGTGTTTTATCATAGGTGTAAGCCAAATTCTATTAAAAATATATAAAGTTTGATAACGCATCGAAAACTGGATGTATGCTTTCGTAGGCTTACATAATGTATTCTATTTATATATGTATGTGGTCTGAAAACTATAAACACTACAATAGCAGCCTTAATGCGTTTCAAACTTTTTGGTATTACTTATAGATTACAGACGTTTCTTCAAAAAAATTAAAATAATTAGGTCCTACGCATTTCACGTGTCAATCTAGTCATGCATGTTGATCTGTGACTTAAAATATGCTAAGTCATTGGTTTTCCTGGCTGACTCAGGCAACCCATTCCTTTAAAGTGATATCACCACAAATACAAAACTAGGGGTCTATCAAGCCGTCGTCCTCCCTACATTGCTCTATGACTCAGAAACATGGATAGTGTACAGTTAACATGCAACGAAACTGAATCACTTCCACACGACATGTCTGAGAAAAATACTGAATGTCAAATGGCAAGACAAAATACAAGATACTGAAGTCCTTCAAAGAGCGGGTCTGCAAAGCATCTACACAATCCTGATGCAGTTCCAGCTGCGATGGGCAGGACACGTATGCAGAATGGAAGACCACCGCATCCCTAAACGACTCTTGTGTGGCCAACTAAGTGAAGGAAAGGGCTCGCAAGGTTGTCAAAGAAAGGGACACCCTCAAAGCTTCTCTGAAGGCGTTCAGCATAGACCCAGCCACCTGGGAGACAGAGGCACATGACAGAGCATCATGACGTCGCGCTGTGAAAACCGGCGCACAGGTTGCTGAGGAAAAGAGAACAAAGCTGGCAGAAGAAAAGCACCAGAGAAGAAAAGCAAGGCCAATGACACTAGCTCCGGCTGGAATAACCTGCCTAGTGTGCGGTCGAACATTCCGGGCTCACATAGGTCTCACCATCCACACGAGGAGACATAAAACCCCAGTGCAAAGCCTTCAGCCCCCTGGATGACAAAGTTGTCATAATCGAACTACGATGGACGAACTATATATATACATATATATATATATATATATATATATATATTTATTTATATTTATATCATGGGCGTAGCCAGGGGGGTTGGGGTTCAAACCCCCAAGCAGGGGGGATCGGAATTCAGTAATTGATTTTTTGCTTTGATTTTCTTTATTTTGGGTGACATTTTAATACTATACCATTACTTGCCCCAGCGCAGCCAAGGGGTTTTGAGTTTAAAACCCCTTTCAGGGGGTTTTGAGTTTAAAATCCTCTACCAGGGGGGTTGAGTTTATAACCCCCTACCAGCGAGAAAAAAAAATCCCCCCCAAACCCCTCCCCCGAAAAAAAATGCTGGCTACGCCCATGATATATATATATATATATATATATATATATATATATATATATATATATATATATTCCTTTAAAAGATAAGAGAAAGCAGAACGGTTAGAGAGGTACTTCTAAATGGGAAAAGCTCTTGCTTCGTCCTAGTATATTCTCAAACAAAACGCGATTTGTATATGAATATATTATATTAAAATTTAAATGATTCTAAATCTCCTTTCATTAAATATCGGATGTGACAGCGCTATATCAATTATAGCAATTATTGTAATAATTTTCATTATTAATGACTTCATACTAAGCATAAGTTTGCCATTAATCATAACGGTACTGTAATTATTTTGGATCTAGATTTATGTTTTAATTAAATAGATCTAATTATTTTTTTTTTGTAAGCCTTAAGTGTAGTATATTTAGACATATGTTATTACAAATAAACAAAAAGAAACTTTCTTTTTCCTATTCAAATCGCAGAAAGTAGAACTTTATACCCATATCGAGCAATAAATAAATTGGGTGGTTTGCAACTTCGCGGCCGTGTGTATGTGTTAAAGTTAACTTCTATTCAGTTTTGTTAAAGAGCTAATTGTCTCCCCTTATATCCAATATTTTCTAACTGAACCTCTCCCATCTCTCTTTTTCGTTAACTTTTAATGGAACCATCAAAAAAAAAACGGGTGAGGGAAGGAGCAAAACAAAAATAGGAGTGCCATCAAAGGCCCATGCCAACCAGCGAAATGATCAGTCTCGAAGACATCAAAGTGGTGTTGAAGGCCATGCCGCTCGTGCATAGCAGAAAGTACGGTCTAACGTTTTACAAATGATAACACGTCCAGTGTATAGTGTAGTTCTTAAAATTATATTCTTGTTGAATTTCAAACAAAATTAATTGTAATAAGAATTTAAAAAAACAACAACAAGAAGAAAACGTGTTCGGGCCTTTGCTGTCTTGCTCTGCTGCCACTTTTTGTTAAAGTTGTCTGCATTGAATTTTGTTTTCTTTGGTCGCGACCAGACCGGCCCACCGGGCATTTGCCCGTTTGCCCATATAGCCAGTCCGCTCCTGATTGAAAGTAGCAGTCTCTGGTCAGCCGTCAAGCCATATGCTTGATGTGCATATGTATAGTATCAATTGTTTTCAAAAGCCTTTGAAAGTGTTTGCAGATAAGGGAGGTTTTGTCCTGTCTTTGAAAACGAATAATGCTTTTTTTTTTTAAATTGAAAATAAAAATTTAATAGGCAGTCAGAGTCAACAAATCACACTGACATTAACGACTTACTTGGGGGAAGGGGGGATGGGTACTAAAAACTTCAAGGTGTGGCGACTGTAGCAGGCGCCGTCATGTGTGGCTGATGGTAACCTGGCTGTGGGAGTGCCAAGCCTTCCTTGGCCTCAAAAAATGTATAAGACAACATGATGCTCTCGACGTGCTCCAGCTTTGGATCTTCAGCAAACTCAGGGTCAATGTAGAAGAACATGGGCATGTCCACCCACCTGCTCATTAAGATTTAATCTTTGTTCTTCAAAACAAAAGCACTGAATTTTTTTTAAATATTGGCCTGCCTTGTAGGGCAACACATTGTATGTTGAAATACCAATGATTGGTTAATCAGTTGGGTTTTTTGCTGTATAAAATGCTAAAGCTGTTTCTCCAGGATAAACAGTCACTTCTGTCTGTAGAGGCTTGAAATTCCATCTCCCACTTGACGCAACATCTGCATTCAACTTCACTACTATCTTCCGATCCACTTTTCCCATGATTCCATGGTTTCTATTTTATCCGTGTCATGCCCTTTCCCAGCTTGACCACCCAATCCTGTAGCCTGACAAAGCACTTTCTACAGGGTACTCCAGCATAAGCACAACCAAGCATGAAAATAAACACAACAAAAATGTAGATTAAACCAGTTTTATTTGAGTCTGTTAGTTGGCCACCAGATCTCCTAGTTGAGGTAGATATTGACTTAACTGAGGCATAACAAAATTTTTCCATTCATATAGTTACAATCTAATAGATACAACTTTTGAAGTGATGGAAATTTTAATAACCTTTAGTTGACTGTGCCAGCTTGACTTGTATACTTCTGTCTAACAAGGTCTTATGTAAGTCTGATAGTTTGAAACAAATCTTGCACAGATGAAGAGGTGACTTCTAATTGCACTTTAACAGTGGATGCCACAGTAATCCTCAAAAAAAAATTTGTCAGAAAGATGTTATACTGCTTTTCTACTTTTGAACAAGAGAATGGACAACATAGAATATATTAATATCTAATTTATTTTTATAAATTCACTTTCCAAAAGATATATTGCATAAAAAAAAACCTAATTTTATGGTATCACAACAACAAATGTAAAAACTTTGTTCATAGTTCTCGATTTCCCTTGCTTGTTCCTTTTCCAGCCATAGACATACAACCCAGATGGACTTTCATCTCAAACGAAATGCATGATCTTCGGAGTTTTAAAAGTCATTATCTCTATTTCATTGTAACGTCCAACAGTTCTAGTTAATTCTAGTACACATACTGTGCAGTTTTTTTTTAGTAGTAGTGGTTTGCATGTATATATTGTTTTCACTGTTTAGTAACGTGAATTGTACGGAAACTTAAGCCTAACATTAGAAACTTTTTATTTCTTAATAAGTCGCTGAATAATATTGAGTATTTATGCAATATGGCACTCGCGCCCCAACCACGATATAGTAAGTCTCTTCTCCAATGTCTTAAAAATTTTTCCTCGACAATTTAAATATACACTATCCGTAATCTGTCCCAGCAGTGAAAAAACTTGACTGTTGCCAAACACAAATAGATTAAAGCGATGATCTCCCCTGACACTCTATTGACTAGTTTAGACAATTTTAAAAAAAAATCAGATTAGAGAAAAAGAAAAAAAAATTGTGACTTCAGCTGTGATAACGTTATTGTCAGAATACAGTGTGGGGGAAATTATGTGCCCGGGGATTGGGGGGTGGGGTTAGTTTGAAGGTAACTGCTGTGAAAATAGAATAATCTCCGGTGGGTCAATAGTTTGATTTAGTGAGACACAGAGCTCACTTCGGTTACCTCTCTTGCCCTAAGCCTTTATTTCATCTTCAGTAAAATATGAAAGTATTTTTCCTTTCTATGTTGTATAAGATGATGAGTTAAAGTAAAAATCCATCTAGTTGCTCTTTGTGATGAGAAGTTAGAAAATTAAACTCTTTTGTGATATGGCGGGAATAACTTAGAACTGTGGAGGCTATCGACAAAAATAGGTTTTATTTGGTGCGACGATCTCAAAAACACAATGGGGAAAAAAACGTCTGGGAAGTCGCATTTTAGCCCACATAAAACTTTGATATTTACTTTTGAAAATTAAATAAAACAACTGAGAAGTATGCCCACGTGACATAATTGTCGCAGCTAGATCTATAATTATAAAGACTATTTTGTATCAAGTAGGCTCTACTCAATGTAAGCGTTAAACAATCTTGTTTTATATTGCTCATAACTGCTGCCTAATACAACACTGTATTAATTAAAACATTGTGCTTGGTAAAATCTATAAGTTTGTCTAGTCTCCCTCTCTCTATATATACATGTAGGCCTACATTGATGCAGAGGCGTAGTGATCACAGCGTGCGCCTGGAGCAAGAAACTTTATTGGCTGCCCTCCCCTCTTTTCCATAAACATGACTTAGAAATATAGGCTTAAAAAAATATTCAAATATATATATATATTTTTTTTTAATTAGAATGTATTACCTAACTGAAATATCTACAATAATTTTTTGCGCCTCTCTACTTGTGGCGCCCCTCCCCCAAGGGTGGCGCCCTGGGCATCGTTCACCCCACCCCTCTCAGTACGCCGATGCACTGATGAGATGTTTTTAGCAAGGTTAAGAAAAATAAAAACAATTGATCTATAAGCTGGCCAACAAATAGCCGAAAGATTGAAAAAGCAAATGTAATTATTTCTTTAAAATGAAGCTGCTGAGATCTTATGAAACGGCAATATGGCTTTTACTCTATCTCAGCCTAGTACCTGGTGCTGCGTGTACTGGCTGATTAGTTGACATTCCTACAAAGTAACTAAACTAGTTTGTTCTTCCTTGGATCAGACAATTGTTAATTGGTATGGCACCAACTGACTGCCGATGTCATCGTCTGATGTAAAATTTCTTGAAAAATTGCCTCAGGCGTCTCATTGTATTTTTGAATATTATGCACGATTAAGCTAGTATTTAGGGAATAGCTATACTGTATTAGGACACTTCGTAGTAGTTTAACAGCATGGAATTTTTTAAAATTTTACTATTAAATAATTACCAATTGTGAGCATTAAAAACCTATTTCTACAGTGTAGATAACAACATGTGAACTTTAGACAGAGAGAGCGAGAGAGAGAGAGACAAAGAGAGAGAGAGAGAGACAGAGACAAAGAGAGAGAGAGAGACAGAGACACAGAGAGAGAGAAAGACAGAGAGAGAGTTCAAAAGGAATTGAGAATGGATCAAGTCCAAATGGTACAATAGCTAGGACCATTGTAGCACGGGACTGAGGAAATGTCTAATACGCCCAAACAGAAAGGACGAATGAGGGCAGCTAGACAGAAAGGATCAAGCAATTTTAGCATGATTTCGGGCGGTATACTGTCTGCTAAGAGCCTTCTTCGCTAGGATCCAACAGGGGTTAACGAGGGTGTCATGTGACTAGCACAACGACCAACCGCCTTTACTTTCCCACAACTAATGCCAGGTACCCAGTAAAGCTGGGAGGAATCAGAGAGCGCCCAAAGAGCCCGAAATTAAATTCTGAAACTTACCAGAATTCGAACCCGGGCTCCCCCGCGCCTCCTCTGGTTGGAATAACTGTCTCTCTCAGTGGATGTCTCTAGATGCAATCAGGCTGAACATAAAAACAATGAGCTTGATAACTGCGTGTTATACACAAGGCTATAGTGATCTCCTAGGGCATAGCCGTCAATCAGATAATCACAGAGATACAAATAATACAGTTGAAGTTAAATTCAGAGACCAAGTCATGTTAAAAGGGAGTGACACTAATACAGAAAGGGATCTAAACTTAAGCAAGACCGAGACGTCATTGTTTACATTTGGCCATGAACAATGGAATGAAAGTTATATAGACTAAAGGTAGAGATTGCCTGTTCAAGGGGCGCAACACTCATCTCAACACAATGGAAAGGAAAAATGATTCATTACTAGTCGACCGGCGGCGCAGCATACACCGCTATTTTGCAGGGTCGGCCTTAGGTGACCGCAGTGGGCTCTACACTTATGCGACCACAGTGGGCCCCGAGCTCTCACAGGGCCCGCGCTAATTCCAAGTGTATAAATTATTAAATTTAACCATTGTTTAACTTATAACAGATTTTCCGCGGCCTTAAGTTGATTTACCTGGAAATCTCCTGAAATTGCAAAATATACGAAAATGTCCTGGTATTAAAATCTTTAGAATACTCATACAAATCTCCTGGAATATATAGACAAAAAATGTCATTTTTGGGTGTCATGCAATATCCTACGCGCGATAAAAAAAAAAACGGCATTATCCCGTAATTTTGGAATCTGATTAAAAAAGCTTCTCGCCCCTCAAACTATTAAAGAATTACTTTATTTCAACAATTCTCGTAGATAGATTGAAACATTTGTTAATTCTTGCTATTGAGCGTGATCTATGTAGGAAATAGAATTTTAATGATTTACTGAATGACTTCGCTACATGCAAGGCTCGTAAAGTAGTTCTGTACGTAGCAAAGAATGAATAAATGGAAAGACGAATATATTTTCTAATACAAACTCTTAAATTTCACTTATTATCCGTGGCGTAACTCTTTTGTCCGACTTGCAGAATTAAGAGAGTTATCTTTCCTTTACTTCTTCTTGTCGTCCAAACTCTTGAGCGAAGAAGAGAATTATATATATAGATTATTTTCTGATAGGCGTCCCAATGTGTAAGAAAGATGATGAAGGCGATCAGCCGAGATAGATGGAATGAAATATAATGTTCATATAAATACAAGATTGTATCAATGGATAGTTAAGCATTGTAAAAATTACAATGTCAACACATAGTGGACTTAATAAGGCTTGTCTTCGAGTTCGAAGATTAATAGTGGACATAAAGCATAAATAAATATGTACACAGGAAATAATTGTTTCTTACTTAGACCATGCTTAGACTGTGAGAAATAAACATAATGCACATATGTTAAATATAAATGAAATAAATGCAAATTATAAAGGATGAACCATAAACATAGTTCTTGCCGTAAGACTTAACAAATAGAATAAGAATAAGGGAGCATGGCGAAGAACTGCCGCCCCTTAGCCTTATGAAGTGAAAGGAAAGACAGCTCCTACTGAAATAGTTATATACTGCTAGGGTGCCCAATAAGGATTGGACAGAGAAGCCTGTGGTATCACGTGATAGGTCAAGATAGACCACTGACACTCTATCACGATTAGCACCGCCCACTCATTAACCAATAAGGTCTTCAGAACACCTGGGCAGAGGTCAAACTTGACGTGCGCCTAGGGTCTAGAGTTGTCTAGGCCAAATGAGAGGGGATGGTCAAGCCGCCTAGCATGATGAAAGGACTCGCGCTATTAAAAAAATTCAACCAAGGTTGGTAGACATGACACTTGAATAGAAAAAACTAGAGACACTGCCCAGTTGTCCAGTCGGCAAATGTGATGTAGCTTAAAGAGGAGGGGGAGAGAGGGGTCATACACGTGGCTAGGTATACAACTTCTTACCCTGTTTAAATATGGCGAACATAGTTAATTTCTGTATATTTTATTGAGGTTAGTTGTTTCTGCTCATAGGACGGATAGTCACACTAAGTCCTTCAGGTTTATGTTTTTATTAGTGTCCTTTATATTCATGTCATTCAGGTTTATGTCATTTGATTCTTTGTCATTTTTCAGGCAAGTGTGTTTCTCTAAAACACTACTTCTACTCTAAAACACTGCTTTTACTCTAAAACACTGCTCCTGCTCTAAAACACTGCTTCTACTCTAAAACACTGCTCCAACTCTAAAACACTGTTTCTACTCTAAAACACTGCTTCTACTCTAAAACACTTCTCCTACTCTAAAACACTGCTTCTACTCTAAAACACTTCTCCTACTCTAAAACACTGTTTCTACTCTAAAACACTGCTTCTACTCTAAAACACTTCTCCTACTCTAAAACACTGTTTCTACTCTAAAACACTGCTTCTACTCTAAAACACTGCTCCTACTCTAAAACACTGCTTCTACTCTAAAACACTTCTTCTATTCTAAAACACTTCTCCTACTCTAAAACACTTCTCCTACTCTAAAACACTGTTCCTACTCTAAAACACTGCTCCTACTCTAAAACACTGCTTCTACTCTAAAACACTTCTCCTACTCTAAAACACTACTTCTTTTCTAAAACACTGCTCCTACTCTAAAACACTTCTCCTACTCTAAAACACTGCTCCTACTCTAAAACACTTCTCCTACTCTAAAACACTGTTCCTACTCTAAAACACTGCTCCTACTCTTACTACAGCTGCCACTTTCTATGGATTCAGTGAAGATGGAAATTGGAAGTTGCAAAATGTACCCTTATGGTGTGTCGCCACAGAATACTAATCACATCCTTCCAAAATGTACTTTATCATGAGGTAATATCAAAATACTGGCCAAAAAACAACATTTTTTTAGAAGACAAAACTGCATAAAAAGCTACCTGACTTGGATATCGCTGCGCAGATCATCCCAGAACTACGACTTGTTCGTAACACTCCAATAACAAATGAAGAAAATCCGAAAAGTATTTTTTGAATTCCCCAATGTAGATGAACTCTATTAATTTCTTTGAGGATGTAACACTCTCCGTAAAGCTATTTACAAACGATACGGTCACGGGATTTCCCACTAAACTCTTACTTTTATAATTACTTTACAAAACATCGCCTTGTTTCAGCTTTTTTGGAAGTTTTTCACGACATTTTTTGTAATATTAAAAGATCTCCATGCTCAGTCTAGATATAATATATAGGTCTGCGGTCTATACTTTGATAAATATTGTTTTATGATTTGGGTTTTCCCGTTTAATATCATTTGGTGTTTTCATCAAGTGACGTCACCCTTCTACTATTTCTCAATGTCTTTTTAGTTTCAGCTTCAGAAATTTAAAATAAAAGTTTTTATCTACCACCTACATATGAATCAAAACTGTTTCTCCTTTTAAATCTAAACTATTTTTTAAAAATGTATTTGAACAAGTGAAAACAATAATGCTTTCATATAAAAACTTTGATACGCCAGCACAAAGAGACGAAACAATATCAGCGAGTTATCTAGCAGACACATTTTTAGTTTTAAAGTTTATGAACCCTGTTGTGTGCATATTACTTCCACTGGTTTATGCTTGTGTGTGTGTGTGCTTGTGTGAGAGTGTGAGTGAGTACAGGTAGAGCAGACAAGTGATGCTTTATCCATGACGATCTCAGATGCACCCCAGCCCCTTTGCTTGTGTGAGTACCTTCATTTGGTGAACTAAATGAGACTAGTTTGATTTGGTCATCCGCCAAGTCACTCAGGTAAGTCTTCTCTACCGAGACACAAGTTGGGGAGGGGGGTGGAGGTACGAGATGATCATAACTGCTGCTTCATTTTCAACAGCAATCTGGGATAGTGGATGTGATGCTTTGTTCTTTAACAAGGTAGGGGAGGGGGCAGTGACGGTTTTGGTTGCAGTCTTTTGGTGAAGAAAAAGAAAAGGGGGGGGGGGGGTAAGGGAAAGATTTACAGTTCAACGTTAAGGGGAGGGCGGGGCAGCTTTTTTTTCATCAACAAGGTATCATAATGAATGGAAAATGTTTAATTGTTATGACACTTATGCATAAGAATAGGGAAACACCCAAGCCGTTTCTACGCATTATTCACGGACCACATCACCTCAGAAAGTCTTCAAGTCCAATGTAACAAAATCCTTGAATCTTCATTATGCAATATATATGTTGTACATTAGCGACCAGATAGTATGGTGTCATCGGGCAGGGTATGATCCTCGGCATCTGAGTTACTTTTCAACAATCTAGGAAACCGAGAATGAGAAGGGAAATAATAAGCACGATTTATGGAAGGGGAGAGAAGCGAGGTTTAGTCTTTTACAGTCTAAATAGTCATTTTTGGAAATTGACAAAATTAGAATTGAAAACAATAATAATGAGAGTACACAGTCAACATTTGACACTTGAAAATTGACGAACAATGATACTGTCTACAGTAAACAAAAACAATCCCCTTGATGCACTCAATTACTGATTTAATCACTGACTCGCATATACTAATTCACTCATCGACTCACTGATTCACTCACTGGCTCACTTACTAATTAACTCACTGACTCAATGATTTACTCATGGACTCAATACTTGATGCAACTATAAGAAATTTAAACTATTTTTTTTCTACCGTATTCTTGAAATAACAAGGTCCTCTGGTCAATTCTTCAACTGGTCCTCGGATCGTAGATTGGTTTCGTTCACTGCGTTTCATATTTTTTAATTGCTTTTAAGACGACGAGGAACTGTTTTTCCTTCTATTCATCCTGTTAAAATGTAATTATTTAATGATCTCTCTAGAGTCTTGTTGTAAGAACCAGGGGAGAGAGAGGAGGTTTTGGATTGAGAAAAAAAAACCAACCTATTCAACACTTGGTAATGTTGTTTTTTCTAAATCAGTGTTTCTCAAACTAGTGTTACGCGATGCCTGAAAACAAAGCCGGTCCTACAGATTGAGGGGACCTATGCAAAACGTATTACGCGGGGCCCAGTCTAGATAGGGATAAGGATAATAAGTGAAAATTAAGATTTTCTATAAAATCGTTTTTGCACCTTATTCATACTTTTCGAAGTAAAAAATCACAGTCGAATTAACTTTAAGAGCCATCTACAATAGATAGCAACAAATAGAAGTTGTCCAACAAAAAGCCGATACACATTCAGATCTGCCTTTGACATATACTATCGACTACCAAAATATTATATTGATGCTTTACAAAATTGAGATAGATTTAGATCTATTTTTATATGCCATTGACTATTACAATTATTTGAACTTATTGTTTTGGTTAAAATTCGCATTATTATTACATTTTTATTAAATGAAAGCTGACATTGCCTTTTAGTTTTTAAGCGCGAGTAGGATTAGCGTTTTACATATTGAATGACACCTCGAAATGACAATTTTGTCTGTTTATAAGGAGATTTGCATTAGTTTTCAGAAGATTTTAATAATTTCAGGAAAATTTCATGCCTTTTTTGTATATTTTGCAATTTCGAGAGAATTCCAGGAACTCTTTAATAATAAGTTGAAATGGTTTAATTTAATAATTTACACCTAGAATTCGCGCAGGACCTATGAAAGTGCAGGCCCACTGCAGCTGCATAGGTTGCAGTGGTCTAAGACCGGCCCAGCCTGAAAAGGTGTACCCCACTATACTGAAATAATCAACTCGGTCCACCGAGTCTCTCATGGAGGAAGTAGGAAGTCAAAGAGATAGTGAACTGAAAAGAGATTGTGAAGTCAAATCAGGGAGAGAGATAGAGAGTGTAGGATAGGTAACTAGCCAAACCAGTAAGAGGGAGAGAGAGAGAGAAAAGAGTGAGAATAAAATTAAGAGCGAGTGTGTGAGAGGAAGGTATAGACAGAGAGAAGGTGTGAGAAAATGTATGAGAGATGAATTGAAGAAGGTTGGGTTAGGTTTTGGGGGGTGAGAGAGAAATTGAAAAAAAAAGAAAAGAATCTAAGACAAAAACAAAAAGATTTGTTGACAGTGTCCCCCCCCCTCCCGGCCCTCTGCCTCCCAAACTGATTTAATAGTACTAGTCACTATTTCTGCAGGTCTTTTCATTAGTCCAAGACTGATGCATTGATATCATCCATCGTCTCGTCTGTCTGGCACCAAGTTTCTAGGTCTCACAGTTTACAATCAATCCTTCAATCATTGTGCACCTTGTAAACCTGAAGACTTCTACACTGGGAGAGACAATAAGAGACTAGATGTAGACCGGCACATCTATAAGATAAACTAGGTTGCTGGTTGATTGTGTTCATGTGGTGCTACAGAAATTTTATGATTGAGGATGGGAGCGGCCAGGGTTTGAACTTGGGACCATCGATAAATCTAAGCGACAGTCCGGAGCGCAAACTGCTCAACCAGGCAGCCATCCATATATATATATAATATAATTTAAATAACATTAACATTATATGAGCAAACCGCTTGACCAGGCAGCTATCCATATATATATATATATAATATAATCTAAATAACATTAACATTATATGTAATCATTGTATTTTTAAAATGTGTATTGTAAATTATTGGAATATATTTTTTTCCATATGTTCATTAAGCAATTGCAATAAAAACTTAACGCATTACAGTGGTATCTTTTGTTTGCAAATAAAATTGCTAAATAACAACACACATTTGTTTTCATGTTGTGTTATTTCTGTTGTGATGCTTGTTATCATTAGTGTGTACATTAAGTTGTACAGCAACTTATCAATTTTATATTCTCATAACATGTGTAGGTTTAATACTGTTTATAGAAAAGTCATAACATACATGACAACATGTTAATGAGTTACAGACTATACCACTTAGCCTAAGCACTAATGCAAACATTCAGCCAGGTGTGCTACAGTTCAGTTTACAACACACACAAAGCAGTCTTCAATCACTTAGTGTGTATATTAAATAAATACATACAGTCTAAATCTAGTAGTTTGTCTGCTTTAATAATTCGTCTGTTTATAGTAATGAGGACAACAACTATACGTTGGTTGTGTTACATTTTACAACACTTCGCCTAAGCGCTAATGCTAACACACAGCCAGGCTCTGGTTACGATTAAAAACAATGGTCGCTGACCTACTACGTCACGAACCAGTTGGACGGCCTAGGGTCACGGAGGTCACGTGCCCTATCACTGGGCACTCACACACACACAAGACGTTTAAAGCCTTGATGTGAAATAAGTCAGTTTGGTCTACCTTGCTAAAGATGTTTAATGTTTAAAGTGGTTGTGAACATTATTTAGTATCAACCACTGTTTACATTTTTATCTCACCGTATAAAGTTGTGGGATAAAGTTTATGTAGGGTTTTTACAAAGTGTATATCAACTCACTCTGTCTGTCTGTCTGGCAAAATGTCTGTACACGTTATTTCTCCCACACCCAATCTCGGATCAAGCTAAAATTTTGCATAATTATTTATTTTACTTGAGAACACAAGAATCAAATTTTAAAAAATTAAAATAGTTAATTAACTATTGGTAATTAATTATTTTATATGGTATCTTTAACAGCGAAAAAGAAATAGTTCTTGACTGATTTGGTGGTATAAGTTGAATTAGTCCCCATGAGGAACTAGAGGTCGTACAACTTCACTAGCAGAGTGGTTAGTAAGTCGGCGTCTGGAGGCTTGAGCCATGAGTTTGAATCCAGGTCATAACCCTGTTTTTTTGTTTGTTATATAAATGCATTTAAAAAGCGATGACAGTAGCATTGACACAGATGCCACATTCTTTCTTTCCCAGTGATGGGTTCATTGAGAAAGCTAAAAAGCATGAAATCGCGCTAAACAATAATAATTAGTAAAAATATTTCTCATTGCTCATATTTATAATTGCTATTCTATATCTATTAAAAATTTAATTACATTGCTCATCCATACACTTTATATAAATATAGGCTTTGTTTTTCTTTTTAAAGTACTTTCTTTTATATACTTCACAGTTACCCGGTCTTGCAGTGTATTATTGTCATCATGGGCGTAGCCAGGATTTTTTTCGGGGGGGGGGGTTGGAGGGGTGGATTTTTTTCTTCCCCTCCCCGGGAAAAAAATTTATATGTATTTATGTGTGTGTGTGTACATAATCTTTATTACATTCTGAACCTTCATTCATTCGGAAGACGTTTATTGTGCCCTAGAATAGGTTCTTCCATGAGTTAGTGGAAAAATTGTAGATTCCCCACCATTACTAGCAAGGGGGTCTGGGGGAGCGCTAGGAGCTTCCCCAGCGCGGGGCGAATCTACGCCGCCAAGCACTATTTCTGATATTGAAAGCCAACAAAATGCATATTCTGAGATAGCTTCTGGGAAGCGTGGTCGAGAGGCCAAGTACGCTTGAACTTGGCTTGGCTTGGCTACCTAGAAGGGGGCTCGAGGTTCGACACCCGACTCGGGCAGAGTTGTGTTTACTGAGCGCCTAAAACACGGAAAACAAACTCCTAGACACTCCCCCCCCCCCACTGGTCCACAAATGAGATAATAAGCTATAAGCATTAAAGTAGCGCTATATAAAAGCTATTCTTACTGACTTAGACCCTCCCGCGCCGTTCGGAGCATTTACCGTCAAGCTGTTTCCATAAAGTTGTAGATCTCCGCCATTACTAGCAAGGGGGTCTGGGGGAGCGCTAGAAGCCAAGCACTATTTCTGGTATTGAAAGCCAACAAAATGCATATTCTGAGGTACCTACACTGCATTTTCCTGCTATTAAAAAGTTTTATTTCAAAAACCTAATGTGCTATTCTTACTGACTTAGACCCTCCCGCGCCGTTCGGAGCATTTGCCGTCAAGCTGTTTCCATAAAAGTCTGTCACTGGTAATGTCTGAAGCCTCTTTCCACCTGCCATGAGGACCTCCATGAATGAGTGGCGTCAGGTTGTACTAGGATATCATCGCAACTCTTCTTATGCGTAATTCTTTTTGTCGGAGAACATGTCCCGCAAACCTCATGCGTCGCTCTGTCACAATCTTACTAAGGGGTCGACTCCCAGTTCGGCATAGGATTTCCTTGATTTGGACCCGATTTCTATAACTGACTCCTAAAATCTGTCTAAGCCATCTTTATTGAGCCACATTTAGTGTTTTTCAATTTCGGCAGATGACTATTCACTGCACTTTATTAATGTAGCCCAGCCACTGGTAAAAATGTGTAGTCTCTCTTGAATAAGCTCTTGGAATTAAAAGACTGTAGTTTGCTTTAGATTTTATATCGAAAAGGGAAGTTTTATCATCAAAATCATCTGTTGGGGGTTTTCAACCTCCAAATGCTCTGTAGGGGGATCTTAAACTCAAAATCATCTGGAGGGGTTTAAAACTTAAAAAAAAAAAGCCATCAGTAGGAGAGGGGTTTAAACTTAAAACCCCCGATTGCATTGGCTACGCTCAAATAATTTTAGTGTGTAATTTGCTTTTTTTATATTGAAGAGGTATTTTAGCATCAAACCCCCCCTGAAGGGGGGTTTAAACTCAAAACCTCTTTCGGCAACGCTTATAGCATTTAGAGTGCGTAATTTGCTTTTTTCTTACACTGAAGCTTCAAACCCCCTGGCCGGGGGGGGGGGG
Organism: Biomphalaria pfeifferi; assembly: GCA_030265305.1. Classification (NCBI taxonomy): domain Eukaryota; kingdom Metazoa; phylum Mollusca; class Gastropoda; family Planorbidae; genus Biomphalaria; species Biomphalaria pfeifferi. The sequence goes on along the minus strand of JASAOG010000001.1, from coordinate 3,928,475 downwards.
GTAAACTCAAAACCCCTTTGACTACACTCATAACATTTTGAGTGTATAATTTGCTTCGTTTTTATTATTAAAGAGGTATTTTTTACCTTCAAACCTCGCTGAAGTGGGGTTTAAACTCAAAACTGAATCAAAACCCATTTAGCTACGCACATAACATTTTGAGTACGTAATTAGCTTTTTGTGCTCTTGGAATTTGGGGATTTTCGTTTGCATTTTTTTTTTGTTTTGTTTTATAGAAGAAGGGGGAGTTAACTGCAAAAACCCCAGGTAGGGGGTTTTAAACTCAACCCCCCTGGTAGGGGTTTTTAAACTCGAGACCCCTGGTAGGGGGGTTTAAACTCAAAACCCCCTGGTAGGTGGTTTTAAACTTAAAACACCCTTGGTTGTGATGGGGCAAGTTATGGTTTAGTATTAAAATCACACCTAAAATAAACAAAATCAAAGCAAAAATCAGTAATTAAATTCCGATCCACCCCGCTCTGCGGGGGGGATTTCATTTCGGGGGGGGGGGGGGGTTGAACCCCAACCCCCCCCCCCCCTCCTGGCTACGTCCATGAATGACATCAATACTTTTAACACAGAAGACGAATTAAATCAAGACATTCCTCTGGAGTGGATGGGATGGGATCTATTCTAAAGATTTATGAAGTTCCAGAATCACTTAGATTGGAAGAAAAATACAACAGACCATTAGAACAAGATTAACAAGGAGTTTCTATGCAAGGACATGCTAGAGGCAAACGTATTAATAACAAGTTCGGTGCAGCATAAGTTGAAGAGCCATTGACGCGCAGAGGAATCACGTCAGTTGATGAACATATGGATTCTTTTCTCAAGTCTGGATTTGATTGCATCATCCAAGAATGCGGAGAGATATTTTTCCTGGACTTCAGAGATTTAACATAGCACAGTAATGTCTAATTACTTCCGAGACATAATAGACTTCACATATCTATGAACTGTGAAATAAAAATTGGAACAGTTGTGTGTAACTTTAATTCTAAAGATTTTGGACATTCTTACTATGTCATTACAAACTTTCGTTATTCGATTAATTTTCTAGTATTGGTTATTGTAATGTTTTATACACATAGATAGTTAAATGTTAATTTCTTCATGCTTATCTCTTTATTCTGATTTCCCTACCACTGGAGGTGACAGAGCTGAGCTATTGTTCAAACAGTTAAACTTAAATTCCTAAATATATATATACATATAACAATGTCGCGTTTTGTCTGTCTGACAGTTTATTTCCTTCTAGATGCCTTTCAATCCCTTTTCTGCTTTAACAAAGCTTATATCAAGTCACTCTGTCTGTCTGTCGGTCTGTCTGTCTCGAACAAATTTTGATTACGTTATTTCTCCAACTTCCTATTCTCGGAAGAAGTTGAACCTTAACTAAATCATTCATTGTTCGTAACAAAACATGAATCAAGAAAAAAATAGTGATTAATTAATTCATTTTCATTGATATCGAAATAAAGGAAAAACACTTTACAGTATTTAGATAAATGGTTTTAAATGTGGAGTTTTCCACCTTAGATAAGCTTTTTTAAAAGTATTTTTTATATTTTGCTTGTTTAATTTACTTTTCCCTTTAGTATCAAGTGACTCACTGCTAACTTTGCCAATCAAAACGTACGAACTCACACAATTCAACAAAAAATGTCAACGCAGTTGAAAGAAAATCAAAATGGTGTATTTTACATTTAAACATTGACCTGTCAATAGTGTTTACATAAATTATTCTAAGACCTACTTTTGACAAAGTCACTCTAGTTCTTATACAACGGGCTAATCTTTCTTTTCCAATAACTTCTTGAATGAATGAAAACGAAACCAACAGTGTTTGCAATCGAACTAAAAAGAAATACTTTCCTAGCGTAGAGTTCTGTCTGGTACAACCGTCCGGATATAGATCTACTAATCTACCTTCTGCTGAAAAGAAAACACAAGTAGACTTAAGGCTTCGAACACAAAAAAATTGGGGGATTATCAAATCGATTCTCTGTCACACAAGATACGACACACAAAATGAAAAATGTCAGGGCTTTTAGTTTGAAAATAAAACGTGGTCTAAAAAATCAGACTAGCAACGTACATAAATTTTACTTTAAAAACAAAAGTTGAGTACAGTGTCCCATCTGATTAGGAGGGATGGTCTTTAAATTGTGTCACATTGATTGTAAGCTATTTGCGTGTAACGAGCATCTTGTGACAAATTGCTCACTCGCGTGTTCCATTACCGTCAGCTATTGGCGGTACTGCCTTTCGCGTGAGTTCTATGTAGAGGCTTTGATGTGCATTGAGTAGGCTTGGGGCTAAGTTAATGACAGTGCTATTGTAAGTTGGATACTTGCTGAGTACTTGAGGAGACGTCAAACTTTGTTGACATCCTCCATTCCCCCTTCTCTCTGCTTCTCGACTGCTATTATGTTTATATAATTTATTTCATTGTAAGCCCTCGTCACTAATCACAAGAGCCACTCAATGCTTCACAATAATATTTGTAATTTGATAAGAAGAAAAGCATTACTTAGATGATGGCTCCGTGGTGGCCGAGGAGTGAGAGTTCAACCAAGTTCGAATCCTGTGGAGACTTTAACAAAATCAATTTCGGGATTTTTTGTAGGTTCTTGATTCCTGCAGCATTTAACACTTTTCGGTTCATGTTTCTAGGTAATGAAAACAAAAAAACAACTCTATTTTCTTGATTTTTTTCTTAGAAGTGATATGACGCGGTTTAAATTGTTTTGCGACTAGTTCTTAAACTTATAGACGAGAAGATTAAAGGTCAATACTCAACCAATATGCAGATAACAAGCGAGTTGATGTTACAAACCTTCCTTCAAACAAATAAAGATTGACTTTGATTTGACTTAACATAGCTTGACTTGTCTTAAATTGATTTAATTTGACTTGAATTGACTAGACATGAATAAACTTTACTTATCTACACTTAAGAAGACTTAACTTGACTTTTCTTGTCTTGACTTAACTTAGCTTAACTTGATTAAACTTGACTTGACTTAACTTGACTTAACTTGTATATATTTAAACTTTCCTTCACAAAATGAAGATTATCACCCAAACTTGATACAGATCGATAAGCGATGGAGGCGGGCAGAGTTCAAACGATCGAGACAACAGTCCAAAGCGCATACCACATAAACAGGCAGTTATTCTAATTTTATTATAGTTGAGTTGATATAAGTTTTGTAAAATAAAATGTTTTTTTAAACTTTGTGTGTTCAGGAGAAAACAAATGTAATCAAGTTTATAATATGAAATGTTTAGTGCTATTGAAAACATAGCAACAACACTAGTACTGGCTATATATTCAAATGTATACATGTAACTGAGTACAGGTTATTGGTAAGAGGGGGGGCCCACCAACAAATTCTTGAACCGGGCCCTCGGGTACTTTGCTACGCCTCTGCATGTAACAGAACATTCTGAGCACGATCTCAAGACTAACTCAAATAACAATAAATGTCTCTAAGTACTGTCTATAGATTATAGATACGCAAGTACATGAGTAATGTCAATAAGCCATAATATTCATTTAGTGTCTACATATGCTCTATAAAATTACATATATTTGGATGCTGTCAATAGGCTGTAGATATGCAAGTATTTTATGTATTTCAGTACTGTAGATGTACATTAAGGTATACATATAATTGGATAATGTTAGAGTATAAATATAGAAGTATTTGATGTTTTTGAAGACTGTCGCTGGACTATTAGATGTATTTAAATATGGCTATGCATGTATTTGGTGTGTCTGTTTTTATCTTTAAATTCCAATACTAAAATCCTGCAGCTGCGACATCTTCTAATGGCTGGCTTAAAAATAGTTTAACCCTTGTTCTTCTCAGTGCATTGGCTTGGGGAAATGTTTCCCCAATAAACGTTTAACGTGGCCCGCTAAATCGATCGAGTCTCTGACCCGTTTATCTCACCCACAAACAGACAAACTTATTTGCAATTAGCGTCTTTGTCAAATTGCCAGTATTTTCTTTCGCATAAGCGTTGCCGGGATTTTTTTTTTTTCAGATTGCTTTTCATGTAACCATGCGACCTTGTGATTAAGGCTTATTTGAAGTTTGCAATTAATATGGCATAGATCTTAAGGATCTATTTTGGTTAGCTATCTATGTTGGCTATATTTTCAAAAAAAAAAAAAATTAAAGCTAGTAGGGGCTTTTTTTTGGGCAGTTTTTTTCACATTGAAATTGCTAAAATTCTTTTCTTATATGTATTTTAAAATAAAAAAAAAAGGATATGTCACTGCGATCTGAATTTTAAGTAGTTTCTATGTAAAAGTAAAGTTCTCCTTCAGACATTGCGATCTATGAAGCAGATAATATAAAGGTCATCTGTTTCAGTGGCCCACGGTTAACGAGTGTGTCATGTGGCCAGCATAACGACCAACCGCCTTTACTTTTCACCAACTAATGTCTCAGGTATCCATTAAAGCCGGGTGAACCCAGAGGCATCAAAAGAACCCGAAAAAAACAAAAATATCCTTCACCAGGATTCGAGCCCCGGACCCCAGTTCGAAAGCCAAGCGCGCCTCGTGAGCTTAGATTATGAGGTTAAAAAAAAAACAAGCTAAATATAAAAATCCTTTTTTAAAACACATATTTAAGAGGAAGTATTTCGCACTTACAACTATATATCTCAATAATGAAGAAGTTATTTACTTTATTCGATATCCAACAAAGTAATTAATTAGGGGCATATCAATAATTACTTAACTAACGGAAATTTTTTGTATTGATTCATGTTTTGGTAGGTGCAATAAACCATTGCTTGAAGTTTCAACTTGATCAGAGAATGGGTGTCTTAGAAATAAAGTGTACCATTATCTTAGAGGACCAAACGCTACATATTCAGCCATAAAATCTGTGACTAGTTAAGGATAAATTTCTTTTGTTGGTATCAAGCAAAATAATGAATTACCAGTAATTATTTAGTAATTGGTTAACTTTAATAATTGTGCAAAGTTTCAACTTGATCTGAGAATGGGATTGGGAGAAATGGCGTGTACAAACTTTTGACCAGACGGACAGAGTGAGTTGATATAAGCTTTGTCAAAATAGCGTTCTCTTGTAGTGGTGATATAAAGCAGTACATTCTGACATGTACAGTGTTATTTAAGGTTTTTAGAATAATTGTGTTACTGGCTTTGAAAAACATTGTTTATTATTCACGAGATTAAAACGTCTATCTGATTTCATTGATCCCCTGCAGTCAACGGGGAGAAAGAGGAGGGGGGAACCCAATTATCTGCAAGGAAAATATTGTCCGTTGTACATAAAATAATAAGCTACTTTAATGTTCTTTGTGTGTGGGTGTGAGTGAGTATGTGTGTGGGTGGGTGTGTGTCCTGAAGCCCCGGGGACATAAATATAATAAGATCAACGCAGACTTAGCTGTGTCTGATTGCGCTTACATCGGCAAAGTCTTAGCTGTTATTCGTCGTTATCTCTCTCTCTCTCTCTCTCTCTATCACTCACTCTCTCTTATTAGATGAGTATTTGTCTTACTCTTTTGTTGATCTATTGCTCACACTCTTGATGCGCTATCATTTATGTTTAATTATGTGTATCTGTTAGAGACAATACAAACAAATCAATCGATGTTTAGATTGATCTTGAGCATGTACTTCTATGTTTAAGTAAGTTTCCAGAAATGTAAAATGTCTTTCAAAAACAAACTATGTCATTTGTGTTCATTCAATAATACACCTCGTGTCTCCATTCTATCTTCTTTTCCTTGTTCTAGATACAGTAAAATGAACAAATGCGAAGCTCCAACCCTCGCACTTACGTAATTTCAGTCATAGGTAAGCTCGACAATACGCTGCCTACAGGAATACTTCCGGTAAATAGCGGCGTACGCTACGCCGCGGGTCGACTAGTGTAAAGTAAAAGAACTCGCTCTACAGCTAGGTCTCTTTGTTAAATTAATTTTAAAAAATAATTACGACTTAATCTTTATAGATCTTTAGAAACGAAAAGAAAGTAGATATTGTAATTAAATTATCATAAAAGAACTCGACTTGAGTTACTAATTTCTTAACTTTTTTTTTTAAACAAGATCACAATAAACAGTAAACACATCTCAATTGACTAATTGTACTATAAACACACAACACATATGACCTTCTGACACGCTGTACAACAGATATATACAGCTAGCAAGAATTAAATAGGTAAAGAAAAAAGATACATAAAAATAATATCTTGTTATTTCAATCCAATGTAGCACAACTCGTAAAATCAAGGGAGACAAACCTTGCCTTAGGGTAACTCTGCAGACAGGTGACTCGGTGCATTGATTGAAAATAAATTAAACACGATACAAAGAGAGTTTGTGTTATCAGAGGCGGTGCTAATCGAATGCGTCAGTTGGCAAGGAATATTCAAGCCATGATTCATCTTTTTTTAAAATCTAAAGTAGTAACATTTCAAAGTATCACTTGGCGTTCCTTGTAACTTGAAAATAAGCTTTATAAGTTATAAACTATATGGGTACAATATATACAGCATGTAGCAGCAAGGTTTATATCAAAGCAGCGATTTTAGATCATTTTATTTAGGTATTTTTGTTTCAATTTAAAAAGTGAAAAGCCTATTATCGATAAAGAGATTTATGCTTGAAATGCATTTATTTGTTTGATTATTAAATATCTCTTCAATATCTGTTCATATTTTTAAAACTGACTGTACCAGGTTACATACGGTAAGACAAAACTAATAGAGGCCTTACATTACATGTAGTAGAAAAAAAAAAGGTCCCCTTTGAGACCTTGCGACCTATAGGGTAGATGTGACGTAGATATCATACGTGGGTTGTAAAAAAAAAAGATTTTTGAAACTTTTAATTATTTTTTTCTATGGGCGGGGGATTCCAAATAGCTCCTTGTGTACACGAAGACACGCCGCTGTACAAACTACTTAAAAATACATTTTGGGAAAATATTTCCTATCCGTTATGCTTTAAAAAAAAAACGGCCCACTGCCATACTTGAGTTTTGAACATGTTCACGATCACGTTCGCTAGTTGTACCAATGTAGTTGAGTGCAGAGCTAAACTGAAGGCTCCTAAATCGTAGACTTTTAATAATATGTACACACTTTCTTGGTTTGGAACTAAATCAGGCTAATAAGTCTAGACTAGAATAGAATCTTTAGTCATATAAGAAGTTGCAAATAGAAAAGATCGTCTCCCAAGATGTAAAGTTTCACAGACACAAGGGCCGGATTTAAGTTTGTGGAGGCCCCTACACTCACTGGAAGGCAAGCAGCAACATTTATCTTTAAACATCTTCATGTCTTGGTGGACACATTGGAATGGCACATCATTGAGCTTGCTGAACTAACTCGGTGCCCAGTTTAGAAGTGGGTGCGCGGTGGCTGAGTGGTTAAGCGCTTGGCTTCAGAACCAAAGGCCCTGGGTTCGAATCACGGTAAAGACTGGTTAACGACTGGGATTTTGAGCTTCGGGATTTTTAGGTCGCCCTTGAGTCCACCCAACCCTAATGGGTATCTGACTTTAGTTGGGGGAAAGTAAAGGCAGTTGGTCTTTGTACTGGCCACATGCCACCCTGCTCATTAACCGTTGACCAAAGAAACAGATAACCCTAGCTTCATATAACCTTATGACCACATGGTCTGAAATGGGAGCTTTACTTTACTTAAGAATCAGTTTCTCTGAAAAAAAAAATACCTCAAAGGCACAGATAGAATACGCCAATAAAAGTTACTGTTGAAAGAGCAGATTTGGGCTAGAGTTATGTGGTCGTCTGGCTCTGAAAACTCCAAGTGAAATGTCAATAAAATATTTCGATAAATTACAGCCTTTGGGGAATACATAGCATATTTATAAATCAGCACCCTCCCCCTTTTTTCTTCTTTCCCCCCTCTTTTATGCCCTCCCCCCGCCCCCCAATTCAAATCAAAACTCTGAGAACAGGACTGATCGTCATTGCTTTTCACTTACAATTAGTCTAGTGTACATGGCGTTAGCTGGAATACATGTTTCATTCACTAAATTCTTGATGACACGATGTAACGTTGCGTAACTCGCAGGGCGGCAGCGGCAATCAAAACCCAATTCTTGTTCTTTCATGTAATCCCACTGACGTCACACCAGGGACCGAGTCTTGTGTTGACATAAAGAAACTAATTTGACAAACAAACAACTGACTGTCTCTACAATTTGTACCAATCAGAGGAGAAAAACGGGATGTGTTTAAAGAAGATGGGGGCACCTGTGACAACCCCCCTCCCCCTTCCTTTCCAGAACGTTTCAATGTTTTATTTTTTTTTTGAGATTATTTACTGAAGACTGTCCGGCTCCGTTTAGACAAACCATTGAAGAAGAGATTTTATGTAATAGCTGATTTTGATAGAACATAATTTTTCAGATATTTGTTTCTGTGTTGAATTATAAGATAGTAAAATATAAAATAGTAAAATAAAAACATCATAGGCTATGTAATAAAAGGTGAGCTATTGATTACCAAAAATAGAGCTATACTCAAATATAGACAGACCAAGTTTAGAAACAAAAAAAGTCTGATAAATATTATTATGGATTATTGCTTATATAGCCGGCTAATGGGGACATTTAAAGGACATTGTTAGATAAGAAAGATAAATAGCCAGATGGCTAGATAGCTCGCAACATAGATAGTAGTTAATAGATAGACGATGAATATCTTATGGCCGAGAGCCAATATTGTATAGACATTGTGGTGGTGGTAGATTAACAAAAAGCGGAGGAGAATACATTGGTGACAAATCTGTTTGTCTTCTGCGACCATTACATAAAATGGTTACTTTTTTAGCGTTACAAACAATTGAATTGGCGTCGAAATTATAAATATGTTTCTAATCATTGACTATATTTCAATGGGTAACTCTTACTTCAGAAATGATGACTTTGTGTACAGGAAGTAGCTCAAACCTCCAAACCAACAAACCTTCAAATCTTCAAACCTCCAAGCCTTCAAATCTTCAAATCTCCAAGCCTTCAAACCTACAAACTCCCGAACCTTTATACCTTTAAACCTAAAAACCTACAAACCTTTAAAGTTTCGAATCTCCAAACCTTCAAACGTCTAAATTTTCAAATCTCCAAATCTCCAAATCTCCTTCTAACCATTTAATGAGCATGACATGAATTTATTACCAAAAAAAAATCTTAATACAATGTATGATGCCGCAGTGTTTTCGATACCAGCTTGTCATATTTTGATTCCAATGGGGAGTTATTTGTGGTGTTCATCCGTTGATTTATTTTGAAACATTCATTATTGAACAAAATGAAGCTGTTTCAATGTAAAAATTTTCAAAAAATAGCAGAAATGAACTAAGCACAAAGATGTTAATTTTGGAAAATTGTATGGCAGCATGCCCTTATAGAACTAATTGAGCAATATGATTTGTTATTAGACATAAAAATGGATGAACATTTTATGGTCCATGTTTTTTGTTTTTGTTTTTGTTTGTTTTATAAATTTCGTTTAGCGAAACGTCCATGCTTTAGACGTGCTCAATGCGCTCTGGGCCAACTTTTTGGAGAGCCCTTGGGAGAGAAGCGAGTATCCGAGAGCAGGTCTTCGTGTTCGGCTAACACAACTGGAGGTGAGGTTCAAGGTCGTGTCCCCTTGATGGGCAGCCACGAATTCCAGTTTTACTGATTAATTGCCAGTACGACACATACTTCCAATTGATGGTCTTGTCGGTAGAGTATGCGTTTATTTTAACGTTGTATTGTGAAATAAACTATGAAATTGTAGAAACACTACAGTCGTTCGTTGAAACAACTTTAAATGTACGAAGTATCGGATCACAGTAAACGTCTGCCCCTGTGGAAGTTTTTGTCCTTCTCTAACACTTTTTCAAACATCTTGCGACCACTTTTGATATGTCCGAGATATCTTTTATCTATAGCTCCTTACTCTCTGATCGTTTTCTGACTCTCCCGTACCCGCTATCTTTTTAGCATCTCTTTGTCTCACTCTCACTCTCTCAACCCACTCGTCGTAATTAAATCAGACTTCTACTTTCTTCCCTTATATCTCGAACTCTTCAGATCTCATGATTTGTGTTTCTAACATTCAAAATGTTATTTAGATTTCAAAAAAAAAATCCATTTGAGTTTGATGATCTTTTATGTCGACTTGACCTTCTTTTCTCGTTTCACATCTCCAAGTGACACATCTCCAAGTGACACATCTCTTTCTACTAGATCTTCACTTAAACACATCTATGATTTATCCTGTAGGTGTCCACATCCGGTAACTTAATACACCTTTGACTGATGTTCAAGTAATACCGAAGTACTAACTGAGCTTGAGGCTACAATAGCTCAAGAGGAAGACGATCATGGACAAGTGCTGTTGTTACAGGAAGACGAAGTCCTTACCAGGTACACAGTCAAGTGTGGGTGAAGTGCTATCTAACAGTCTGGAGGGCGTAATACTAAATCTGTATTAACTACTTAAGGTCTGGAAGCGCTACCTTAAGACTAAATTATATTTAAAAGTTTTTGATCGTTGAAAACAATAATAAAAATAGAAATACGAATACTATTGTACAAGCTTCGGGTCCTTGAAAGCTGTTATAAAGTACCTTTAATGAGAAACAACTCGAACAAAAGAAAATATTAGATATGTAGATATAATAAAATGTTAAACACAATTAAGCACAATTAAGCTTGAGCCAGTCATTAAAATGTGATGTTCTGCTCATTCTTTCACCTTACATCCTACAACGTCTGCCTCGCTACGGGCCTAAGTAAACATTCTGTTTGTAGATCTAGACGATCTTTTCATAGTCAATTCTTGAACATTTTTTTTTTATTATCGACCACTGGAAAGGGGGGAGAAGTTGCTATTAATTTTGTTTGGTCCCGACCTTCTGTACATCCGAAAAAAGGAGGACAAAAAGAAGCCCAATTACAATTAAAAGGTGAGTAAGCTGCGTACATCATGAATTGTAAAACTACTCTATTGATGTCTTGCGCGCGTGAAGTTTTCTTTGCATTTAATATTGGTGTTTTAGCGTAAAGGAAGTAGTTTCTTTTAAGTGCGTTTTGTTGTCTAGAATATTGTGTGTGTGTTTACGTGATCCTCAGATCCCGCAAGAGAGAGAGAGCTTCTTTTGTTGGCTGGGTAGCTAGTTTGTTGGTTCCCCTAGTAAGGGTACGTAAGTATATAGTTTTATTAAGTAAGCTGATCTTTCGGTACGGGTGTCGCTATTGAAAAGTTCTTTCTTGTAGCGGCATCGCTAGATCTAGGTTTTCTTTTCGTTTCAGGGTGTTAGGCTTTGGGCCATGGGAAAGTGTGTCGTCTTTTCGCCCTTGGAGTTGTGTAGTAACTATCGGTGTTGAGATGTAGGGAGTTGAGGTTCTGTTGGGCGCCGATATGGAGTGTGAGCGTGAAGGTGTGTTACGGAAACTTGTTGGTGTGATACTAGACTAATTATTAATCAAATGCTAACTTCAATGATATTGATGTATATGTAAATATGTTTGAAAATTACAATTAAGTATAATTAAATATTGTTCCTGTTGTTATTCACTAAATGTTCAGTTGACAAATTGTTATTCAATGTTTGTATTTTACATGCTATTACCTTTAGGTTCTTGTGTTACTCTGTTCAGGCTGGGGATACGGGACCATAATATCATACCCTACCTAAGCGACAAAACCACCTGACAATTGAGACTATTACATTTCTTTGACATGGCGACTATTCTTACGATGTTCTTAATAGAGGAACCTTAGTTCTTGAAGGACATAGTCTAAAAACTTCTTGTCGTTCTGCTACTTATGATTGTGTGTGTCTGTGTGTTACATAAAGAGATGAAGTCGATTGCAGAACGGCAATGGCAGTAAAGTATGAAATTAAGACATTTTTCCACTCCACACATCTACTATATCACTCAAGAATGTGGAGGCTAGTACCTTTTATGGATATCAAACAAAATAATCAATTACTATATTTATTAACTAATTGGCTGCCTTTTCAATTTTTTCATGATTTTTTAGGTACCATATATAATCTTTAATAAATTACAACTAGACCCGAGAATGGGTCTGGATGAAATAATGTGAACAATTATTTAAGTGGACAAAACCCTAAATCTTGAGCCCTATCTGTGAAATTGAATTGTAGGATTGCTTTCCCTTGTTGGTATCAACTAAAATAATTAATAGCCAGTAGTTAATGGACTAATTGATTAAGTTTTTAAATTGATTCATCTAATGTCTAAGGCTCTAAGCCAATGAATAATTGTACAAAGTTTTAACTTGATCCAAATATGTGTGTTGGAAAAATAACGTGTAAAACTTTTTACAAGACAGACAGACAAACAGATAGAGTGAGTTCATATAAGCTATGTAAGAAAGATTTGTCTGTTAGCTTTATATTCGAACTCGTTACCCTTAAGATCTGAGGCCACTTGACCACAGGACTATTACACCTAACTACAGTGCCGTTAAAAAAAATCAATGATTTTAACTAACAGGGCCATTCATTCTCATAAGATCCATAGTACAAACTAAAGAAACATTAAACAATACATTATGATTTACAGATTCAGGGGAGGTAATACATTTTAAGTCCATAGTTCTATATTATTATTAATTTAATTTGTTTAGAAGAGTAGCGGCCCTTGATAACATTTGGACCAACCTTTGTTTTTTGTTATTCTCCCCTTTGACAATTGAAACTGTAGTTCCTTCTTGTTCACTGGGCGCCACTATCCAGAGGATTTATTGGATCACATTAGGATGTCAGGTTTCACAGACGTCAAAACACGAGATCCTAATAACACTAAGTAAGCATCACTCTTTGCTGAGTATGCATGTCTAGGACTTCAAAGAACCGTAACTCAGTGTCGAGATGTAATTGAAGAAATGAGGTTGTTTTTATTCCAGCTTGTCATCTCCCCTGAGCTCCCCGAGATGTCTCCGCTAGGGCGAGTCGTGAATCACAAGGAAGTGGTCCAGTCTATGGACGTTGAGAAATACTGACAGGTTGTGCCCCCTTTTAAGCTCGAACTTTGAGCTTTGAGGCAGGATCTCTAGAAAGTGACAATTGACAGTAGCAATACCCCCTTCCCTCATCCTGAGTGGATGTCACACCAAGTCTGTCGATACGTGCCTCCATCTTTGATCTACTCATCACTTTGTATATGGCATGGAGACTACGCTATTAATTAGATCTATCTTGACCGAGCCATGGAACAATGACGAGACATGTCGGTACAGCGGTAAGCGGCTTTCCAATGTGTCATTTGAACAGTAATTAATACAATGGAAAGCATTCTTAATATATGTAACTATGAATATTGTGTGTGGTTTAGCTCATAACAGTACACACGATAAAAAGTTCACCGTTACACACTAGTAATCTTCGTTTATAACTAGCCAAAATTATCTTTTTGATTTTCAGAACGAGGTTGATTTTCACAGGTTTTTTTTTTTTCAGACGGTCCAGCAGACCAAGGGATAGGTGAAAGTGAAGGAGAAGCTAGATGTGAACCTGGCCTAACAGATAGCATATAATGATTATCTAATTGCTTTGTAAAGGGTCAATCTCTTATTCAAAGCCTCTAGAATAATTAACACAACTTTTTCGTAAAAAAAATAAATTTAAAGAATCCTTTCGTTACGCTGCACTCTCTAAACCCGCCGTTCTTCGCACCAAAATATGAATAAATACTTATCAATTGTTGTTTCAAATCATGCACTGCCGATATGCATACTAAATAGCTTTTTATCTCTTTAAAAAAAAAATTAAACATTTTTTAAATAAATTTTGTAATTAGTATGACAGGAAGTATTTAACATAAGAATACAATTGAGAAAAAAAAAATTATTTTACAAATAATCTTAAAAAGTTTGCATAAATGTGTTAAAAATATGTTAAATAGTGATCTTTCTAAGAAGCCTCCCGTGTTTGTTACTTTTAATATAGAATAGTTGTAAATATGATGAATTTTATGAAAACACTGCTTGCTTAGTTGATTTAAAAAATTAAATTTTCGCTTTCAAAAAAAAAAAAAAAAAGAAAAAGTAGCCGTTGCATCAGAACTTTGAATGGTCTAAAATATTATGATGTCGGATTTTCAATATCTTTTCAAGTTTATGAGATCTAAACTGGACGGACGGACAGACCACACAAAACATATACCGTCTATTCCTCTTTTCTGGAGCAGCTAAAAATGTTTGTTCCATTTATTGTAATACAAATATTTATTGACTTTGTCATCTTTACAAAAATGTTGATGTTTTGTTTTTTTACTTTATCAATTTTTTTTTATATTCTGCGCCTTAAATTGCATTATTTTTATTCTTTAGACTTGTAATTAGAAGGCCATTCTTCGATGTGGCTAAAATGTCGTCTGACAGATATCTCATTAATGTCATTACGCAGAGAGTGTTGAGAACGCTATTTTTAGAAATACAATGTACATGCGACGTAATATTGTCCTTCCAAGTCCTGTCCGAGTTGTCCGTAGTTCTTTGTTTCCTTTACGTTGGACAACTAGTTCTTCCTTAGCGTCCATCTTTTTCTTTTTACCCATCAATTTTGAGAAACTTTTGGAGAAAGTCAAGCGGTCCTCACATTATGTGTCCAGGCGTTCTGAAGTGGAATATTCGTATGAAATGTTATAAATAATATGGCATTAATGATTTTGCATTGCATAATTGAAACTGCTGTAAACTTAAAACATCCTTCAAAGCGAATGACCTGAGAAATATACGAGCAATTACTTGTAATAGATATTATTTTGTTTGTATCAGTGGCAGTGTCCGTATCAGTTAAAGTTTTCATGATTTTTGGTTTGCATTACATATATGTATCAGTCATTATTTTAGACTATGCCTCTAGGTAATGTGTCAATCATTAATGTACTCTATGTATACTTATTTCTGGTTATGTTTATTTGGGATAATGTTTCGTGTAAAGTTTTAGGTAAAGTTGTAGCTAACATTTACAAAAATGTTTCAATCCGTAGTTGTCACGTTAAGGTCTCAGGATTTGAATACATACATTATTTACAGCTAATTGGGCTCGAGAAGACACTCAATACTGTAACTACGCGTCAAGGTCTTATTGTTTGCATAAATGTGCTCTTTACCATTAATTAGCTTTGATCAAATACGATAACTTGCTCATAATAGACATTGGAGTTTGCAGGGTACTAAGAATAGATTTCTAGTTCGAGCAAAGGGAGAAAAGAAGATTAAGAAGAGAAGAGGGGAAGACAACCAACGGGGTCATACGTTCAGGTTTCAAGAAGGTTGATTGTGTCTGCTTTTATGTATCTACGAGTGACATTATATTCTTGTGTGTATTTGTAGTGTGTGTTCAATAGTTTTCGTGATTGTGTTATTTAAAAAGATTTCTTTTCTGTTTCTTCACTTAAATAACAATCACCAATAATACGGCGGAGTTCTGGTGATATGACATAGTTCTTAAACTAGGAGAGCATACAGGACACACACAATACACATCTTATACCACACAATATCATCTTATACCACACAATATCATCTTATACCACACAATATCATCTTATACAACTAAATCTCATCGTATCATTGGAAAACTTATCTCAAGAATAATCAATGTTTACTCATTTTAATCATTTCTTTCTTCTGTGTATAATAATAATCCGGCTTTTCGATTCCAAAGAATATCATACAGTGCAGTATTTCACGTGGAAACACAGTCCCAGCTGCGACCTACATATCTTGCCACAACCAAAGCAGAGATAACCGTTGTCCGGCGGTCGCCGACTTAAGTTCTCTTTTGGCCTTTCATATATGTCATCGGCAGTGGATTGTTTTCCTCTCAAATGTGTATCCCACGGCCTTTCTAAAATAAAACACACACACAAAAAAAAACACCAACTCTAGCTGTTCTTTCGGAGGTCGCCTGCTGCTAGGTGCTCTCTTGGATGTCGGTTAAAACAATTAGTCGCTTAAGCTGGTCTTACACTGACCACCTTTCATCTCACCAAAAAAAAATGCCTTTGCATCGTCTCTTATGCAGGATACGTGCCCTGCCTGGTGTAGCTGTCGAAATATAAGCAGTTCCTCTCAACTGTCCATACCGACATTCGCAAGAACATTGCTGTTTGTGGTGCGGTCTTGCCATAGAATGGTTATAATGAGCGCAGACATGTTTGGTGTCTAAACTAGTTACAAAATATAATGTAAGATTGTTTTTTTTTTACCATAAAGTACACATACTTGTGTTTATTAGTTTAAAACAAACATTACAACTAAGAAATAATGAATACCAATTTTAAAAAGCTAGAAAAAAAAACATGAATCACACAGACAATGCTAGATCGTAGTTCTATCAGAAGTAAGCCTTGTTAAGTTTGTTTAGATCTAGAGAAAATATCTTAACTCTAAGCCTACTCATTACCCAAGCAACAAGAAAATAACACACACACACACACAAATGTATCGATTGAAATTATTCTCTGAGACCAGATACAACTGACTTAGGCAGAAGATCTAGAACATACTTCGCCCGCAGACAGAACTGGACTGACAGCTTGGCTAACAAAAGAGAGCTTTGATTTCCTTCTCTACACTAGACAAGAACAGATCCCAGTGATCATCTCTTGATTTTGTCATAATGGCCTGGACATTATCTAGTTATCTCTCCCACACACACACACCTTTCTTCCACTCTCGAAATTTCTCTAGTCTTTAGTACGTTCTTTTGTGTAGTATCAACCTTCTGCCTTAATCTGCTTACGTGTTGATGGGTGTGACTAGAATATCTTTTGACAATAACTTACATTTCTGAGTTCTATGGGGTAGGGCTTGACACTATTCAGATCTTAACACTTTGATTTGTGTGAGTGCCCTAGAGGCTCATTTCCCACACATAGTTTTACATTATAATATTCAGGAGATGCGCATTTTACTTTTTCCTGCTAATCTTTTAATTTACCTCTCTGGAATTCTTGACTTCTTTAGTATGTATGAGATCTTTTATGTGTGCAGTGTACTTAGTGTTATTCATATTTCTCGTAACTTCTTTAAAGTCTATATAATAATTTCATTAAAGCTTCTCAATAATAGCATACGTATAGCATACAGTGTTATTAAACCTTTTGGCACTTATGTCAGCATAAATATCTCAAGTGCTAGTCACGCTAGAGATTAGATTGATATGCAACATTTAGGCGACACTTAGACTAGACAAGTACATGTAGGTACGAAGCACTATTTTGTTATTAACGTAATTTCAAATGTTATTTTTTTATATCTAGCTACACGTCATCAGCAAATGGAGAAGTTGTGCAAATAATGATGTACAAATAACGATGTACAGATAATGATTTATGAATAATGAAGTACAAATAATGACCTACAAATAATGACGTACAAATAATGACCTACAAATAATGACGTACAAATAATGACATACAAATAATGATGTACAAATAATGACGTACAAATAATGACGTACCAATAATAATGTACAAATAATGACCTACAAATAATGACCTACAGATAATGACCTACAGATAATGATGTACAAATAATGATGTACAAATAAAGACCTAGAGATAATGATGTACAAATAATGACCTACAGATAATGATGCACAAATAATGATGTACAAATAATGATGTGCAAATAATGATGTACAAATAATGACGTACAAATTATGACGTACAAATAATGAAATAGTAATAATGTTTTAGAAATAATGAAATGCTCAAGACATGAAATTTAACAAGTGATAAACATTTGCAAGTAAAGAGAGATGCACTACTGATACATACAAAGAATGATAATGTGGAAGTAACAAAAAGATTTATAAAAGATTGAGATGGACGAAAATGAAGATATAATAATTATTTTAGTTTGTACTATTCCTGATGAAATGTGTGACTTACTTTTGAGCGTTGATAAATGGACCGATGGTTGAAGATATCAAGTGGTGACATGTTTCAACAGATGACACAGGAGAGGTGATTTCTAAAGAAGTACATTAATAAAGATGTGTTAGACCTATAAACTTCTAAAGTGTAATTGTGTCCAGTAGTTATTGATTTTCACTGCCCTGGGGTCACAATGGAATTGTCAGTGTCAGTGATATTTAGCTGAAATGAACATACGAAAGAAAATACTGACATTGAGATGTTCTCAATAATGAAGGCGAGCAAAAAAAAAAACAGGTACCTCAGACAGATACATCCGACAGATTCATCAGATAGATACATCGGATAGATGCATTAGATAGACACATTAAACAAACACATCAGACAGATACATTAAACAGATGTGAGTTTTGTGTTTTAAACAGACATGTTAGCGTTCGTCAACAATCAAAGTTATTACTTTTTCAATCGTCAATTATTTTATTTATAGACAATTATTTATAACCAAATATGTCACAGTCTATATACCTTATATACCTTTTTTTGCAATCCCCCTCCCCCCCCATGTACAGTGACATTTCTACTCAATACAAAACCATTATATCATAAAGTAGTGAGTAATATATTTGTGGCAGATCTGAGACGACTCAAATGAACAAAAAAAAAAGTGAACTTAAAACTGCTTACACAGCAAGGTGAGTGCTATCGATCTATATAGAGGTTCAAGGTCGTCTCCACATTTCTGTTGTTGTCTGTAATCATGTCTTGTTATAAACACATTTTCTAGGCGTAGCTAAAACAAATCACAATGTCCTCTCTCTTTCTGGCTCTTTCTCTCTTTCTTTCTCTCTCTCTCTCGCTCTCTCTATCTTGTTTCTATCTTTTTGTCTTTCTCTCTCTAAGTTTCTTTCTTTCTCTCTCTCTCTCTCTCTGTCTCTCTCTCTGTGTCCTTGAAAGTACCAACAAACAAAGTATCAGGGACTGTATACACGTATAAATATGAATGATTGTATCTGGGAATGTTATTGTATCCAAGTCGAAGTCTGACATGACAGAACTAATTGAGCACTTTGGGATGGGGGGGGGGGGGGACTGAAGGTCTGTTGTTACGTCTTACTTCAACATATTGATACGTCATGTCTAGTTATTGTGCATTCTTTTGACTAACCATTTCACACATGTCCCAGATCAATTCCCGCACCAGACTTGGTCTTAACATCGACTCATTACTTAAATGTTTGCGGCTTATAGAGGTAAATGTGTGCGGCTAATTGAGATATATTTTTACAATAGGAGCAAAAAAATGTAATTCGCGTGAGCAGCAAAAAAAGTTTTTACGATCTTTTTCTTTCAAGGCCCCTGTAGGAAATGTTAATGCAGGTCCCCATAATTTGCTTCTTTTATCTGTTTATTATATGTCTAATTAAAAATATCGTGAGGACCCTTTCTGCTTCGAGGCCATTTACGATTAGTTCAATTTGCACCCCCCACCCACTAAATTAGGGCGGTTCTTTTGCTTTATTTAAAAACTCCTCAGTGAATATTCTTAAAATGTCTACACTACAATTTTTTTTTCTTTTAACAAGACTTTTCAGAATAATAAATAAGGAACTATTTTTCAACGTGCATGTAGGCCGCTAAGTCAGACAGCGATCTGGTAGATATTAACAGACAATTTTTATTTTATCTTTCACTTTTGTAGTCTTGTCTTATCTTCAAAGAGTTTTGGCTAGTTCCTTAACATCACGACAAGAATTTCTATTACAAGAGAGCTGCCTGAAAACCCTGACATGATGCAACACTAAAAGCTCGGCTATAAGAGGTGCGCATGAAACAAATCAGTTGACTACATCTTTAGAGAACAGGAGATACCATCAAGACAACATTTGTAACTCATTAACCTCCCAGCAAGTCAACATTCAGGTAATCATTCATGTCTCAATCAATATTACCCCTAAAGCTAGAGCCAACCTTGGATTCGCATTTCTAACGGAATATAAACAAAATAACGATAAACATAATACCCACACATCTAAATAAACATAATACCCACACATCTAAATAAACATAATACCCACACATTTAAATAAACTTAATACCCACACATCTAAATAAACATAATACCTACACATCTAAATAAACTTAATACCAACACATCTAAATAAACATAATACCCACACATCTAAATAAACATAATACCCACACATCTATAAAAAACATAATACCTACACATCTAAATAAACATAATACCCACACATCTAAATAAACATAATACCTACACATCTAAATAAACTTAATACCCACACATCTAAATAAACATAATACCCACACATCTAAATAAACATAATACCCACACATCTAAATAAACATAATACCCACACATCTAAATAAACTTAATACCCACACATCTAAATAAACATAATACCCACACATCTAAATAAACATAATACCCACACATCTAAATAAACTTAATACCCACACATCTAAATAAACTTAATACCCAAACATCTAATTAACCTTAATACCCACACATCTAAATAAACTTAATACCCACACATCTAAATAAACTTAATACCCACACATATAAATAAACATAATACCTACACATCTAAATAAACAAAATACCCACACATCTAAATAAACATAAGACCTACACATCTAATTAAACTTAATACCCACACATCTAAATAAACTTAATACCCACACATCTAAATAAAATTTATACCCACACATCTAAATAAAATTTATACCCACACATCTAAATAAACATAATACATACACATCTAGATAAACATAATACCTACACATCTATATAAACATAATACCTACACAACCAGATAACTTAATACCTACACACCAAGATAAACTTAATACCTACATAACCAGATAAACTTAATACCTACACAACTAGATAAACTTAATACCTAGTCAACTAGATAAGCTTAATACCTACACAACTAGATAAACTCAATACCTAGTAAACTACATAAGCTTAATATCTACACAACAAGATAAACATAATACCTACACAACAAGATAAACATAATACCTACACAACTGGAGAGCATAATACCTACACAACTAGATAAACATAATACCTACACAACCAGATAAACTTAATACCTACACATCTAAATAAACTTGATACCCACACAACCAGATAAACTGAATACCTACACATCTAAATAAACTTAATACCCACACATCTAAATAAAATTTTTACCCTCACATCTAAATAAACATAATACACACACATCTAAATAAACATAACACATACACATCTAGATAAACATAATACCTACACATCTATATAAACATAATACCTACACAACCAGATAACTTAATACCTACACAACAAGATAAACTTAATATCTACATAACCAGATAAACTTAATACCTACACAACAAGATAAACATAATACCAACACAACAAGATAAACATAATACCTACACAACTGGAGAGCATAATACCTACACAACTAGATAAACATAATACCTACACAACCAGATAAACTTAATACCTACACATCTAAATAAACTTGATACCCACACAACCAGATAAACTGAATACCTACACATCTAAATAAACTTAATACCCACACATCTAAATAAAATTTTTACCCTCACATCTAAATAAACATAATACACACACATCTAAATAAACATAATACATACACATCTAGAAAAACATAATACCTACACATCTATATAAACATAATACCTACACAACCAGATAACTTAATACCTACACAACAAGATAAACATAATACCTACAACAACTAGATTAACATAATACCTACATAGCTAGATAAACTTAATACCTACAAAACCAGATAAACTTAATACCTACACAACTAGATGAACTTAATACCTAGTCAACTAGATAAGCCTAATACCTACACAACTAGATAAACATAATTTCTACACAACTAGATAAACTCAATACCTAGTCAACTAGATAAACATAATACCAACATAACCAGATAAACTTAATACCTACATAACCAGATAAACTTTATACCTACACAACTAGATAAACATAATACCTACACAACTAGATAAACATCATACCTACACAACTAGATAAAAATAATACCTACATAACCAGATTAACTTAATACCTACACAACTAGATGAACTTAATACCTAGTCAATTAGATAAGCCTAATGCCTACACAACTAGATAAACATAATACCTACACAAGTAGATAAACTTAATACCTAGTCAACTAGATAAGCTTAATACCTACACAACTAGATAAACTCAATACCTAGTAAACTAGATAAGCTTAATATCTACACAACAAGATAAACATAATACCTACACAACAAGATAAACATAATACCTACACAACTGATGAGCATAATACCTACACAACTAGATAAACATAATACCTACACAACCAGATAAACTTAATACCTACACATCTAACTAAACTTGATACCCACACAACCAGATAAACTGAATACCTACACATCTAAATAAAATTAATACATAAACTTCCAAATAAACTTAATACCTACACATCTAAATAAACTTAATACCTACACATCTAAATAAACATAATACCCACACATCTAAATAAACTTAATACCCACACATCTAAATAAACTTAATACCCACACATATAAATAAACATAATACCTACACATCTAAATAAACATAATACCCACACATCTAAATAAACATAAAACATACACATCTAAATAAACATAATACCCACACATATTAAATAAACATAATACCCACACATCTAAATAAACATAATACATACACATCTAGATAAACATAATACCTACACAACTAGATAAACTCAATACCTAGTCAACTAGATAAACATAATACCTACATAACCAGATAAACTTAATACCTACATAACCAGATAAACTTTATACCTACACAACTAGATAAACATAATACCTACACAACTAGATAAACATCATACCTACACAACTAGATAAACTTAATACCTACATAACCAGATAAACTTAATACCTACACAACTAGATGAACTTAATACCTAGTCAACTAGATAAGTCTAATACCTACACAACTAGATAAACATCATACCTACACAACTAGATAAACTTAATACCTACATAACCAGATAAACTTAATACCTACACAACTAGATGAACTTAATACCTAGTCAACTAGATAAGCCTAATACCTACACAACTAGATAAACATAATACCTACACAAGTAGATAAACTTAATACCTAGTCAACTAGATAAGCTTAATACCTACACAACTAGATAAACTCAATACCTAGTCAACTAGATAAGCTTAAAATCTACATAACAAGAAAAACATAATAACTACACAACAAGATAAACATAATACCTACACAACTGATGAGCATAATACCTACACAACTAGATAAACATAATACCTACACAACCAGATAAACTTAATACCTACACATCTAAATAAACTTGATACCCACACAACCAAATAAACTGAATACCTACACATCTAAATAAACTTAATACTTACACTTCTAAATAAACTTAATACCTACACATCTCAATAAACTTAATACCTGCACATCTAAATAAACATAATACCCACACATCTAAATAAACTTAATACCCACACATCTAAATAAACTTAATACCCACACATCTAAATAACCTTAATACCCACACATCTAAATAACCTTAATACCCACACATCTAAATAAACTTAATACCCACACATCTAAATAAACTTAATACCTACATAACAAGATAAACTTAATACCTACACAACAAGATAAACATAATACCTACAAAAACTAGATAAACATAATACCTACACAACTAGATAAACTTAATACCTACATAACCAGATAAACTTAATACCTACACAACTAGATAAACTCAATACCTAGTCAACTAGATAAACATAATACCTACATAACCAGATAAACTTAATACCTACATAACCAGATAAACTTAATACCTACACAACTAGATAAACTTAATACCAGTCAACTAGATAAGCTTAATACCTACACAACTAGATGAACTCAATATCTAGTCAACTAGATAAGCTTAATATCTACACAACAAGATAAACATAATACCTACACAACAAGATAAACATAATACCTACACAACTAATGAGCATAATACCTACACAACTAGATAAACATAATACCTACACAACCAGATAAAATTAATACCTACACATCTAAATAAATTTGATACCCACACAACCAGATAAACTTAATACCTACACATCTAAATAAACTTAATACTTAAACTTCTAAATAAACTTAATACCTACACATCTAAATAAACATAAAACCTACACATCTAAATAAACTTAATACCCACACATCTAAATAAACTTAATACCCACACATCTAAATAAAATTTATACCCACACATCTAAATAAACATAATACATACACATCTAGATAAACATAATACCTACACATCTATATAAACATAATACCTACACAACCAGATAACTTAATACCTACACAGCAAGATAAACTTAATACCTACATAACCAGATAAACTTAATACCCACACAACTAGATGAACTTAATACCTAGTCAACTACATAAGCTTAATACCTACACAACTAGAAAAACTCAATACTTAGTCAACTAGATAAGCTTAATACCTACACAACTAGATAAACATAATACCTACACAACAAGATAAACATAATACCTACACAACTGATGAGCATAATTCCTACACAACAAGATAAACATAATACCTACACAACTAAATAAACATAATACCTACACAATTAGATAATCATAATACCTACACAATTAGATAAACATAATACCTACACAACTGATAAAGATAATTCCTACACAACTAGGCAAACTTAATACCTACATAACCAGATAAACTTAATACCTACACAACTAGTTAAACCTTATACCTAGTCAACTAAAAAAGCCTAATACATACACAACTAGATAAACATAATACCTACACAACTAGATAAACTCAATACCTAGTTAACTAGATAAACATAATACCTACATAACCAGATAAACTTAATACCTACATAACCAGATAAACTTAATACCTACACAACTAGATAAACTTGATACCTAGTCAACTAGATAAGATTAATACCTATACAACTAGATAAACTCAATAACTAGTCAACTAGATAAGCTTAATATCTACACAACAAGATAAACATAATACCTACACAACAAGATAAACATAATACCTACACAACTGATGAGCATAATACCTACACAACTAGATAAACATAATACCTACACAACCAGATAAACATAATACCTACACAACTAGATAAACTTAATACCTACACAACCAGATAAACATAATACCTACACAACTAGATAAACTTAATACCTAGTCAACTAGATAAGCATAATATCTACACAACAAGATAAACAAAATACCTACACAACAAGATAAACATAATACCTACACAACTGATGAGCATAATACCTACAAAACTAGATAAACATAATACCTACACAACCAGATAAACTTAATACCTACACATCTAAATAAACTTGATACCTACACATCTAAATAAACTGAATACCTACACATCTAAATAAACTTAATACTTACACTTCTAAATAAACTTAATACCCACACATCTAAATAAACTTAATACCCACACATATAAATAAACTTAATACCCACACATCTAAATAAACTTAATACCCACACATCTAAATAAAATTGATACCCACACATCTAAATAAACATAATATACACACATCTAAATAATCATAATACATACACATCTAGATAAACATAATACCTACACATCTATCTAAACATAATACCTACACAACCAGAAAACTTAATACCTACACAGCAAGATAAACTTAATACCTACATAACCAGATAAACTTAATACCTACACAACAAGATAAACATAATACCTACAAGAACTAGATTAACATAATACCTACATAGCTAGATAAACTTAATACCTACATAACCAGATAAACTTATTACCCACACAACTAGATGAACTTAATACCTAGTCAGCTAGATAAGCCTAATACCTACACAACTAGATAAACATAATACTTACACAACTAGATAAACTCAATACCTAGTCAACTAGATAAACATAATACCTACATAACCAGATAAACTTAATACCTACACAACTAGATAAACGTAATACCTAGTCAACTAGATAAGCTTAATACCTACACAACTAGATAAACTCAATACCTAGTCAACTAGATAAGCTTAATACCTACACAACTAGATAAACATAATACCTACACAACAAGATAAACATAATACCTACACAACTGATGAGCATAATTCCTACACAACAAGATAAACATAATACCTACACAACTAGATAAACATAATACCTACACAACTAGATAAACTCAATACCTAGTCAACTAGATAAACTTAATACCTACACAACTGATGAGCATAATACCTACACAACTAGATAAAAATAATACCTACACAACAAGATAAAAATAATACCTACACATCTAAATAAACTTGATACCCACACAACCAGATAAACTGTATTCCTACACATCTAAATAATATTAATACTTACACTTCTATATAAACTTAATACCTACACATCTAAAAAAAACCTAATACCTACACATCTAAATAAACGTAATACCCACACATCTAAATAAACTTAATACCCACACATCTAAATAAACTTAATACCTACACATCTAAATAAACTTAATACCTACACATCTAAATAAGCATAATACCCACACATCTAAATAAACTTAATACCCACACATCTAAATAAACTTAATACCCACACATCTAAATAGACTTAATACCCACACATCTAAATAAACTTAATACCCACACATCTAAATAAAATTGATACCCACACATCTAAATAAACATAATACACACACATCTAAATAAACATAATACATACACATCTAGATAAACATAATACCTACACATCTATCTAAACATAGAACCTACACAACCAGATAACTTAATACCTACACAGCAAGATAAACTTAATACCTACATAACCAGATAAACTTAATACCTACACAACAAGATAAACATAATCCCTACAACAACTAGATAAACATAATACCTACACAACTAGATAAACTTAATACTTACATAACCAGATAAACTTAATACCTACACAACTAGTTGAACCTTATACCTAGTCAACTAAAAAAGCCTAATACATACACAACTAGATAAACATAATACCTACACAACTAGATAAACTCAATACCTAGTTATTTAGATAAACATAATACCTACATAACCAGATAAACTTAATACCTACATTACCAGATAAACTTAATACCTACACAACTAGATAAACTTAATACCTACACATCTATATAAACATAATACCTACACAACCAGGTAACTTAATACCTACACAACAAGATAAACTTAATACTTACATAACCAGATAAACTTAATACTTACACAACTAGATAAACTTAATACCTAGTCAACTAGATAAGCCTTATACCTACACAACTAGATGAACGCAATACCTAGTCAACTAGATAAGCTTAATATCTACACAACAAGATAAACATAATACCTACACAACAAGTTAAACATAATACCTACACAACTGATGAGCATAATACCCACACAACCAGATAAACTTAATACCTACACATCTAAATAAACTTAATACTTAAACTTCTAAATAAACTTAATACCTACACATCTAAATAAACTTAATACCTACACATCTAAATAAACTTAATACCTACACATCTAAATAAATATGATACCTACACATCTAAATAAACTGAATACCTACACATCTAAATAAACTTAATACCCACACATATAAATAAACTTAATACCCACACATCTAAATAAACTTAATACCCACACATCTAAATAAAATTGATACCAACACATCTAAATAAACATAATACACACACATCTAAATAAACATAATACATACACATCTAGATAAACATAATACCTACACATCTATATAAACATAATACTTACACAACCAGATAACTTAATACCTACACAACAAGATAAACTTAATACCCACATAACCAGATAAACTTAATACCTACACAACAAGATAAACATAATACCTACAACAACTAGATTAACATAATACCTACATAGCTAGATAAAGTTAATACCTACATAACCAGATAAACTTAATACCTACACAACTAGATGAACTTAATACCTAGTCAACTAGATAAGCCTAATACCTACACAACTAGATAAACATAATACTTACACAACTAGATAAACTCAATACCTAGTCAACTAGATAAACATAATACCTACATAACCAGATAAACTTAATACCTACATAACCAGATAAACTTTATACCTACACAACTAAATAAACTTAATACCTAGTCAACTAGATAGGCTTAATACCTACACAACTAGATAAACTCAATATCTAGTCAACTAGATAAGCTTAATACCTACACAACAAGATAAACATAATACCTACACAACTGATGAGCATAATACCTACACAACTAGAAAAACATAATACCTTCACAACTAGATAAACATAATACCTACACAACTAGATAAGCCTAATACCTACACAACTAGATAAACATAATACCTACACAACTAGATAAACTCAATACCTAGTCAACTAGATAAACATAATACCTACATAACCAGATAAACTTAATACCTACACAACTAGATAAACTTAATACCTAGTCAACTAGATAAGCTTAATACCTACACAACTAGATAAACATAATACCTACACAACAAGATAAACATAATACCTACACAACTGATGAGCATAATACCTACACAACTAGATAAACATAATACCTACACAACTAGATAAACATAATACCTACACAACTAGATAAACATAATACCTACACAACTAGATAAACATTATACCTACACAACTGGATAAACATAATACCTACACAACAAGATAAACATAATACCTACACAACTGATGAGCATAATACCTACACAACTAGATAAACATAATACCTACACAACTAGATAAACATAATACCTACACAACTAGATAAACATAATACCTACACAACTAGATAAACATTATACCTACACAACTGGATAAACATAATACCTACGCAACTAGACGATCCAGATTTTTTGAGTGGGTGGGGGGGGGCATATTCGTTTTTATTCTTGTATTCTTTTTGCCCTCAATTGTGTAACCCGCTGCAGTTAAAACAAAATCCCTGCCGAGGACAGATGTGGACGCGAAAAAATAATCTGAATTAACCGGCGGCGGAAAATGGTTGTGTCTGCGCTGGATATGTTTAAGTATGTAGGTCTCAGATGGAGATGCGAAGCCACGTGAAATACTGCATTCCTCGAAGACAGGCAGAGAGAGAAAAATAGATGGATAGATAGATGAATTTAAAGAAGTGTTTCTTAATCCCTCCGGAATGAAGTATACTGGTGCACCTCCTCTTCGAGAGCTTTGTAGTCTGGGGGAGCGCTGTAAGCTCCCCCGACGCCATGAATATTCTTGCATGCTTAAACGCATTCTCCTGATGTCTACAATTCACTCTCCAACCTACTTAAGATCAGGTCAAATAATATGAAATAGCGTAAGGTGGGGGAGGGAAAAGGCTGATACTAAAGTTTAAGTGACAATCCTGGCGGATACATATTACAATGTCTAATTGATAGAAACTTTTGAAAAATGCCTTTACATGATTCAAATATGAATGTATAGACCATAACTACATTGCAAGTAGACCCGATTATTTCCCTTTAAAAAAAAAACCCTCGTCAGTAAAATGTGCCCTACGGGTTGAGAAAAGCTGATTAAAGGGAGTTTCAGTGTCGTCCCAGGGAGAAAAAAAATCATCTATGGTGTGTGGTATTTATAACACACGTTCAGATCTAATTAATTTATTTGTCTGATACTTCGTTAAGTCACAGAACTCTATTAAGTCTTTGCAAAACTCTTGAAAAAAAAAAGACAAGTCATTGGTAATGACAATAAAGTAGACCAATACTCTTCATTTTTGAGTATTTAAAGCGCTTGGCTTCCGAATCATGGGTCTCGGCTTCGAATCCTGGTGAAGACTGGGACTTTAAATTTCGGGATCTTTGGGCGCCTCTAAGTCCACATTAGTTGGGGAAAAGTAAAGACAGTTGGTCATTGTGCTGGCCATAGGACACCCTCGTTAATCACAGAAACAGATTGCAACAAAAATTTTAAAGACAGAATACAAACATTTTGAGGGAAAAATTACATAAAAAATGTCGCCATATCTGCCTATCCTTGTTTTAAAAGTCATGTTTTCTAGGAAAAAGTGGGGAGTGGGGGCGGAACGATTTAATCAGAAACGTTGTCCTTCTCTCGATGATATAGTTATTTATTTATTGCTATTGATTGCATTTGACTTGAGCGTGTGTGTGTTTTTGAAAATGCGGGGAAAGGAGGTGCTTGATATTTTCTGATGAGGTATGTGTGAGTGCAAAAGATAATTTTTCTGATATACTTTTAGAATTGAGAACTATGTTTTGGTTACATTATACTTAATATATATGAAAGGAAAATATTGTTAAGTTAGGTGACCATATAACCAAGCAAGATATACATTTTAATTTTGGATGGTCAAATGGCCAGCAATATAAAAAAATCATTATCACATCCCTTAAACTTGAAATGACCCTCTCAATCATAGCGGGCCCCGTATGGAGAAAAAAGCCGCTATTAGCCTTGTGCAAAATATCTGTCTGTCACACTCTGATCTCAAAAACTAAAAGAGACATGAAGAATCTTATTTCACTATGCGATGCGGCTTGCAAAGCTTAGGGTGCAACGGCTACGCTTGGCTTTCTTAAAGCAAACCGGTATTCCCTTAATTATTATGCAAGCGATATGTTTTCATAAAAATACACTTCTAAAACAATACATAAATGTAAGGGAGATTATATCAATGATATGCTTATAACGAACGATTACCCTAGTGTATCATAATTATCATTTATTCATATATATCTGTAAAATGTTCACAACAAATATAAATATTAATTAGCTGTGCTTTTTCTGGTACACTAGCTACTAAAGTTAAAAGAAAACATTAATGTTTGTTTATAAAGGCTAAGAATGCACCTCGTATGTTACTGTCACGCACATTTTTTAAAATCGACATACTACGCAGCGACTCTCGTACAGTAGCGTGACGTCCTAAGCAACATAACAACTCTATAGTCCCCCAAAAAAGTTTCCAATAATCATATTTCATTTTTTTTAAATTTAGTAACCCTGTGAGGTTAATGCCACTTAACCTTGTAAGTTTTGTCTGTCGGTCTGTCTGTCTATCTGTGCCATACTGTAAAATAATAATAAAAAAAAAGAATAAAAGTCTATTGAAAATCTGAGGTCACTTTTAATTTTCCTTTCAAAGCATCGCCTAATTTTAATAGATAATTTTTGTTCCAGATGCTTTGTAAAAAGCAACTTAATGTCAACGATTGTTTGATACTGCTCTCCTCCTTGACAGACAGATAGATAGACAAACATACACTGTAAGTTAATATAAGCTTTGTAACAATAAGAATTTTAATCGTATCGTCAGATAAATCCTAAATCATTTACATCAGCGATGCACAACGTTTTGCCTCGGTATTATGCATTAGGATCAGAAGCTTTCAGGGGCCACATATCGCCCGCGAGTCGTAGTTTGGTGATCAATGAGTTAGATAAAAAAATTTTTTAGTTAAATTCCAATTAAAAAAGCTTTAAAATGCAATGATGGGCCCCCAGAGTCTGTTCTGTGAACCGTAAATAAACTACATACAATAGAATGTTTAGAATTTGTTTTCTATTTAAACTTGTAGAAAACTAAAGTACTATGACGGGGATAACCGTTCCACTTGAGAGAAGTGTTTGAATGGCCCTGCTGTGAGCGTAGCACCGGGTCATGAGATGGAGTCTAGACAAAATATCCTTGAGTGGTTTTACATTTGTGACAGGTTGGGGAAAGTGACGTGTGTTTGACGTGTTAAATGTCTAGGGGATGATTATTTTTTAAAGCTATCACACACCAACCCGTCAGCATATAAATCGGGAGCAGGCACACAACGAGACAAGCAATGAAGAATGATACAAAGTTAAAAATGAAGAATATTTATTTAGATAAATATTTACATAGAAGAATAAAAAGGGGTAGGGTTTGCATCTATCTCTTAGCAATACTATATTTAATCATCACTCTTGCACTTAATAAGAGAGTATGTCACTTTGTCTTCTGAACTTAGCTGGTTGTCCTGTTGATGTCGCAGCTGGCTGTGATCCCGGCTTGAGGTTCTGCAGTTGGAGGTGGCGCTCTAGCGGGTAGAGGGACGCCGGTGATATAGTCCTTGTGAAGTCTCAATCCAAAGTTCTGATATCTGTAGTGGGCACAGTAGGGCGGGTGGCCGGCTACCGTGGGCACAAGGTTACTGCGGGCAGAGCTGATCTGCCGTGGGCAGCGTATTGACAGGATAAGTCCAGTGAGTTGCAGAGGGTTCGGCGTAGCTATGACGTCTCGCACAGATCTGGGTCTATAGGAACGTCGCACCTAATAAGTTGACAGGTGGGCTGTCGAATAGGCGGGCAAGGCCGATAGCGCCAAGTTGTAGACTTGAGTAGATCCACGTAGGCGGGAGATGATACTCAATAGCAAATAGACAGTTGACTAGGCAGACAATGCCAAATGAATAGGCAGGCGAGTGATCCGATAAATAGTTGAGTAGTGTCGAGTAGACACTGAACAGCAAATAGGCAAGTGCGGTGCTGAATAGCACTAAGCACAAAGGCAGGTAAGTGATCCGATAAATAGCAAATAGTTGAATAGTGTCGAGTAGACACTGAACAGCAATTAGGCAGACACCTGAGGGAGGCTGCGGATAAACAAAGACAAGTTAGGACATGTCTCTCATGCATCTTATCGATGCCCTCGACTGAGGTGCATTCGTCAGATTGATAAAATTGCTTTAGAGCACAAAGAGGAGATGATGCAAAATGGGATTTGGAAAATAGACGGCAGATAATAGCAATATAAAAATGTACATAAAAGGGGAAATAATAATCTCAAATAAACAACACAAGTTGGAAGAGAAAAAAAGAGGGGGGGGGGGGGAAATGGGCGATGGTCAGCGACCATGACGGTTTGTTTACATACGGCCGTCGGCCGAGAACAATGGAGCGCGCTTGAATGGAGAGGGTTCCGTTAAAGGGGCGCAACTCTCGTTAAAGTAACATGACTACAGGGGAGATAACTCGTATCTCTTTTCTAGACGCAGTATTAGTGCGCTAGTAAAATTATCAAGGCGGTCAGCCGAGATAATGGAAATAAAATAAGATGTACAAATATATACATGGTTGCATCAACGATCAATTGAGCAACGTAGCATTAATAGATTAATGCAATATATAAATAAATACATAGGACATGTTTATGTTTTCTACTTACGACAGTGAGAAAAACACAATGCACTAATTAAATATAAATGAAATAATAAAATACACATAATAGTATCCTGTGAGAAATATACACAGGCTAATTAAGATGGAACTTGTGATTAAGTTCGGCTTACCACCAGGTATTCCTCTAGGAGTAAGAATAAATGATATAGTTCAGACTCGATTGCTCAGATAGAATGAGAAATGAGAGAGTTTCTATTCCGCCTTATTCTACCTTGTATAGGCCGGGAGATATGGGCGGAAACAGGAAAAGTCCTAGGCTAAGAATTATCTTACACGTGGGTGAAACTGACAAGAGTCGCACCTGGGAGTGCCACGAGGCGTGTTGACCCTAGTAATCTCTTTGATCAAAGAGAGACGTGGGAGAGGGGGAAGAAAGATTGGTTTGCATTCCTCCCAAGGTGGTGTCAACAGCTATTGTCAGACATCCGGCCGGCAAGACCAAAGAGATTGCGTGTTTATCTTTCCCGATCAAGGGCAGATAAATGAAAGGACGCCAAGGTGTTGGACCAAGTCTTGCTCGAAGAGGTAAAGGTGGGGCGGGTGAATAAAGTGGGGATAGGACGGGGAAATAATTAAAATAAAATAAATAAATAATAGTTAATAATGATTAATGCCGTGATAAATTTGAGTGACTCTGACAGCAAGCTTTTGACTTGTCACAACATTTCCTGTCAGATCTTGTGACCTATTGTTAGTTCTTTACACACGTAGACTCAGGGCACACTCTGACTAACAGCTGAACATCAACTGAACTTATATACACAACTAAACAACATCAATAGGCATGTCAATATACAGAACTGAACATCAATAGGCATGTCAATATACAGAACTGAACATCATTAGGCATGTCAATATACAGAACTGAACGTCAATAGGCATGTCAATATACAGAACTAAACGTCAATAGGCATGTCAACATACAGAACTGAACATCACCTCACACAAACAGATAAAGGTACAAAGTAATGCCTCTCAATATGCAATACGAATGAAATATTTCTATAGCACTGTTAACAAACGTAATGTAGGCTCTAGGCGCTATGAGAAAATAACAAATAAACAGAGGAGTTCAAATGAACAAATAATCTAAACAAAAACAGTTTTGAACAAATAGAAATTTAGGTCTCAAAGAATAAAATGTTATCATCAATTTGAACTTGTCTGTTCTAAGTTATAGTATCATCTTTTAGTTGAGACTTTCTCTATTTTTGTGAGATTGTCTTTCTGTTTGTCAGTCTGTCTTTCGTAATAGGCTGCTTCTCCAGATTCTAAATTTCTCTCTCTCTCTCTCTGTCTCTTTCTCTCTCTCTCTCTGATTGTCTGGGACTGTTTCTTAGGTTATTTATTATGGGGTGGTCTCACTGTTGATTCCAGAGTGTCAACACACCTTGTTTTGTCAACTACGCTTATAAAGAATGGATTTATTAAAGAGTCACAAACATTGCGCTATAGTATAGCATCCATATGTTTTCAATAAAGACATAAGGTTGGATTTAACATTTTGTCACAAAATAAAATCACCCAGGAGTGGATTCCTTGATTTTGTTTCTCTCTGAGAGTAAGCTTATCTTAACAGGCCGTCGTAGTGGACAGTTTCACTGACCTTGACCTGTGAATGTCATCATGGTCCACGGGAAATGTCTGTTTTTTTTTGTGTGTGTTTTAAAGCCTTCAGATTTTTTTCCCATGGTAATACTTTCTTGTTTATATGATATAAAACGCGACGAAATAAAAACTGTTCAACTTGAAGACAGACTAGATCTAGATTACGTAGGCTATTTATAGACCCTCGTCTCTCTCTTCTAGCTTCTCTTCTCTCTTTCAACTGAGATCTACCTGCTGGCAAGCATCAGGGGACGCTTTTAGAAGACGCCTTTTTTTTTTTTTTTTCGCTTTAGAGTTTTCAATTCCATGTAACGGCGAAGACAGTCTAGATTAATTGTAGTGCCACTACAGATGTTTACAACATATTTTATTCAGTAACAAAAAGTGTACTTTTATATGAAACGGAAATGTGTTTGACATAAAGAACGTATCAGAATGCAAGTTTATGACTGAAAGAATAAAGGAAAAGATTTACTATAAATAGTTTTTTTTTCTTTATTGTCAAAAGTAAAAGAATACAGAATGTAGCACCTGGGCATTTCAAAGATGAAACAAGAGTCACAGTGACATAATAAAAGAGTTCCGAAATAGTACATCTTTTATAGACTTGATTTTTCCTACCTTTCAAATAAATATAAAAAAAGAAAGAGGGGTGCTATTGTCGGTCGTTGACTTTGAGCACCAGAGCGCTAGCAGACCACTTTTGCAGGCGTATTAAAATATAAATTATTAAAGCTTGAAATAATTTGAATGACTGTTTTTTGTGAACAAAAATAAATTACAATTTTATTGCAAAAAAGACATATTCAATTTGAGATGAAATGAAATAAATTGATATTTAAACAAATCTAACTCAATATAAAACATATCATGATTGTCATATACTTTTATCTCAGTATGGAGAGAGTGAGCAGGGCCAAGTGAAACTCTTAAACTAGTACGGCCCCTAGCTTTCCTTTCAGTTTTAGTAAGATTATATATATATATATATTGCAAAACTCAAAATATAAGGGAAATACAAAGGCACAGCGACACCAAAATCATACAGATGCGTTCCCTGGTCATGGCCACATGCTTGCGAGTCTTGAACGCTGACTGCAGAGCAAGAGAGGAGGATCCTAGCAACGGAATTGAGATTCTACAGAAAAATCCTAGGTACTAAATTTAAAGATCGCATCACAAACGAAGAGAATAGAGACAGGGTTACTGCAGCCATTGGACCCCCACGATGACCTGCTAACTATTGTAAAAAAAAAAGTGCAAACTAAAACTCTTTGGCCATATTACAAAGTCTTAAGGACTAGCAAAGACCTTCCTACAGTGAACAGTACCTGGAAACGAAGAAGCAGACACAGAAAGTGATGGGAAGACAACATTAAATAATGGACGGGCCTGCCATTGAGAGATGTTCTATCCGAGGCAAATGACAGAGGAATGGTGATAGACGGTTGACCAATCTTGCTTGGTGCGCCGTCGGTCCAGCATTGCGGCCACAGAGTGAAAGTGAACGAAGATCCCATCCAAACATTGATTGGCTAGAGAGCTGGGAAAGGTGAAGGGGAAAGTGAATAAATAAAGGAATCGGTTTAGAAAATAAGTAATTAATTTGAGAAACTTAAAATTGTAATATTTCTGCAGAAGTACCTACCGCTCATTTCCTCTTTTCTTTCTATTCTTTGATCCGCCTTTGATAATAGTGAGCATTGATTGAACCATTAGTTTACTGTAAATACACTCACAAAGGTAGACGACTGAAGTTACTTTCACACTGGTGTAGCAGCAGATTAAGAAGTATCGTAGCATGCCCGTCAACAGGAAGCTCTGTGATGTTAAAACATGATTGCTTTGTGCACTAGGGGGGAGAACATGTGGGGGAGTGGCGGTTGAAGGCAAGAGGGGGGTATGTGTGACATGGTATACATGATAAGTGTCAATGTTTGGCTCGTGTGGTCCTGTCCTATCTCCCTAAGGCTAGATATCTCATTCCACACGAGGGATATTCAAATCTAATCTGTGACATCTTTCTAACAGGGGAGCGATCTAAATCTTTGTATCATGAGCACATTTTCAACATCATCAACAGTGAAGTGAGCTCACACACACACACACACACCCACACACATTCAAATGCAGACATAATAGTGCTATCGTCGCTAGTAGTTTTTGTTTCCCGATAACAAAGACGAGGATGTCATTGTCGCTAATCTTGACATTTGATGACATCAACGTCAGTGTATCCTGATGAGATCTTCAAGAGAGATCTTTTCCCCCCGCCGGAAACCAACTCATGCGTGACGTGCCATATTGTCAGGCGTGAGTACACACACAGAGGGTGGTGGATAGGAGGGTTGTCGTTCTTATTGTCTCAGAAAAGAGGACATAGTGTGGTAGTGGGCCAAAACATACCCCTCCCTTCCCTTCTCTAGAGCAGCTACAACGACTTTGTAATGTCATTTGTCATTTTGTAACAATTTCTCTTGTAAAGACTATAGTAAAGACTGTAAAACTACAGACTGACATAGGTGACAATAGGGCACACACACATACGTTATGTGAGGCAGGAGCTACACACACACACACACATTTTACCGGGAAGATAACATAATGACAGGAGGCACGGTGGCTGAGAGGTAAAGCGCTTGGCTTCCAAACCGGGGTTTGGGGTTCGAATCCTGGGATTTTAAATTTCGATATCTACGGTCGCCTCTGAGTCAACCCAGCTCTAATGGGTACCTGATATTAGTTGGGGAAAAGTAAAGGCGGTTGGTCGTTGTGCTGGGCTCATGACACCCTCGTTAACAGTAGGCCACGGAAACGGATGACCTTTACATCATCTGCCCTATAGACCACAAGGTCCAAAAGGGGAACTTTACTCTTTACGAACACACAATGACTATGTGCACAAATCTAGATATGAAGGAAATCTAAAGATTGTTGACGATTCGAGTCACATCTTTGTCCACCAAATAGCTGAGCAGTAAGTTCCGATGGACTAACTGTCTTCCTGGATGTCCTTGAGTAGTTATAACTTTTCTATCTACTATTGTAGTCTTAAGTAAGTCGTCTTCTTGAGTTCATGGACTTTCTTACTATTCAATTGTTTGAAAGCTTCAAACATATTCATTTTTTTCTTTCACAACAGTCTCTGTTTTTTTGTATGAAATCTTGAACCTACGACATAAGTTATAAACCAAGTTCAGTACATAGGTCAGTGACAAGAAATGTTCATTTATTCTTTTGTTTTTTACTGACTTTTTTTGAATTATCTGGAACTCTGAAGGAACATCCGAAACATGTAACACGTTTTACAACAAACATAACTCAATCAATCAATCATTTTATCTATCTATCTATCTATCTATCTATCTATCTATCTATCTATCTATCTATCTATCTATCTATCTATCTATCTATCTATCTATCTATCTGTCTGCCTGTCTGTCTGTTTGTCTATGTTTCCTTGTTACGTATACTTCTATTCCTGACATACAGGATTTAAAAGACTTCTAAATGAGCGAAGCAGTAACCAGATTCAAAGCTCATGCTGGAAAGTGTACTGTTATTTCCAGACACAAAGTTAACAGATTCTATTCCAGACAGTAGTCCCTCTACTAAGTGAAAAACTCACTTGGACATCCTGAGGCTATTGAGAGAACAGCTGAAGTGGTCAGCGATCCAGCCTTAATGAACATGTCACCAATACATCTTTTCAGCCATCATCTATTTAGACTTCCGCTTTGTTTTTAAATTAACCAAAGATTTGTCATGAATATCTTTTGTCTTTTAACACTGGCCTTGTCGTGAAGTTTGTCTGGAATATAGAACAGGATAAAAACTGGGGACATCAAATTGTATTCAAATGTGTTTGCTTGTGATGACGTTCGTGTTTGTGAGTGTTTGTTTTTATGCTTGTGTTCCTTTTACAGCTCCTCTTATTACCTTACAAACACTTGATGTGTGGACACGGATTTCGAAAAGGGCTCTAATAGTTTTTAGAGAAATTAGTTTATGTATATTATGGGGGAAGAAATTATTATCTTGTTGGCCACACAGTTTAAAATCAAGCTTTTTAGTTATAATTTAAAACAAGAAAAATATATTTAATTTTTTTTTATAAAAAGACACTACCTCTATTATTAAACTTCAAATAAAATAAGATATTTTTTTTTATTTTAATTAATTCTTTTCTCGAAGTCGTAACACCGTTAGCTGCTAGATCATTCGAGAACATTTTGTTCTGTCGGCCCGCGAGAAACTTTTGGTATTATTGAACAGTACGTTCATCCACATCTAAGACTACAGCTAAAGTAATTTAGAGCTCTTAAGATCTAGTCTAAATCTACTTCTCGATTTACAATCTAGATGAAATGTTTATTACATTTACATAAAAATGTAAGCAAAGCTTATAAACTTAAATACAATTGAAGCAACTTTAAATTCACTATCATCGCATAATTACTGTAATACGGCTGACTATGCAATATTGGCTCTAGACCTAGATATAGTCTCCAGCCAAGTTTACAATTATTTATTTTTTAATTTGAAAAATAAAACGGCCAAACTAGAGATATTCTTTTCTCTGCGATATACTCCAACTGTTAAATTTCCAGGAAAATTGCTAGAGCAATTTTTGAGATCAGCTGTCCAGGTTCCTTGATCCAGGTTTCTACTGGTTTCATGAAGATCATATATATATAATGCGAAATATAGTACAGGGAGGCGTCTGTGAATCTAGTTGTTTTTCTAAAAGTTTGATCTTAGTGACAAGGTTTCTAAAATCAAACAATAGTAGAAGTACACAAACATGGTCTATTGAAACTATTGTTTTGCTAGGAATAGTTTGAATATATTTTATTCAATGCCTATTACTACCCTTTAGGCTAAAGTTTTAAAAAGATTGCCACCTTTATTTGTAGTGGGTTGGAATTCTTTTGTCCCTAGCCTTCTCCATACCTTCTGCCACTGTCACACCTACATAGTCGCACAGAAAATACAGTTTTTTTTCTGTCACAAGATGTTTGCTTTGAATCTATTTTTACAAAACTCCTTAACTTTGTCTGTCTGTTTGTATGTCTGTCTGAGTGTATGTTTCTACACGTTTATTCCCCTACTTCCTATTCTCGGATCAAGTGGAAATGTTGCACGACACTATTCATTAGCGATGACAACACATGAATCAATTTTAAAAAATGTATTATTCAATTAGTGGTAATTAATTAATTCAGTTTTATATAGAAAAGAGGAGATAAAAATTGCCATTTTGAGAGATATTTCAGCTATTGGACGCGCCTCTCCCTTCACTCAATATATACATTATAGATTTGGCTTGTTTTCTTTAAATTTATCTGTCGCTAGATGTTGATTCTGTATCTACCTTTTTTTTAATGTCTCTAGATCAGTGGTGCCCAAAAAAACAACCCTGGCCGGCGAAGTGCTTCCATCCGGTCCGCTGAAACGGTTGGCACAAAATATAGAAAAATTCCCTAAAAAATGTTGAAAATGTATCTTTATCTACGTTAGAGCCCCTACTTATTTTCTAATGGATTGGTACCAAGGCATTTAACATTTGTGCGTTTATGAAATAGTACTCAGAATATAGAATATACCAGGAAAAGTGAATGGATCTTTAGTTATTTGTGGAACATGATACCATGCTAGCCAAAATGTTTATTTTATAAAGAAACTGAGGTTGTTTTACAAAAACAACAAAACATTAACAGAACTTACGCTATAAAGAAAAGAAAATTCAAATATCCCCATAATTACTGTAAGTACTAGATCCGCAGGTTTCAAATAAAATAGTTTCAGGTCAATTTTTGTATCTTTTCGATCATGTGGCCCGCGCCACCAGTGTTAGAAATTAAAATGGCCGCTGATCGAATTAGGTTGGGCATCACTGCTCTAGATGAATCCTTTATATAAATATATATATATATATATATATATATATATATATATATATATATATATATATATATATATATATATATATATATATATAAGAGTTATCTGTCGCTAAATGTTAAATTGATTTTCTCTGTAGTGTTACTTATCGCTTGATTTAATGTATTGTTTCTTGAGAGTTATATGTCGCTGGATGTAG
The DNA here is from genome assembly GCA_030265305.1 of Biomphalaria pfeifferi. Lineage (NCBI taxonomy): Eukaryota > Metazoa > Mollusca > Gastropoda > Planorbidae > Biomphalaria > Biomphalaria pfeifferi. The sequence goes on along the minus strand of JASAOG010000001.1, from coordinate 3,887,389 downwards.
GCTCTAAGTCTATAATTGCCCCCTCCTGGGTTTACCTTGTTAGTTCACGTTCTGGCATCTAGATATAAATAAATCAATATCTGTAAGAATGAGAGACATTGATCCTTTCTTTAATGTCTGGCGACCATGCGACAAACGTTTGAAAAGAAATCACTAAGACACTAGAGCTTTATATGAGCTCTGCCTGGATCACTACAGATTAGTGACATTGAGACGAGATACCAACGGTGTAAACAGAACAGGATTCTTAAAAGTTCTCACGCCAAACCAAACCAACAAAAAAACAACAAAAAAACACAAATTCAGAAAATTGTTGTCAATGTGTACTGGAATGTGTTAGAGGTGTTGTCTCGTTAAAGACCCCCTGTTACAGTATTCATAAATCCTTGAGTTATATTTAAATAGATGATATTTTCATTCTCACAGCAAGAGGTGTTTTTAAAATAAACTATAACTTTAAATCACGTGGTTTTAGGGTATCGTATAGCTGTAAAGTCAAGATGGGATGGGCTATATTTTACAAAGATTTACAAAGTCAACAATTCATTGCATTCTGACAAGGATCGTGTTGGCTGTGTAATTAAGCGCTTGGCTTCCGAACCGAGAGGTCTAAGATTTGAATCTCGATGAAGACTGCGGTTTTGAATTTCAGAATTTTTAGCATGACATCCCAACTATAATGTACCCAGGGGCGTAGCTAGGAATTTTCCATCGTTTGGGGGCCCGGGGGGCTTGACCTGCATTTTGCATAACATTTAATTTTAATGTAAAAAACACTCATCTGGTGGTCATTCTCTAGTGGTAGCCCGGAGGGATTTTCAAATTCTCCCCCCTCCTGCCCCACCCTAGCTACGCCACTGAATGTACCTTACATTATTGGGGGGGGGGGGGGAGAGTAAAGGCGATTAGTCGTTCTATTGCCCGTCAGTCATAGAAACAGATGAGCTTTACATCATCTGCCCTTTAGATCTCACGGTTTGAAATAAGAACTAACTCGAATCATAGTTTTCTTTTAATCACATAGGGCTCACTATGGGCGAAGCCAGGATTTTTTTTTCTAGGAGGTTTGGGCTGCGGTAAATGTATGTGTGTATGTCTGTGTGTGTGCATTTGTGTGTGCGCAATTAATCTTCGTTACATTCAGTCCCTTCCGACGTCTGTTCTAGCCCCAGAACAGTAGGCAGCCCTCTCTCTTAACAACTAGGGGTCTGTCTGTTCTACCTCAGAACAGTAGTCAGCCCTCTCTTACCAACTTGGGGGTCTGTCTGTTCTATCCCAGAACAGTAGGCAGCCCTCTCTTACCAACTAAGGGGTCTGTCTGTTCTACCCCAGAACAAGAGTCAGCCCTCTCTTACCAACTAGGGGGTCTGTCTGTTCTATCCCAGAACAGTAGTCAGCCCTCTCTTACCAACTAGGGGTCTATCTGTTCTAGCCCAGAACTGTAGGCAGCCCTCTCTTTCCAACTAGAGGGTCTGTCTGTTCTCGCCCAGAACAGTAATCAGCACTCTATTTACCAACTAGGGGGTCTGTCTATTCTAGCCCAGAACAGTAGTCAGCTCTCTCTTACCAACTGGGGAGTTTGTCTGTTCTAGCCCAGAACAGTAGGCAGCCCTCTCTTACGAACTAGGGAGTTTGTCTGTTCTAGCCCAGAACAGTAGGCAGTCCTCTCTTACCAACTAGGGGGTCTGTCTGTTCTACCCCAGAACACTAGTCAGCCTTCTCTTACCAACTAGGGAGTTTGTCTGTTCTACCCCAGAACAGTAGGCGGCCCTCTCTTACCAACTAAGGGGTCTGTCTGTTCTACCCCAGAACTGAAGGCAGCCCTCTCTTACCAACTAGGGGGTCTGTCTGTTCTAGCCTAGAACAGTAGGCAGCCCTCTCTTATATGTTTTATATGGAAATATTTACCTGAACAAAGTCAGCTAGAAGCTTAAGTTCAGTGTTGTGTAGTTCTACTACATGCTGGTCAAAGACCTCGAGGCCTTCTCTGTAGTTCTACTACATCAGTGGTTCCCAAACTTTTTTGTCTCGTAGACCCCTTGCCATGTTTTCTGGTTATCGGTAGACCCCCTGCTTATCTTTCAAATTTTTGCAAATTCAACATTTTTTTTAAAAACTAATTTCTATCTGTACAAAGAGTGAAGTTCCCCTCAGACCTTGTGGTCTATAGAGCAGATGATGTAAAGGTCATCTGTTTCTGTGGCCTTCGATTATCCAGGGTGTCATGTGGCCAGCACAACGACCAACAGCCTTTACTTTCCCCAACTAATGTCGGGTACCCATTAGAGCTGGGTGGCCTCAGAAGTGCCCAAAAGATCCTGAAATTAAAACTCCAAGTCTTCAACAGGATTCAAACTCGGGACCCCCGGTTCAGTAACCAAGCACTTTACCGCTCAGCCAAAACGCCTCCTAATTTCTATCTGTAGAGAGTTGAAAAGGGAAAAAGTAATTTAAATCTACATATTAGAGATTTTAGAGATCTCTCTTTTTTATTGATAAAATTCAAAACCAATTAAAATAGCAATATGTATTGCTTGAACCTCCAAACACAATGGCCTTAAGTATCATTGTAAGAGTTTTCGCAAAGAGCAGTTTCTCGTGTATTTGTTGACGTAGAGTTGCTCAAATATTGTGTCCGCGTGAAGATGTTATCATTATCGGGAGAAAGAGCGAAGGCGAGTGACTGTCGCCTAAACCAGTAAGCTTCGAGCATGAAGGGCTCATTAGTCTTGGCTGGCTACCCACCTAGCAGAAGTAAAACTGAATTCAAAACTCTCCTGTCTTGCAACTCAAAAATGGGAAAGGTTTTGTGGGTTAACCTGAGGAAAAATAAGGAGCCGGCGACCATAATGCAGTTTGCAGCACACACCACTACATCCTGTCAGAACTGTGACGCTGCTGAGCCCAAACGTATGTATGTAGTTTGCAAAGAATTACATATGAAGCTTTTAATTTTATAACTCATTTTATAACTTCACCGAAGCAACCTTGAACTGTATTGTTGCTTAAAGAAATTCTTTTAATAATATCAGATGTGAGTTTGTATAAAACAGGTTTTAAAACTACAACGGCTGATAAAAATCAATGTTTTACCTATGGTGTTTTCCGCATTTTGCCATAAATAAGTAAATTTCCCCTTTCAGACATTGTGATGATGTTATGGTCATCTGTTTCTTTGGCCAACGGTTAACGAGCAGGGTGTCATGTGGGCAGAACAACGACCAACCGCCTTTACTTTTACTAACATAATGCAGGTATCCATTAAAGATGGGTGGACTCAGGGGAGCCCTGAAAATCCCAAAATTCAAAATTCACAGAGATTCGAACCCAGGACCCCAATTACGGAAGCCAAGCGCTTAACCACTACCACCACACCCTTATTTTGCTATAAGTGAACAGATATTGTAAGACTCATAAACCAACATCTTCTCTACATGATGTTGAATAGAGATTTTGTGGGTCTGTTCTGAACTTTTTCTTTGAATGTTCAAAAGTTTTTCAAATCTATATCTTTTTATCTGGGTGATATTGTCGCAGATGATCCTCAAGCGTAATTAGTTTCATATAGTCATAAAAAAGGCAATCGGTAACCGCTTGGTTGACAAGGAAAGAATGAACAATTTTATATAATCAACGCTAGACAGTCTACAGTTCTTTTTGTTAAACATTATTTACATGAAGACAAAATTAAGTTATTTTAATAAGTATTGAAATTAAATACAACAATTTTTCGTTTGAATCGCAGGATAAATATTTAAATGATTAACTAAGTTACAAATTATATATAGTGTGAAGAATTACATTAATGTGATGTAAAAATTAAAGTCACGACCTTCTTATATGAAATCTATTATCATAGACCCCTTTGGACATCTCATGGACCCCCAATTTGTTATTTCACTTTCGTAGACCCCTTGAAAGTCTTCGTGGACCCCTGGGGGTCTATATAGACCACTTTGGGAATCACTGTACTACATGCTGAATTGAGACGTTGTGCCCTACTCTGTTGTATATTTTTACACTTTAATTTAGACACACTAACCTGCTATTTTATTTACACGTCTATTTTTAAGATCATGTTTACGACCTTTACATATTCCCATATGGACAGAATAGACTCATTAGCCAATAGTCAATATTCCGATAGGTCCAGAGCACATGTTACCCTAAATCGTTCCTTCCTAAGAAAATGCTCTTAATAAAAGTTGTGTTGACTAAGTCTAAATGTGCTATTTAGATACATGGATTTTTAAAAAAATGATTCTTAATCATTAATTCGAAAAACTGTATATTACAATACAAAAATTTTCTCTGAAATTAACATGTCCTCAGGGTATTGTATCCCCCCTCCCTTTATTAATTGCTAAGTCCATTCTAACACGCCCCCCCTCTCCTCCTCCTCCCCCCGAATCGTCAGTGGATTATATTTGTATGAGTACAATTCTAAGGTTTATGTTCGGGTTAAATAAATGAAAGCGTAGGTTGACAATATCCCCTGGTACGCTATTCAGCCTCATCATGGCACCTGGGTGGAAACGGCTACTTGAGGGGGTAGCTAGGCTAAATGAATGGCGAAACTTAACTCCTGTGGGGATGCCCATGGGTAGACGAGAGTCCACCCATTGCAAGGGCGGGGTTGTAAAAAAGTCCCCACAAACCTGTCACACATCCATGCGCCGTTCCTCAAAGGGCCGTTACATAAATGGCGAGTCCCCCACGGTTAGCTTGGTATAACGAAGGAAAATGGCGGAGGCTTCCGGTGTCCTCGGCCTTCGGCCATGTGTAGCCAAGCATGCGTCGGGGGCCAAAGGCATTGGAAACAGCAATGCTTCACATAGGCATTGACTCGGGTCTCTCTCAAACAGAACTGTGTTCACACAGGTTTTTTTTTTTACTGTTTGGCTGGACGTCCAAACAGGTTTTTTTTCAAACTTAGAGCTCGAAGAGCCTTCGGCTCAGCTCTTGGACATCAACAAGGTTTACAATCACAGTGCCAGAAGGGAAATGAACTCCCTTTGTGTCTGAGTGTGTACGTGTGTGTTCGAAGGGGAATAATAATATAATTACAATAATAGTATAAGAAAGGGAAAAAAAAGAAATTAAAGAGATTATCCTAAGATTATCATGTCAGTGATGCCACTCAACTACTCTCATTTTCTACTTTAAACTTCTGCTAGCGATTAATGACCTTGACCTTGCAGGTTATGAGTACTATTGATGACTCACGTGCAGAGAACAATGAGGCGACCAGTGATGCGCGGAACGCTCATAGACCGAGAGTCATTGGAAAGTTTGAGAGTTAAACGGCGAGTACTTGTCTTGTATGTTCATGAACATTGGTGACTAGAAGTTTAATAGTAAAACGTTTACCAGATGTAGGTAACGATATTGCCTTTCGCTTGATTGTACACACAAAATAAACAACTGTATTATGTTAATAATAGGTGGAGGAGGGGCTAATTAACTTAATGCGTTTTTTTTTTTTTTTGTAAAATAAAATCTTAGAAACATTCAATTAGAGATTTGAATGAACATAGATCTGCTATCGCTAAGTAATAATTGTTTTGAAAATGATGATGCTAGAATCACAAGATCTAACCTTTAAAGAGTGAGTTTCTATAAGTAAAGATTGTTGAATTCACATATTGTTAAAGCAACTAATATATATAACTAGATGATACAGAATCTTTCTTTAGTTAGACAGTACAACTTTTTCTCACCTTTAAATGGAACAATAGTATAATAATAGTAAACTCAGTATAATAGCCTACCCAAATACAGGTTTTGTCCATGAATTCTAGAAGCCATGTGCCATATTCTTTCTATGTGTCCGTGTTAAAAAAAAAGCCCTTGGAGCCCTTCCCTCAATTTAGTCTTAGCAAAATACCTTCAAGCACATTTTTCAAAACTTTTAGTAGTAGATACAACGTTTGTTTTTTTTAGCTACAATGAAATAGTTCCCATATGTTTTTTTTTTTTTACAAAGCTTGTATCAACTCTGTCTGGTACGATTCTTGTACATGTTACTTCTCTGACACCCAATCTCGGATCAAGTTAACATTTTGCACAATTATTTCTTGTAGCTGACAAAACAAGAATCTATAACAAGAAAAATATTAAAAATACTTTTAAAAAAAAAAGACAATACCTCCTTTAAACAGCGATTGTTTTTCTCTTAAAAATGAATGAATGTTTAAATTTAAAAACAATGAAATATTTTTTAAGCCCACCCCCTCTTTCCCTTGTAATAATGGAGGTATTGTCTTGAATTAAAAATGTATTTGTTAATGTTTTTCTTGATTCTTCGTTCATATAAGCAATTCTCTATCATATAAGTAATTCTCTAATATATGAGTAATTCTCTATCATATAAGCAATTCTCTATCATATGATTTATTCTCTATCATATAAGCGATTCTCTATCATATGAGTAATTCTGTATCATATGAGTAATTCTCTATCTTATGAGTAATTCTGTATCATATGAGTAATTCTCTATTATATGAGTAATGCTCTTCATATGAATAATTTTCTATCTTATGAGTAATTCTCTATCATATGAGTAATTCTGTATCATATGAGTAATTCTCTATTATATGAGTAATGCTCTTCATATGAGTAATTTTCTATCTTATGAGTAATTCTCTATCATATGAGTAATTCTCTATCATATGAGTAATTCTCTATCATGTGGGTATTTCTCTATCATAATAGTAATTCTCTATCATATGCGTAATGGACTCTGGAGAGGGGAAGAGAGACTAAAAGACAGTACTGCAAGAAGCTGGTTATATACCCAAGAAGCTGGATATAGATCCAAGAAGCTGGACATAGACCCAAGAAGCTGGATATAGATCCAAGAAGCTGGACATAGACCCAAGAAGCTGGATATAGATCCAAGAAGCTGGACATAGACCCAGACCCAAGAAGCTGGACATAGACCCAAGAAGTTGGACATAGACCCAAGGAGCTGGACATAGACCCAAGAAGCTGGACATAGACCCAAGAAGCTGGACATAGACCCAACTGAAAGGCATTGTCCAGATAAGAGACTAAAGGCGAAGTACTGCTGCGGACTTATGCTCCACGGGAAGTCAAAAGCATGAAGTCAAGAAAGTCAAGAGCTTCTTTTTAGTTCTCAAATCAGTCATTCGATGCTACTAGTGTTGGAATATAAGTGACTTGAGATTAGACACATTAGAAATAGTCACGTGAATCTAAGAATTATGACATATAGGGTAGCAGTTATTCATTTTAGTACGACCTTGTTTATTGTAGTATAATCATCGTATTATAGACTAAGTGTGAATCTTGATCAATACAATAGAGATTGCTAATTTTATAATTCTAGTAAGCCTCAAAATAGTCCTAGATCCTCGCCTAGTCCTTGTCCTAGTTCTGGTCCTTGCCCTAGTCATTGTCCTAGATCTGGTCCTAGCTCTAGTCCGAATCCTAGATCTGGTCATACTCCTTGTCTTTGTCCTAGATTTGTCCTAGCCCTGATCTGGTCATACTCCTTGTCCTAGATATAGATCTGGTTTGAACCTCGCAATAGTTGTTTTCTGAAAGTTTTATCCGAAAAGGTTTCAATTCATTAAAGGAGAGCTTCACCTTGTTATCCCGGCTTATGTTCAGTAAACTTCTTGTTTTGTCCCTTATGAAGCGTTTCTATTACTTTCTGGACAACCTTGACCTTCATCCCTGAAATACGGAGATAGAATCTTTGAGTCACCTTACTCTCATCATCTCAAATTCCCAGACTATGTCCTTGTTGTGTTGGATCTCCTTGGTTTACCTCTAGTGCATCGCACACTTTTTGTCCTTCTTGTGATCTTTGTCTCTCCCTGTGTCGCCACATTGTCATCGCTTGTCACCTCTGTGCCACCTATCAAATAAACTTAATATTCATTGTAACACGTGCAGTCTCTAACATCGATTTAGAACCAAAGTTCAAGCCAACACAACACGACTATAAGCAAGTCTGTCTCTGAAACCAACGGTATCTTACTCGGGTTATATAACTGTAATAAATTTGTAATGCACCAATTCAAGATGCCTCTTCCAGGTTTGAAGTGTCAGAAAGCAAACACATCAAGCTGTGAACGGAGCACTTCAAGCGATTATGAAAACCAAATTCAGCGTTTACCAGGTGTAATATTGTATGGGTGATAGTGGTTCGAACTTTGGTACTTTTTCTACGATAATAGGCGTGATACTTTTATAATGGCCATAAAACAAGACTTTTATTCCCTGATAATAATGCCCTTAAATAATCACTTATAATCACAATATTATAACATTTTTGTGTGTGTAATTTTTAACCATTAACAATGGAACATGTTTCAGATCTGTCTTTGATTAGTTCTAAATAATGATATAAATTTGATAGCCTTTTTTTCTCATTTTCGAACATTAATTTATTTGTAAATTATTGGCAATGACCTGCTGACTGCTGTCAAAAAAAAACAAACAAAAAAACGCCGCATACTAAAACTTTATGGCCATATCACATGATACTAAGAGCTTTCAAAGACTTTCCTTCAGGAAACAATACCAGGAAAAAGAAGAGACAGACAGAGAAAGTGACATAAAAGAATAGACAAGTCTGTCATTGAAAAAGATTCTATCCAATAAAAAACATAGGGTAATGGAGAAAGACGCTCGAGTGAGGTATCCCAGTGGCTCAACAAACTAAGAGATAGGTGAAGGGGATACTATTGGCTGATATATCGTTTCGAATAATTCTAGTTTTTAAAGATACCGGGTAATACGATTTCGGTACGTGACGTTTTTGGCGCCGCCGTTTTGGCGACGGGACGTTTTGGCGCGAGCCGTTTTGGCGACGGGACGTTTTGGCGCGAGATATCATTTGACGATAATTTAATAAGCACGTAGCTTTTTTTTAATGAACCCTTGAATTCCAGCGACTTAGGCAAATAACCATGGTGTTTATGTATACTTAACTTAAAGTATTTTGAGAAACATGGTACATGTATTATATTTTTACTTATTATTAGCAGGTGTTTGGTATGTATAGCTGGAGATACCATACAGTCATTAAATAAACCAATGTTAATGTCAACAAATAATTGCATCAATTTTTAGTCTATCATCGTTTCATTTTGTTTTTAATTTTAAAGTAATATCTTAAAAAACTTTTTTCAAAATAAAAGTGTGCATCTTAATAAACACACATACACAAGCCAAAATGTTTATTGAAGAAAATGATGTAAAAATCAAACACACATTTACATTTAGTTAATGAAAAATATGTCTTAACACAAACACTCATGCAAAACATAGATATGAATAATTCTTTTAAAAGAAATAATACAATAAACGTACATAATGTATTTCGCGCCAAAACGTCCCGTCGCCAAATCGGCTCGCGCCAATACGTCCTTCGCGCCAAAACGGCGGCGCCAAAACGTCCTGTTTCGATACGATTTATCGCTTTAAAATAATCTCTTTCAAGATTTCTTTGTATCGAGCAGAACAATCTACTTGTGGAACTATTGACCTGAAGATCACTATACATATTAAATCATAATACAAACAATATCTTTTGGCTTAATCATGAACTAAATATTTGTCAATAGACTTGCCTGTCTCGCAGACGTTTTACGTCTGACACCCTCTGTCTGTCTTGTTCGTCTAGCCTGTCTTATCTCTGTTTTGTCTTTTTGTAAGCCATTTGTTTATTATATGTGATGGTTCCTAGAATAGACGTCTCACATCAGTCCACACTTTGTTAATAGTAGGATTTTTGTTAGCTCTGGCTTTTGTTCTTTAATCAATAAACTACAGAAATAGAGAAAGAAAAAAAGAAAGAAAGTTATATGAAGAAATGTGGTGGTGATATCAAGAAACGTAAAGAAATGAAAAAAAGAAAATTGTTTTGCACTGCGTATTTGTCGATTTAAAAGAAAATGATAAGGACGACTAGTTAACTAATTAATAGAAAATTACTTTGTGGTAAAAGCGAATTTGGTTAAAATTTCGATTCTTAAAGTGCAAAATATCATATTACATTGTTTAGAGAAAAATATTTGTGATCAGAATGTGTGCAATATATTTTTTAAAAAGTTGTTTATGAGTTTACATTCATTTGTGAAACTCTCCTATAGGCATGACTGACCTTCTCTTTTCAATCCTTTTCTACCCCACGATCCCCTTCTTCCCTCTTTCTATTCTGCCTCCAAGATTTTTTCCTTGTTATCTTTTTGTTTTATTTATTTCAAAAATGTTTGTTGTTCCATCCATCTCTTTCAATTGGCAGAATGAATATCTATTGAAGTTTGTCTTCAAGAAGCTGATCTCACCTCTTAGCATGCACTTTAATTTTATAAGCGCGTTCAATGGTGTCAGAATCTGGTCTCCAGCTCCTTGTCACAATGTACAAAAACATCTTCATTTCGTTTGTTTTTTTCAAGAAAAGATTTTTTATTTTTTTTTACAATTTTAGAACTTTTGATATTTTTAGAATATTTGTGGACTTTAAAAAAAACTGCCACGCACTTTATGATAATAAGTACACTATTAATTTGACAAATTAATATAATTTTGTTTTAGATAGATTATGGATGCTTTAAGCTTATTAAGTATTCGAGAAAATTTTTAGACATGATCGAAAGCTAAACGATGAAGTCTACATACAGTGGACACCAGACAGCAAGTAGACTCAATGACTTGGTGAACACGTTTAATAACCGAGACCTCCAGACAATAACAAGTTCATGAAATCAAAGACAACAATAATGATCCTTAAGACATCAAAAGAGAAATAATTTACAATTTCTAATCATTTTTTTTCAGCTAACAATTTTTTTTTTTTGGAAAGAGCGTTTGATAGTGTCCACCGAGAATCACTATGGAAAATAGCTAGAGAATACGGTATCCCAGAAAAATTCGTACAGATCCTACGACACCTTGACAGTCAGTCTAGTTAATGCATTAAAACTGAAGAGGGAACAACAGAGTTTTTTACAATCGAGACAGGTGTGAGACAGGGGTGCATCTTATCTCCCTTCCTTTTCCTCCTAGCCATCGACTACATAATGAGGAGAGCAATGAACCAGACTGCCTTTGGTATTCCATGGCATGAACTAATCCGATTGACGGACTTGGACTTTGCTCATGATGTTGCACTACTCGGGGCTACAAATAAATGCATTTAAGAAATGACGGAGAGCCTAGACAGAGAGGCACCCAAAATTGGCCTCCACATAAACTTGGATAAGACTAAAATTATGCGAGTGGGATATAAGGCAAAGGGTGCCCCCGTCAGACTTGGCGAGTCAAAGCTTGAAGAGCTGGACAAGTTCACATACCTTGGCAGCATCATAACAAATGATGGAGATGCTTACCATGATGTAGAGTGCCGAATAGGAAAGGCAGGGAGCATTTTCCAAAGGCTGCAGCCTATTTGGACTAGCCAAGCCATTGGACTCGAGACAAAAATACACTTTCTCAACACAATCGTCATTCCAACTGCTACATATGCATGTGAGACGTGGAAGTCATCTGTCAAAATTGAGAAAAGACTAAATGTGGCTCAACAGAGATGGCTGAGACGGATTTTGGGAGTCAGTTACACAGATCGGGTCTCAAACAAGGAAATCCTATGCCGAACTGGGAGTCGAACACTTGGTGAGGTTGTGACTGAGCGTCGCATGAGGTTTGTGGGACATGTTCTACGTCAAAATGAATTAAGCACACCAAGAGTTGCGATAACATGGAAGCCAAAACGAGGAAAGCGCAAACAGGGACGTCCTCGTATTTCTTGGCGACACACCTTCATGGAGGACTCAGAACAGTGGACACCAGGTGGGAAGAGGCTTCAGACATTGCCAGTGACAGCTCTTTATGGAGACAGTTTGCCGCCCAAATGCGCCGAACGGCGCGGGAGGACCTAAGTCTAAGTCCAAAGGGAATCATGAAAATATTTGCAAGACATTTAATTTAGAAAATAAAATGACTTGCTTTTCATTGAATAGTACACTGTTCTGGAGTACTCTTGAATCAAGAGATTCTAGCTGTTTATGTCCACTCAGTTCTGTCCACTCTGTTCTGTCCACATTGTTCTGTCCAATCTGTTCTGTCCACTCTGTTCTGTCCACATTGTTCTGTCCACATTGTTCTGTCCACTCAGTTCTGTCCACTCTGTTCTGTCCACTCCGTTTTGTCCACTCTGTTCTGTCCACATTGTTCCGTCCACTCTGTTCAGTCCACTCTGTTCTGTCCACTCAGCTCTGTCCACTCTGTTCTGTCCACTCTGTTCTGTCCACTTTGTTCTGTCCACTCTGTTCTGTCCACTCAGTTCTGTCTACTCAGTTCTATCTACTCAGTTCTGTCTACTCAGTTCTGTCTACTCAGTTCTGTCTACTCAGTTCTGTCCACACTGTTCTGTCCACTCTGTTCTGTCCACTCAGTTCTGTCCACTCTGTTTTGTCCACTCTGTTCTGTCCACATTGTTCCGTCCACTCTGTTCAGTCCACTGTTGTGATTTTGGCTTTTAAGGAGGAATAAGGAAAAGTAAGAGTCAATATGTTAGAGGCTTGAACAAGATTTTATTCTTGTAAAATTTTTTGTCTGTCATGTGACGTGTGGCTGTTCAACTGAGAATAACTTTCAAGGTGTGATATCACATTTTTAATTAGCTTTCTCTTCCCGTAAACACACATCATCTTCTTGTTGTCTGGTAGCCAGGGCGATTCACTTTAACTATAAATCCGATTAGGTACTTAAACGAGTGTCGCTGTTTCTACCATAACTGTTTTTTGTTCAACCATGATCTTAACGTTCAAGGTCTTGCACTGACCTAGATTTCATTCTGCACGACAGAAGTTTCGTTTCTGTTTGCGTGATGTCTCGTCCCAGAAGTGGCTCACGTGACAGGAATACAAGCTAGAGATCGGGATAGTATTGCTAAGTCTTAAATCGGTTCTTATGAAGATTTTGATGTTTTTTTTTACTAGTAGCCAGTTTTTAAATAGTTGAAGAGGTAAATTATTTTGTACACTTTTTAAGTGGATTCGGAATGTCCCCAAAGTTTAAAAGGCAGGTCAGCAAAAAACATAAACCGGGTTAAAGGTTTAGTCTCTTGCAATGTAGAATTTCAGGATGGCCTGACAGATTTTTCATTACAATAATTATAATATGGCATTGTGTTCGAGTTAAAATATTAAAGATCTGTGTAGTAGTTCAGGTGATTATATTGACCCAGTGATTACATACATATTTATATCAAACAAATATTCACATTTGATAAGAGTAACAGTAATAACAACATGGTACAATCACTAAATTTAATGACGCTTCAAAAATAAAAAACTAAATTAGCAATTATCCATAACACATTGAAACATAATTTACAAATTAAAAAACAAATATAATAAAATACTCAGAAAGACTCAAAAATAAAAGTATATGTTCTATTCCACATTCTAGGACAAATTTGTACTAGTGCTCCTTCTTCCTTACTGCCAATAGAGCATGATTTGGGTTGCCTGAATCAGTCAGGAAAACCAACATTTTAGGAGAGTTCAAGTCATTGATTAACATGCATGACTAGCTTGAAACATGAGACATATTGGGCGTTATGATACTCTCCCTTTGAAGCAACTCTTGTATCTTGTAAGATAAGATAAGACAAGATAATTTGTCACTTTTATTGCAGACAAGGACGCCATCAGATGGAGGTCTGTGTGTGAAACACTGCAAGACATTCTGCTTGCGCTAAATATTTTTAAAGTGGAAATTGGATTGCGCAGACCAAAACCACTCTTTATGCTAAATGTCTACCGAAGTGGCGCTGAAGTCTGAGACGGCTGCGTACCACAGAAAGCTCTAGATGTTGATTGCAAATGAGAGTTTCTATCTTCTAGACTGGCTTCCGACCAATGCTATTAATTAAAGTCTACAACTTGGTGTATTGAACCAAAAGAACAGTAAAAAAAGAAAAATGCTGAATCAAATTTCGGGCATTGTTCAACAATAGTGTCATGACGCCAAAGTTACGTCCACAAGAGACGAACAATAATTGACATTAAAAGGGGGGGGGGGGGTAAAATAGGGTCCGATACTTCACCAGCCAGAGCCGCCCCCGCCAAGCTGTGTGAGAAAAAATGTAGGCCACGCGTATCTGGGCACCAGACGACACGTTATTATTTTTTACAACTCTCCAATTTGAACACAAATACGCTTCGCCTGGTCACTCGATGACGTCATGTCAACCACTTTGTTAGCAGAATCGGAGACGATTTCGATGTTCACCGGTATCGATCTCAAACAGACAATGCAGTTCCAGCACAAGACGGTATTCGATTTCCTGAGTAATGGTTTACGGTTCGTCTGCACTGCGATCCAAGAACCACGTGCCTCACAGTAAGGGGCAACTTCGACCTGTTTCACAATTATAAACCTTGTACCCACACACACACACTCCTAGTCCTTCTCTCTCTCTTCCCCACAATTTCACTGAAAAGCACACACACACCCACACAAAAGCATGTTACTCATTTCCAAAAAGAAAAAAAAATATTAATAGAATTTTAACAGTTTTGACCTTGAAGAAAACATGAGTCATGACGTCATTGTTTTACAAACGTTACTAAAGGGAGAAAACAAAAAGTCTTTGAGTAGCTGCCCTTGTTGCTAATGAAGTTGTACTCAAACTTGTGTTTTCTGTTGTCTTAAAAAGTTGTTGTTTTAGTCCCTATTCTTCTTGGGCTAGTGATTTGCTTCCCTAAGTAGCTATAGTGTTTTGACTAGATAATACCAGCTAGAAGCACTTCAGAATATCTATCAGACATTACCATCAGCTGTTGAGCTAGATCTTACTGTAGAAAACTGTTTTTTATTCAGTGCGAGAAAAAAAGGGGAGTGGTTATTTAATATCAAAAAATATAATATACCTCATTAGTTGTTCATATACTGACCAGGTATAAAAACATCTTTGGCGGGTCACTCTAATTTAGAACATTTTTTTAAGGGTGTAAATCCAGCGCTCCCTGGTCATGATCACATTCTTAAACGCTTGCGAATCTTGGACACAGAATGTAGAAGTAGACAGGAGGATCTTAACAATGGAGATGCTACAGAAATATCCTAGGTATCACATACAAAGACTGCATCACAAACGATTAGAGATAGAATTAGTACAACGATTTGACCTAACGCTGACCTGGTTGGTAACTACTGTCAAAAAAACGCAAAACTCCATGGCTTTATTGCCTTATCAATAAGGTCCTCATGACTTGCAGAGTCCTTCCTTCAGGGAACAATACCAGGAAAAAGAAGAAGAGGCTGACAGAGAAAGCGATGGGAAGACAACAGTAGAGAATGGACGGGTCTGTCATTCAAAGAGATTCTATTTAATCCAAAGCGAGGAATGGAGAAAGACGGTCAACAGATCATGTGTGGTGTCCCAATGGTCTAAGAGACCAAGAGATAGGTGAAGGTAAATCAAGCGCCCATCTTCTCTCCCGGGTGATGTAAGTTGCCCTGAATGTTTCTTGACACCGCGTTACACAAAATAAAAAGAAAAGTTCCTGGCACGGACACTTTTTCTTCTTTTTTTTTTTGCTTAAATTACTCCGCGCGTCCTCATTACTCATTTATTATTAATTGTTGTACGCTTTAAAAACAAGCGCTTCTTTGTTAACAACAGTTGATTGAGTTATCAACATCCTAATGATGATTGTGTTTGTAGAGAACTGCAATCTTTAAAATGTGTTTACAGCCGTCATCGACTATGTCATCACGTGACTGTCCATTAGAATTCCACGCAATGACGTCTGCTTCAAGTATTTAACAAAGATGAGACAAATTTGTGGAAATCGATGACAAGCCCGTGAATCACCAACTGTTGAGATGAATCACCTGGAATCAGAGCATATTTGGCCGGGCGCACGGCACTTCATTGGTGCTCCAGCCACCCACCCCACCACCCCCCAACAGGTTTCAGAAACATGACATAGCAATATAGGCTTACATATAGAATGTATTAAATACAATACAAATAACAGTAGAGTATAGAACTGTTATGGAGTGTGTGTGTGTATGTTTGCTTCTATGGTGACGGTGAGATGAACTAAGCGATTGGTTGGTGGCTCTGCAGTGTGTATGATGCAAGATAAGCAGCAATGTCGTAAGCTGTCTTGAATGCCAAAGAGAAAAGCCTTGTTTTTATAGTGAGTTAAATTTGGTTAAAAATAAAACTTAAATCATTACTGTAGTCTACTTCATTTATCTCATTTTATCTTAAGTTCGATTTGTTTATATTGTAATGAAAGTTACATACCCACAAATGTCGTACCGGTGGAAAAGTATACAATTAATGTTTACATTTAATAGAGCTACTCTATCATTGTACAATTAATGTTTACATTTAATAGAGCTTCTCTATCATTGTACAATTAATGTTTACATTTAATAGAGTTACTCTATCATTGTACAATTAATGTTTACATTTAATAGAGTTACTCTATCATTGTACAATTAATGTTTACATTTAATAGAGTTACTCTATCATTGTACAATTAATGTTTACATTTAATAGAGCTACTCTATCATTGTACAATTAATGTTTACAGTTAATAGAGTTACTCTATCATTGTACAATTAATGTTTACATTTAATAGAGCTACCCTATCATGGCCAGATAAGATCCAAAGGTTGTAAAATTATTTGTCTCCAAAATCAATTTTTTTCCCTCTACACGTGACGCTCTTCTTAGTGTGGCGCCCTGATCAAGATGCGCTACCTTTGCCCTTTCACTATACCTTTGCTCTACATAAACGAATTAGTTTATTTCAAACAAAGATATTAATCACACATTGTGATCAAGTAACACTTTCAAATAAAGATCAGGACCGGTCTTAGGCCACTGCAACCTATGCGGTCGCAGTGGGCCCCGCACTTTCGTAGGCCCCGTGCTAATCCTAGGTGTAATTATTAAATTGCAAAATATATACGAAAAATTCCTAGAAATCTCCTGAATTTATTTAAATCTTCTGAAAAATCATAAAAATCTCCTAAAAAAGTTACAAAAATTGTCATTTGTGGGTGTCATTCATTGCGGAAAACGCCAATCCTAAGCGCGATAAAAGAAAAAAAGGCATTGTCATCTTTCATATAATAAAATGTAATAATCGGGCGAATTTTCATCTTAATCGGAAGTTACAATACTATATTTACTTTTATAGTCACTGGCATATGCAAGGTTCTTAAAGTAAAGTTAATTTGATCGTAATTTTGTACTTAGTAAAGAATGAATAAAATTCAAAGTCGTCGAATTTATTTTCTAATACAAAATCTTAATTTTCAGTTATTATCCTTATTCCCACCCAATCAGTTTCGCATAGGGCCCCGCAATTGTTAGGACCAGCCCTGATAAAGATATTAATAAAACATTGTGATCAAGTAACACGTTTCACATATAAATTTTAAAAAAAGAGCCATTGTTCTGGTGTAGACACTCTTACCGCATAACCATTAGAAAATAGTTAATATTATAATCTAATTCGGTGTTACAAACATTGTACTCTTGACCATGGGTCATTTCTGATGAAACAATTACGACTCTGACCAATGAGTTCGAACTTCCTCTGTTATTTTTTTTCTCCATTCACAGTCAAAGTGTAATGTATGGACTAGTATAAATCAATAATTTTGTCCACAGCAATGGAAATCAGAAACGACGTACTGGTAGTGGAAAGTATGGACTTAGCTGATCATTATTGGCACCAACCTGACTCGTCCTAATCTAGTTGAGAAAACTCCAATTGCCTCCCTCCAGACGATCATTAGAACTGACACTTGGAGGTCTGGAACATAGAATTGTTTCTTAAAACTTTTCTGTAGCATCTTATCTTTTAATCTTATATATTACAGACGTTACTTCAAAAAGAGGATAATAACGTCCCACGCATTTAATGTGTCAATCGTGTCATGTATGTGAAACAATGACTTCGTCTCTGTTATGTCATTGGTTTTCCTGGCTGATTCAGGCAACCCATTCCATTCTCTAATGGCAC
The DNA here is from genome assembly GCA_030265305.1 of Biomphalaria pfeifferi. Lineage (NCBI taxonomy): Eukaryota > Metazoa > Mollusca > Gastropoda > Planorbidae > Biomphalaria > Biomphalaria pfeifferi. The sequence goes on along the minus strand of JASAOG010000001.1, from coordinate 3,869,351 downwards.
TAGGGAAGAAGGAGCACTTGTAAGACTTTGCTCTAGCATAAGGAATAAGAAACATGCCTCTATCTTTTGTGTCTTTCTGAGTATTTCAGTAGGTTTTGTTTTTCTATCTGTAACTTATGGTTCAATATTTTATGTATTTTTTACGGATTTTTACTAAAGGTGTTATTCTATATTCGTTTGTTATAAATCTCACTGCTCTATTTTGTATTTTTTCTAGTTTCTTAGATTAAAAAAATAATTTTTTTTTGAGTTGAGGAATCCCAAACAGAGAATACATATTCTAATAGTGGCCTAACTAAAGTTAAATAGTACTTTATTTTTAGGTTCGTGTTTGGTTTGTTAAAAAATTCTTTAAATAAACCTTAATTTCATCAATATGGGGATTTCATGATAACTTTTCATTTATAATTACACCTAGATATTGTATTGAAAAAGAAAGATAGACTATATATTCCAGCCCACAGCGGCTCTTTCTCGGAACAAGAATGTGTTTGTGCACTTTCCAGCATTGCAGAACTATGTCTTCCAAGCTCTTCACATTCTGGATCAGTTCTTTATTTAGTTGACTACCTTGAAGGTCACTGTAGAGTCCTTGACATTGTTGAATAACACTATATTACTCTACCGAAGCCAAGCGCAGACTGGACTTTGGGTAGCCTACTATTTAAGTCATGATTCTCAGTCTCACCGTTGTATCGTCACCTTTTCTACTGAGGTGCAAGCTCCCGAGCCACGGTCAGACGAGAAAAACCAAGATGCTCAGCCAAAAGATGAGAATGTAGCCCCCATTTTCCGAATGAAGGAAGCTCATAATTTAGCCCGCAAAAACATCAACAGCAGCAGTGACGAAATGAAGGCAAGGAATGACAATAGGGTCAATGCCTCGAGGTTCGACTTGGTCTGGCTATACAACCCCCGGAGAAGAAACGGAAGGTTCTATAAGCATCAAAGAGATTGGGAAGGCCCTTACCATGTAGTTAAAAGGATCACAGATGACGTTTGCCGGATACAAGGAAGCCACCGGTTCAAGCGGAAGGTCGTCCACATCAATCGACTCCACCCGTTTCATGGCGAGTTTGATTCTGTCCGGGACGGACAGATCTAAGGAGGGGGCAGTGTTATAAACCTGGTGGTGGCACAAAGAGGGGTAGTGGTGTGTGTGTAGTCAGCCGACACAAATCGCCCCAGGCCAGCGCTAGACGAGCGGTCAACCGTGACGAGTTACAACTGTCAGCCGAGTCGAGTGTCAACAGGGCGGTTCGGGAAGGATCGACGTCGTGAACAAAGCTCAGGAGCGTCACGAGAGATATAGTCATACGACCACCCAGAATGGTCGAGCGACGTTCGGCCCGGTTCTAGAAGGCCAGCAGGGACCCTATATAAAGAGCGAAGGTATCAGAGACGAGTCAGTCACAACTTCTCCATCTACAGTTCGTTACAACGCCTCAGTACAAGTCCGAGGCGAGACAGAGAGACCAGTGCAAGAGTTGATACGGCGGTACGGTGTTATCAGAGAGATATTTGTACAGTCTTGTGTTACGTGCTGCCAATTGTACAGTATTGGCTGTTATTTATTCAACCATTAAAGTGTTACGTTACTTTGGAGCCCTGAGTTGTCAAGTTCTTTAAGTTGGTGGTGTATGGTGCAGTTTGCAGAGAGCCTGGATAGTGAGATCCGTAACAACTGGTGTCAGAAGTGGGATCGGATCGGATCGGAATCGGATTGGATCGGATCTACTATGGCTCGTCTGAAACTGCTGTACGAACTTGAATTTAGAGAACTGAAGCAAGAACTCCGTGGACGAAGGCTGAAGGCATGTGGAAACAAGGAAACTTTACAAGCACGCCTTCGAGAAGACATGTTGGAAGAAAAAGAAGATCCGGACACATATCTTTTTGAAGTCGAACCGGACTTGCTGGAACAGATCACCAGTAGCATGGCAGCTATGCAGGAACAGATGGCAGCTATGCAGGGACAGATCGCTAGTAGCAAACAGGAGCAGATAGCAGCTATGAACTCGGGGCTAGAAAGCACCAATTCCAAGGTAGATGCCAAGATAGATGTCATGGCCTCGGGAATCAAAACCGAGTTATTGGCAATGAACCAACGCATACATGCTGTGGAGGAGAGAATCACCACCATAGAAGAACAGATAAACCAGAGAGTCTACGTTGTTGAGAAAAAGATCGAAGAAATAAAGACGCAAGTTTACAGGGATTTTACCAAGATGCAGAAAGCAAATGTGATGTCGATCGTACCCGAAGCTTCCATGAAGGTAAAGCCTCCTGTGTTTGACGGATCCGTGTCCTGGTCCGTCTACAAGCTACAATTTGACGCCGCAGCCAAAGTTAACCAATGGAACAGCGATGAGGAGAAAGCAACAGCCCTTATATTGTCCCTAAGAGGAAAGGCCTCCGAACTGCTGCAGTCCATTTCAAACCCACAAGACTACACTGCTCTCGTCAAGACGATGGAGCTCCGTTACGGTGACGAGTATCTGCCAGAATTGTATCGAGTCAAATTGAAGACCCGACGACAGCAATCAAATGAAACCCTACGGGAGTTGGAGGCAGACATTGCACGCCTCGCCCATTTGGCTTACCCAACAGCCACGCAAGACCTCCTGGAAATAATCATTACTGATGCGTTTGCCGATGCACTTCGAGACCCCGAACTGAAGAAGGCCATCAGAGTTAGTGGCAAGCACAAAGCCAGTGAAGCCCTTGTGTACGCTCTCTTATACCAAGCTGCTAAAGACGAGTCCGAGAACATTTACCAGGACCAGAGGCTGGAGGTTAATTTCTCAGGTCGCAAGGAACTGAGAAAAACGAATGAGGCCCTAGAGAAATGTAGAACCATCCAGATACCACAAGGTCAACGTGGAGTAAGAAAACGATGCTGGAACTGTGGTGGGTTAGGCCACCTACAAAGAAACTGTGCAAAAAGGTCTTTTCGACAAGAAGTGAACCAACACAGATCTGAGAGAGTATACAGACCCTGCAGAAAAGCTGAAGAAACGGGGGTGATCATCGATTGTCGTCGTCTTGAGGTGCAAGCTCCCGAGCCACGGTCAGACGAGAAAAACCAAGATGCTCAGCCAAAAGATGAGAATGTAGCCCCCATTTTCCGAATGAAGGAAGCTCATAATTTAGCCCGCAAAAACATCAACAGCAGCAGTGACGAAATGAAGGCAAGGAATGACAATAGGGTCAATGCCTCGAGGTTCCGTAAGAACGACTTGGTCTGGCTATACAACCCCCGGAGAAGAAACGGAAGGTTCTATAAGCATCAAAGAGATTGGGAAGGCCCTTACCATGTAGTTAAAAGGATCACAGATGACGTTTGCCGGATACAAGGAAGCCACCGGTTCAAGCGGAAGGTCGTCCACATCAATCGACTCCACCCGTTTCATGGCGAGTTTGATTCTGTCCGGGACGGACAGATCTAAGGAGGGGGCAGTGTTATAAACCTGGTGGTGGCACAAAGAGGGGTAGTGGTGTGTGTGTAGTCAGCCGACACAAATCGCCCCAGGCCAGCGCTAGACGAGCGGTCAACCGTGACGAGTTACAACTGTCAGCCGAGTCGAGTGTCAACAGGGTGGTTCGGGAAGGATCGACGTCGTGAACAAAGCTCAGGAGCGTCACGAGAGATATAGTCATACGACCACCCAGAATGGTCGAGCGACGTTCGGCCCGGTTCTAGAAGGCCAGCAGGGACCCTATATAAAGAGCGAAGGTATCAGAGACGAGTCAGTCACAACTTCTCCATCTACAGTTCGTTACAACGCCTCAGTACAAGTCCGAGGCGAGACAGAGAGACCAGTGCAAGAGTTGATACGGCGGTACGGTGTTATCAGAGAGATATTTGTACAGTCTTGTGTTACGTGCTGCCAATTGTACAGTATTGGCTGTTATTTATTCAACCATTAAAGTGTTACGTTACTTTGGAGCCCTGAGTTGTCAAGTTCTTTAAGTTGGTGGTGTATGGTGCAGTTTGCAGAGAGCCTGGATAGTGAGATCCGTAACAATATAATGCATTATGAGGAACACAATTGGAGGAAGTGCATCTATCTGGAATTAACAAATCTATCTTATATTCAAATCTATTCTCTCGGCATGTACGTACGAGTAGGCCTATCAGAGTTTTTGTCTGAGAACCGAGGAAACTAGCTGAGAGCTGGGTAACTTTCGGCTGCCTTGCGAGTATCAATGTTGAAATCTATTGCCTTGAATTGTGTATACTGGATCTCTATATATTTATTACTTATAATGCAGTCGATGGCAGCAATGTGTTTGTGTTCATTATGTGTTGAAACACATTCATTTATTTATACGATAAATAAGATATTTAAACAAACTTGTACAAAGGTTTCTGAGAGGGAAAATAAATACAAAATTTTCATTGCACAGGGCAGCCATAGATGTATATGGTAAAAAATGTTGCCTATAAATTAATACATTAAAGGGACACAACCATATTTTTAAAAATATTTTAAAATATACCTGGGACACACTGTGTGACTTATACAAACAGACATTCACGCTATCTGCTGTGTCATGCATCTGTAGAACCTCTGATCAATGTGAATACCTTTAGCTGATAAGTCACTTAGTGTTGAGATTCACATCCGAGTGATTCACACGAGCTGCGAATTCAAATATATGCTGATACTATTATTTAAGCAAAGCACGCGCTTTTTGCTAAGTCCCAAAACCCGTGCTCACTGCCCAGAACAACATACACCCAGAACAACATCCTCTATCCTCTCAACATTGCTGCTCTCCACGCCTTGTAGTTAACCCAAAAGTTGGTGGTGCGTGACAACCAAAGGTAATTACCCATGTAACAGTAGGACTACATCTCATCACGTGACTTGGATTTATTAGTTTTTTTGTTGTTGTTTTTTTTTTGCTGTGGTAAAGCATTATGGAACAGCGACTCGATAAATGGGCTCCAGACTGATTACATGAAATACTGATTCCAAGCTTTTTTATTCAACTAGTCGACCGGCGGCGTAACATACGCCGCTATTTTTGCAGGGACGGCCTTAGACCACTGCAACCTATGCGACCGCAGTGGGCCCCGCACTTTCATAGGACCCGAGCTAATTCTGGGTGTATAAATTATTAAATTAAACCATTTTATAACTTATAACAGATTTCCCGCGATTTCCTCCAGTCGATTTACCAGGAGCTCCTGGAAATTTCCTGAAATTGCAAACTATACGAAAAAGTCCTGGAAATCTCCGGAAATTATCAAAATCTTTTGAAATCTCATACAAATCTCCTGAAATATACAGACAAAAATTGTCATTTTGGGGTGTCAATTAATATGGAAAACACCAATCCTACGCGCGATAAAAAACGGCATTATGCAATACCCTTAATTGTGGAATCTAGTGAAAGAAGCTTCTAGGGCCTCAGACTAATGAAGAATTACTTGAGGTCAACAATTCTCGTAGATAGATTGCTATTGAGCTTGATCTATGTTGGAAAAAGAATTCCTATGATATACTTTATGACTTCGCTACACGCAAGGCTCGTGTAGTAATTCTGTACGTAGTAAAGAATGAATAAATGCAAAGACGAATAAATTTTCTAATACAAACTCTTAATTTTCACTTATTATCCGTATCCCTACCCAAACTGGGCCCGCGAAATCTGTTTCGCATTGTGCTCCACAATGGTTGAGTCCGGCCCTGCTATTTAGTGACGGGTGAATACAGAGTAGATTACTTGTTCTCTTTCCATGACATATTGGTCACAATGGTTATGTCCGGCCCTGCTATTTAGTGACGGGTGAATACTACTTGTTCTCCCCCCCCCTTCTTTTTTTTTTTCGCCTCTAAAATTACGTGGGGTAACTCTAGTCCGTCCGACTTGGAGAAATAAAAAAGGGATCTTTCCATTACTTGGTGTCCAAACTCTTGAGCCATGAAGATAATTATATATATAGATTGTCAAGTGAAAAATAAAAAGCGAAGAACCTGGTTGTAAAATTGTGCATTAAACAAAAAATGTGAATGTACGTTTTATCATATGTGAAAATTTGGCAACCTGTTTTATGCTAAACATTTCATATTTTTATACATGTCTTCGATTTTAAATAGCATCGGCACTGGTCCACAGACATAGAAGTACTTGCATTGCAAAGGGGGATTTTAGCGTGTTGGACTGTCAATTGGGAATTAGATGTCTCAGTAGATAGAACAATATGTTACTAATGTTAAAGACAGTTATTATTTTGTACTTTCCAATGAACATTTGGTTCTAGGTCTATAAGGAATTATTTATCCAATTGTGTCTCTAAGAATACAGATAATGTTCAATTATTACATTTATGTAATGTTGCATGCTCATACAGGAATATATCGACTAACAGACTTAATATTTTATAATGTAAACATTACCTTCTCCAAAAAAAACCAATATTATTATTATATTGATATGTGCAACATTGTCACCGAACAAAGATCTGTTCATACGGCTTTAGCTCAAATATATCAAAGAAAGTTATAGCGCTTTGTTCCCTGGGCGCCCATTCAATGATGAGTACAAGAGGGCCACCGTAGTTTGTCAAGTATAGGTCGAATGTAGGTTTGAGAGGGAGAGAGAGAATAAGAGGGAGTGAGATAGATAGATAGATAGACAGACAGACAGACAGACAGATAGATAGATAGATAGACAGATAGATAGATAGACAGATAGATAGATAGATAGATAGATAGATAGATAGATAGATAGATAGATAGATAGACAGATAGATAGATAGACAGATAGATAGATAGATTGATAGATAGATAGATAGATAGATAGATAGATAGATAGATAGATAGATAGATAGACTGATAGATAGATAGATAGATAGATAGACAGATAGATAGATAGATAGATAGAAAGATAGATAGATAGATTTGATAGATAGGTAGGTAGATAGGTAGGTAGATAGATAGATAGATAGATAGATTTGATAGATAGATAGATAGATAGGTAGGTAGGTAGATAGATAGATAGATACTCTAATCTACACTTAAACGCCTGGAACCAGAAAAAAAAGTACTCCTCTGATGTATAGTCTACAATCTATGATCTCCAGGCATTGACTGGCATGCTAGTTATTGCCCAAAGTAATTCTATTTCCTCCGATTTCCAGCGCATATTTCGTTCCACGACCCCTAATAAATTTGGCCTCAGAGATCATGGTAGCCGATAAAAGTAGGCCACCGGAGGGGGGCGCTCATGTTTGGTCGAGGGTTCAGGGACAATCGGAAATAATGTATTTATCTCTTGTTGCGGGAGCCTATAAGTTGACGGTGAATCAATTGGCTGATTCGTTTATTGATTTTAAGTCACTTCCATAGTTGACTCATATCTTTGTTCTGTCCCTACAAATCTGGTGGTGCAGCGAGTGAGTCTTTTGTATGATTCACTCCAACTAGCGGATCCAGGACTTTGGAGTGGGGGGGGGGGCGATTTTTTTCCAAACCCTAACCCTAACGGCCAGTAAACCCTAATCCTATGCATAAACGTACAGCACACATACACACACACAGACATTATATATATAATATATATAATATATATAATATATATAAAGCGTTTTCTTGCATTCTTCATTGCAGAAACTCATTCTCCTGACATCTACAGCTCTTTATTTATCAATGGAGTTCGGGGCGATGCCCCGCCGCCTGTGACGAACCGTTTTAGCTCACTCAAGGTATCACTCAGGTCTAAGCATTTAATTAATTTATTTGCACGCTATTAATCATCAATTTTACTAATTTAGCGATCAAGCGCTAAAAACACAGCCACCACCCCTCCAACCAACCTCACCTCCTTTGGCAGCGATGTCACATTTTACTATCCCCACCTTGACATGCACCACACTAGACCTTTGACAAGAGTACACTCCCTCTATCTATCTCGGCAAACATCCGGTGACCCTCCCCCCTTTTCCGGGAGCGGCTGGTCACTTCAAAGAGCTTATTCAACTCGACCCCTCGGGCGGCAATCTCCCCGGTCGTCTAGCGCAAAGCCAGTATCAATGTGTAATCTACTTTGCCCTGGGCACCTCCGATCATTCTCCCCCCCCCCCCCTTTGTCTCTGACCACCTGGGCGAATTTCATGGGCTTTCAAACCGTGCCTTCGCGCAATGTCTATCTCCCGGAAACACTCGTCACGGTCAAGCGGGACCTCTCTGTCAAAGACGCCGGATAGTCTAGACCATCTTTGCACGTATCTCCCGCCTCACCCCCCTCTCCACGTGTATATGGACAAGACTTCATCGTCCGATCTCATTCTCGCTGGAGAGCTGACAGGGAACACATTTATCTGTTGCTTTAGCTCTGGACTATTTTCATTCCCTTATTTCACTTTGGATAGGTGCTTTTATTTGTAGGCTACACCCGTCTGAAATCTTAGCAACCTAAGGCTGATAACAGATTTGCTGGCACCAGATCTGCAGACATCAGTTCTTCAAGAGTCCAAGTAACAACGCTAGCCACAGGCTTAACTGGCTTAACTGATTGGTAGACGCAGCTTAGCTCTGCAACCATACAACGTTGGACTGCACCCGGAGCCTGGATCCACTACGCCAGCCCACCAGCAGACAGCATCAGTACCAGCCACACCCGTCTCACCAGTGCAGCACAGGACCAAAAGCTAAGGAACTTTCATTGATTAATTCCTTGGCAGGGAATTATCAAGACACTTATGTAAACATGTCTTATTACTGAGTATGTATTTACTTATGCTCTATGTTTACTTATGTGAGAGCATGGGCGAGTATCAGACGTTGATCTCCCCTTCCCCTTTCATCTCATTTATCTAAGCGATATATTTAGTTGCTATTCACCGTGATTGGTGAACGTCACTTGTATTACTTATCATGTATCACTTATTACTGTTTATTTCCCTTTCTGGGAGTCCCCATTATTATTGTTATCTCCCTTGATGGGACGCTATATTCATCTGTTAGTTCCCTTTAATATTTATGAAACTAGCTTATAGTTTCCCTACATCAGTCTGAAGATGTCTTTCACGGAAAGGCATCTACCTCCCAGTGTTATCATTATGGCTAACCCGACGTATACACCGTATCGTTGCAGCTTTTATTTATAGGCAACATCCACCTGAAATCTTAGCAACCTAAGGCTGATGCCAGATTTGTTGGCACCAGATCTGCTGACATCAGTCCTACTCATCCTTCAAGAGTCCAAGTAACAACGCTAGCCACAGACTCGTCACTGGCTTAACTGAATGGTAGACGCAGCTTAGCTCTGCAACCATACAACGTTAGACTGCACCCGGAGCCTTGATCCACTACGCCAGCCCACCAGCAGACAGCATCAGTACCAGCCACACCCGTCTCATCAGCGCAGCACCAGACTAAATAGCTAAGCAACCAGCCTAATGACACTCGGACCCCTTGGTTCTCATATTTAATGATGGTAGTCTCCTACATGTAAATACGCTAGATCCCATCCTAGCAACAGTACATCATTTTACCTTTTAATTATCCTTTGTATAATAAACTGTACATATTTTTACATCTAAATATAGTATTTGTTGCCTGCATTATAATGCTGTGCTTGTAGTTTATATGTGCAAGTGAGGATTCGCAAACTATAAAATCCCCTAGACACCCGAAACAGCCAAATCTTAATCCGACTTGTCACAACGCCAAAAGCGTTTTCTTGCATTCTTCATTGCAGAAATTCATTCTCCTATCTAGAGCTCGTTATTCATCAATGGAGTTCGGGGCGAAACCCCGACGACAAAAAGCGTTTTTTTGTCTTTTTCACTATATAAACGAATTCTCCTGACTATTAAAAAGGACCTTTTGAATAATGTTGTACTTGAAAAATATTCTAATATGAATTTATAGGTCCTAAATTGCAAATAAAACCGATTTGTTCCTTGAAAAGATAAGATACCCTACATATTTAGATTTTGGCTTTGAGGATCGCCGCCGAAAAAATAATTATTCGATAAATGATATTCAAGAACATTAGAGTATAAATTGTGAGTTATAGTCCCAAATTTATTTAACTAGAAAAATATCAGATTGAGTAAAGGTTGGGAAAAGGCGACTATGAAAAGACTATTTGGGTTTAGAACTCATCTCAATCATGACTCTTATACTGAAAAATTTCCTTTGAATTCTGACTTTTCCAATGCAAAGTCTTTCTTAAAATAATTATTACAAAATCACGTGAAATTACATAAACTCTGTCTGGAAATGGGAGGGGCGGTAGAGTGAAAACGATTAATCCTCGCTCATTTAATAATTTCTGCTAAAGATTGCTTTTGGCATTAAAGAATAGGGGTGGGGCGACTTGATATAATAATTTAATTTATAGTATATATAAATTATATTAGTGATAGATTTTTTTTACTTTTGTAATTTTTTAACTATATACAAAAAGAAAAAAGTATTGATTTGTCCGATGGGGGAAATGCGATTGCATGTATCGCCCCTCCCACCTGGTACAACCCTTTTTCATTTAAATTTACTAATGATACAATTTGAGATTTGAGTGTGGTACGACATAATATAAAATGGGTCACATATCAATACGTAGTTTATATTATATAGATATTCACATACTATCATTCTCCATAAAAATAGGACCACCCCCCGACTCAGAGGGATAGAGTGGGGAGGGCAGTACATGAATCGCCCTCCCCCCAAAATCACCGAATTGGCTAAGATACCAGAAGGGGAGCGACATAATATAAAATGTATATATTAATTCAACTAATTTTGTTCACAAACTATGATTTCTCCATAAAAACGGACCGCCCCCCCCCACTCAAATGGTTTAGGTGGGAAGGGCAGTAGAGGTATTCGCCCCCCACCCCCACACCAATCGGCAAACAGGGAACGACATAATATAAAAATCGGTTAAAATATCAATAACAAGTTGTGATCAAATAGATAATTAATTGATTCTATTAGCAAGCTGTGATTTCTACAAATAAATTTGACCAATCCCCCCCCCCCACTCGAAAGTGTAGGGAGGGGGGGGCGGGTATGATACCATCGCCCCCTCCCGACCCCACCAAATCAGCCAACATACTAGAGGGGGGGGTGCGAAAAATCTAAAAATTGGTTGAAATATAAATAATAAGTACATATTATTTACATAAGTAATAAATTCGTATATAAATTGTGTGAATTCTATAATAAAATTCGTCCGCCCCCCTCTATTTTCTCTATTCTTCTCTGTCATTTGTCTTTGATAGAATTCCATTCTGATGTTCTTCTGAAAATATTGAAATCTTCCTTTTTACCTGCCTGGGTGGACCACTTTGGGGGTCGATTTTGAGTTTGTGTTTCCACACAAACTGTCTTTGTAGCCATGTTTTTTTTTATTGATATTGGGGGGAGAGTCGATGAGCGGGTTGTGGGGGATCGCCCCTACCCCCCCCCCCCCCCCCCCCATGGATCCTCGGGACTAAATTCGCCCCAGTGGAAGGTTCACTCCGACTCTTGAGTTTATAATAAAAATGAAAAATTACAGCTACAATGTCAAATTCACAATGACAAAGTTTTGTCATTCAAATCAGGGCAATAGTTTGAATGTCTATTTACATAGGATACACTAATATTTATTGAGTCAGCTGACTTTCAGAGCCTCGGCTAACGCCAACACTAATTTGCTTTGTTTATCAGTTCATGTCCATTGAATGTTATTCAGATGAACGGCTGTTTGTTTGTGTTTAATGTTTGCTTATTGCTATGTTCCACAACAGCGAAATAACATTAAAATGTGGAGACATCAGAACTAAAAAAAACTATATATTTTTTTTAAAGCGAAGTCCCTCTGTCTTATTATCATATATGACGATAGTATTTAAAGATGCAAAATATGCAAAATCCCTTTTTTTTAAAAAAGTAAAGCTTACCTAATGGAAAGAACTGCACTTACAACTATACACATCAATAATGTATATGTTACTTTCCTTATTCAATGTCATACAAAATAATTAATTACCAATAATTAATTGGCTATATGAGTAAATTTTTAAATTGATATTTAAAGTTTCAACTTGATCCGAGAATGGGTCTGGGAGAAATAAAGCATTTAGTTATGTAAGGGGATGAAACTCTACACAGCTGAATCTGTGATTTCTGAAGGATTAATGTCCTTTGTTGGTATCAAACAGAATAATTAATTACCAATACATTAATTGACAATTGTTTTTTTAGCGGCCCCAAAATGGGAAAAGACTATTAGTTTTGTGTGTAATGTCTGTCCGTCCGTCCTTCCCGTTTTAATCTCGTAAACTAGAAAAGTTTACTTTTTTTTTTTTGAAGAGAATAAAAAAACAATTTAGTATGCATATAAGTTTTACATAATTTAAAATAACAATTAATAAGTAGTGTTTTTTTTCATATTATCGCGTGAAATGCAGTGTAGTATCAATATGGAAAACTCAACTAAAGGAATTTTTTTTAACAGAAATGTTTTTTATTCTCGAGGATTTGAATAAAAGATTAACCCTTTGCAAGACAATTAGATCAATTAGAAATTCATTATAAGACATCAGTTAGGCCAGGTTTACATCTAACTTACAATTCACTTTCACCTATCCCTTGGTCTGCTGAACCGCTGGGGAACAACACAAGATCTGTCAACCTTCTTTCTCCATTCTTCTCTGTCATTTGTCTTTGATAGAATTCCATTCTGATGTTCTTCTGAAAATATTGAAATCTTCCTTTTTACCTGCCTGGGTGGACCACTTTGGGGGTCGATTTTGAGTTTGTGTTTCCACACAAACTGTCTTTGTAGCCATGTTTTTTTTTATTGATTTGTGTCTTGTCTCTGCCAATAAATAATTGTGCAAAGTTTCAACTCGACCTTACAATGACTGTAAGAGAAATAACGTAGTCAAATATTTTATCAGACAGACAGATAGACAGAGTGATTGGATATAAGCTTTGAACAAATAAAATTTTTCTATCGAAAAAAAATGCACTTTTTATGCATCCATTTCAGATGACTAAAGAAAACAAATACATTTTAAGATCTACGAAAAAAATACAAACAAATATAATTATGGCCCGTCAATTTTTAGCGGCCCCAGAAAGGGGAAAAGACTCTATTAGTTTTGTGTGGCCTGTCTCAGAAACTAGGAGAGAAAATGAAAATCGGACATCATGATATTTTAGATCATTCAAAGTTCTGATGCAACGGCTACTTTTTCTTTTCCAAAAGTGAACCATTTAATTTTTAAAATTATATATGCAAGCAGATTTTTCAAAAAATTACACCACTTTTTAATGAAAAACTTCAGGTTGGGTAACGTTTTGTAAAAGGTCATGGACTCCTACAACAACGTAAGCTTCATTCATAGATGCGCGCATTGGTAAACAAAATAGTAAAAGTGTCAATGGTTCATTATAAAATATATTTTCCATTTATTAACTAAGTCATTGAATAGAATACTGATTCAAATTTTAATTTGATACGAACCTCGTTTTAGTTTTAAGTTTAAAAAATAACGAAGTACTTTTATAGCGCGCAGTTTTGACATATTCTTATTATAGACCGTCTAAATAAGACTTAATAGAGCCCAGATCAGGATATATTTATAATAGATATATATTATAAATGTATCGATAATTTGAACAAAATTTTAATTATTAAGGCAATAACTTATCTTCTGACAGCTTAGGGGTGCAGATTTAATTATTATCTTTATTTATTATGTGAACACATTCATTACATTCATTAAGGAATGAATCGAATACGAACAGCATAGTACACCATTACCCGTTAACAAAAGGCCTACTATTCATGATCATAACATTGGCCTAGGTCTAGTAATTTTAGCGTAAACGTGTAAATTCATACGAGTTCTAGTCTAGATATAGTAGATTCAAACATAATGTCCTCACTCCATACCAACATGGCTTTAGGAAATATAGATCATGTGAAACACAACTAATAGGACTAATTGATGATTTTTCAAAAGGTTTAGATAATAGTGAACAAATAGATGCTATCTTACTAGATTTTTCCAAGGCTTTTGACAAAGTTCACCACCATAGTTTGCTTAAAAAATTAAAATATTTCGGCATTAACGGTCCACTGCATCAGTGGATTAAAGATTTTCTGATAGGGAGAGAACAAACTGTAATAATAAATGGCTCTAAATCAACACCAATAACAGTAAACTCAGGTGTACCTCAAGGAACAGTTTTGGGTCCACTACTATTTTTAATTTACATAAATGATTTACCAAATTGCATTAGTTCAGGAACAAAAGTCAGATTATTTGCAGACGATTGCATAATATATAGAACAATAAAAACAAAACAAGACACAGATATTTTACAAAGAGAATTAGATGAATTACAGAAATGGGAATCAAATTGGAGCATGTCTTTCCACCCAGAAAAATGTCAGTTGTTAAGAGTAACAAAAAAACTAAAACAAATTAATTCCACTTATCTTATTCATGGCAAACCAGTAACACAGACTAAAAACTCAAAATACCTAGGTGTTATAATAAATGAAAAACTGTCATGGAATCCACATATTGATGAAACTATAAAAAAATCCAACAAAGCATTAGGGTTTATTAAAAGAAATTTCTATAAATCAAATAAGAACATAAAACTAAAATGTTATTTAACCTTGGTTAGGCCAATAATAGAATATGCATCCACCGTGTGGGACCCCTCAACTCAAGAAAACATTAAGAAACTGGAACAAACACAAAATAGAGCAGTGAGATTCATAACAAACGAATATTCACATTTGACTAGGGTAACACCATTAGTAAAATCACTAAATTTAGAAAGCCTTCAGGACAGAAGACTCAAAAGTAAAGTAGCAATTATACATAAAACACTGAACCATAATCTTCAAATACAAAAACAAAATTTAATAAAATACTCTGAAAGACACAAAAATAAAGGCACATTCCTCGTCCCATATGCTAGGACAAATTTGTACAAATACTCCTTCTTCCCTAGTGCTATTAGAGCATGGAATGGGTTGCCTGAGCTAGCCAGAAAAACCAGTGACTTGGCAGAATTTAAGTCATTGGTTAATATGCATGACTAAATGCATGACGCGTAGGACGTAATCATCTTCTTTTTTGAAGTAACGTCTGTATTATATAAGATAAGATAAGATAAGATTCTATATTTATTTAGATTGAAAACTAGGTCTAGATCTAGCTAGATCTATATGTCTACTTTGTATGACAAATCACAATGGAGATATTAATTTTTATTTGCGATGGGAAGACTTGTTAAGTCATTTGTACACAATTGTAGCTTAAAGTAGGTCAAGAATTATGTTTTTTTCGTGTTATGTACCTGTATTGCCTTGTTAGAAGAATAAATCATTTTTAGTTTCTCTTTATTACATGTAACATGTTATTAATTTTGAATAAATGAATAAGGTTAATACTTATTATTTTAAAAAAATATAAGTGTACGCGAAATGAATATATGGAGATGAGGTGGCTGAAGGGTAAAGCAATTGGAACCAAAGCCCCGTGTTAGAATCCGTGTGAAGACTTTTGGTGGACCACTTCGGGTGCCGATTTTGAGTTTGTGTTTCCACCACACAAACTGTCTTTGTAACCTTGTTTCCCTTTATTTTTTCACTAGCTTCTTATAAAAAAAAAATCTACATATTCTCATCACGTGCATTAACGCCTTAAAAAATTAGGAAATAATACATTCAAATATAATACACACATGTTCAGAAGTACTTGCATAATAAAACATTTACACACTTTTGGACGTCAGTATTTCACAATTTGCTGCATTATAATTAATTAATAATGATTAAACGCAAACTAAAAATCTATTGCCATATCAAAAGATCCCCAAGGCTAGCAGAGACCTTGCTTTAGGGAACGGTACCAGGAAAAAGAAGAGGCAGACAGAGAAAGAAAGAATGGATGGGCCTGTCATTGAAAGAGATATTATCCAAAGCAAAAGACTTGAGATGAATGGAGAAAGAAGGCTAACAGATCTTGTGTGGTGCCCCAACGGTCCAACAGACTAAGGGTTAGCTGACAGGTGAATGATAGAGACCATTTGATTTAGAAGGCCTGAACACTGACCTGCAACGTCACAACCTGTGGCAGTTTAGACCAATAGCTCGTCGCGGAATAAATAAGCTAATAATAACTAGAGTTGCGGGTTACTCCCCTTGACGTCTCAAACGCCAAGTAGGGGCTTGTTTGCACCAAAAATATCACAAAAACTTTTGAGTTAACTTGTATTGTGTAAAACATCTATTTGATGCAGGTTACCATTCGGGGAATCCGAAATCCTGGAGCATAATTAGAAAAGCAGTATTTCAAACTGTGGAACGTTGCATTTCCTTCAGTGTTTTTTAAAAGTGTAAATGAGCTTGTACATAAAAATTGTCTTTTGAAGCGAAGACAGAAATTTCAGCATCTTCTCTAAGGGACACTCTCAAGGGTAGCCTTTGACGACGAAAGCAACCAATACCAGTACGCTCGGTCACAAGCTACCCGCAGTACGGGTTCGATTCTTCAGTTTTGTCTTCTGGATTTTTTAAAATATGTTAGTCTACAAAACTTAAGCCAAAGATTTGTGTCTCAGTAAAGTAATTCCCTTTCAGACTTTGCAATCTATATGACACATGCTATAACTGTCATCTGTTTCTGTGGTCCACCTTTAACAAGAGGGTATAATGTGGCTAGGACAACGATCAACAACATTTACTTTTCCCCCAACCTAATTCAAGATGCCCATTAGAGTTGCGTGGACTCGGAGGCTGCTTAAAGATTTCTTAATTTAAAAAAATCCCAGTCTTCACCTGGATTCGAGCCTTGGATGCTCGGTTCTAAAGACAAGCACTTTACCACTCAGCCACCGCTACTCCTCATAGTAAGCTCAGACACTCTGACATTATATGAGAAAACTCTTTCTGTTTGCTTTCGGAATTACAGATCGCATTATGTCTAGCTTCAGGATGACAATGGTATACAAAGAACGTCACAGCGACGCACGTGACCCGTGAGAACAACATACAACACCGGAGACAGTGTCCCATAAAGCTTCTCACCAATGCATCTGAAAAAGTCACACAAGACCTTTAACCTGTAACTGCGTCAGTGTCCATACGAGACCAGTGACGTGTCTAAACAAGACTGGTGACAGTGTCTACATCAAACCAGTGACAGTGTCACACTATGCCTTTAACCGTGTCACACCAGGCCTGAAACACACACACTGCATTAACTCACCGAGCGACTCATAGCAGCACACCATCCCCCCCTCCCATTCCTCTCTTTCTCCTTCTATATTTGTTTTGCTTTCCACTTCAGTAATTGACGAGACAGTGTGTATGTGTGTGAGCGTGTATGTGTGTGTTTGTCCCCCCTCCCCCCCGTGAGTTTATTTGTTCTCCATACTGGGAGCAATGCTGTCGAGAATTTTCCGATCTTTTGATGTGGAGCAAGAACAGTACGCCATCTGGCGCCCTGAGTGAGCGCTTGGAAGTCGGACGTGACTAATGACTCATGCACCCACGCCAGATAGCAGCCGACATGGTACTTAATTTCTGCGTCCTGTTAGTGAGCAGAGATACGGTCATTTCAACACGCAATACTGCACCCATTTTCTGCGAATCTTAAGCTGCACTGAATTTTTTGTTCATTTTAAATTAGCAGTTGGGGGAGAAGGGGTTAAAAAAGTGTAGAGTTTATTTAAATTAGCGTGTAACTCCAGTCGTCTCCCTCTCTTATCTTTGTAGTTGAACATGACCCGCCGTCGCTCAATACCATCCTGTTCTTACCATTCGTTCATTTGTCATTAACTTCTTGACATTTCATGTTTCCTTATATATTTTCATTTTGTATGATGTGATGTTGTATTGTTATGTTGTATTATGTTATGTTGTGTAATCTCGTGCTGTAATGTTGAATGATTATTTTGATAATGTTTTGTTATATGATGTTGAAATGATGTTATGTTTAATGAGGTTATGTTGTATGGAAGTCATGTTGTATTTCGTATAATGTGGTGTTATTAAGATGTCATGTTTTATGATGTCATGTGATATGGTGTTATATCTTATGATATCATGTTGAAGAGTATTATGTTTAGTGAGGTTATGCTGTAATACGTCATGCCTTATGTTGTCATCTTGTATAATGTTATACGTGTATGATATGATTTTGTATGATGACATTTTGTGTGATCTATTTTGTCGTGGCTTTATGTCCGCGCTGTTTTGCGTAGAACCTCTCATGTTGTGTGCCATGTTGTATGATGCCATGTTGTATGATGCCATGTTGTATGATGTCATGTTATATGATGTCATGTTATATGATGTCGCGTTATATGATGTCATGCAATATGATGTCATGTCAGATGATGTCATGTTATATGGTGTCATGTCATATGGTGTCTTGTTATATTGTGTCATGTTGTAAGATGTCATGTTATATGATGTAATGTTGTATGATGTCATGCTGTATGATGTGATGTATGAATTCATGTTATATGATGTCCTGTTGTTTTGTTTCTGCTCCTCTACATATTACGACAATGCTTTTATCTTTTTAAAGTAACATTGTTATCTGTTTTATGATATTGCATTTGTTATTATATTTTTTTACTCTGACATTTCCATTTCTTTTTCATTTGACAATATATGTAGTAGAGTTGCCATGCTTCTCGTCAAATAAGCATATATAAAACTCACCCTATAGCTGTCAGGATCTCATTATCATCTAATTAAAACTAAGCATAACAAGATAATAAGTAAACCACTGTTTCCCACAAGTTTCAAGTTCCATTTAACTTTTGGTACGAAATGTACAACTAAGATTTATTTTTTAAATAAATTAAAGCAACAAAAAACAAAACAAAAAAAACAACACTTGACTAGGTTAACCCTTCAACACCCAACACTCTGTATTAAATAAATCACGTGGTATTGATTTGTTCCCCTCCATCCTCACCTCTTTTACCTCCTCGCCACCCCTCCTTATAGATTGTGTCACCCTTTTTTTTTATTGCCAGTGTCAATCTTTCTTTTGCAAGTGTCAAAAGTTGGGGCGGTGACTGCGACATACATCCAGCCATCAATGGTCCCTGCAGTAACTTGCATCAGGTCGAGACATATTGATCCCAGGCGCCCCCTTCACAAGCCCCACTCCTAAACACCAATTAAACCAATTACATTGAGCGTATTGCCAGAGTGAAAATCAAATTAAAATATTTATACTTCTGATAGCGTTGAATAAAAAAAATAATTTTCAACACGAAAACTTAGACCCTACAAATAAATAAAAACCTGGCAACCTGAAAATAAGTGGAGTTCCAATAGTATCTGATCCTGAAAAATTGAAAGAATTATTTGATGTTAAACTTTTGACATTTTAAGATATAAAAGTAATTGGAAATTTGAGATTCTGTTTAATTTACTTGCTTTTCTGTATATTAAATATAGCCCTTGGCCAATGTAGTTGTATAGAACAGAGTGTCTAGACGTACTTCAACATTCTATTCATGTAAGAGACTAAGATTAAATGTTGACAGGACAGATATCGCTAGGACTACGTGGAGATAGTAGATACACCGTAATGTCAAGGGTAAGAGTCATCAGTTTGAAATGGGAACTTCGTGGACAGGTCAGCAAGTGAAACCTTTTGAATCAATGCATCGAAAGTCTTGTACTGTTAGAACAAACACCTTAATGCGCATCGTAAGTTATAACACATAATAAACACACAACTTAAACGCCTCTATGTCTTTTTGCTAAGTGCATATACCAAGACATTGTCTCGTGTAGTACTTCTCCTGACCACACAGATCCAGTTGCGACCTACAAATTCTGCCACACCCGGACTCAGGCAAAACCAATTCTGCACAGGATCTATCCGAGTTTTCTTTTCTTCTGCAAGGGGTTTTTCTTGGGCCTCAAATGTGTTCCGCGGACCTTCGTGGTATCTCTAAAGCTGTCTCTTTCGGAGCGAGACCATTTGTTATAGAGAGGCCTGAACAATAGATCGTTGCCACGTCATAGGTCAGTACGATGTGACAACGAGCAATTGGTCTCCACTGCCCACATGTTTCGCCGTTGCAGGTCAGTGTTCAGGCCTTCTATGACGATTGGTCTTGTTCGGAGACAGCAGTTTTTTTCTATGCCGGCCAGAGCGAAATGGCGCCTGATTTGATCCTTACAGCGCTTTCAGGGTGAAAGGGGGGAGGGCACCGCTATGATGCTATCCTCCTTTATGCTCAAATATATGTCCGAGCCAGATCAGCTGTCGAATGGTAAGTAGCGTCTTCATCGGCCTCCTTCAGTCATGAAACGACTATGGTTCATCTCGAGCACTTTTTCATATGGCCGTGAAGTCCTATTTTGGAGAGACACTCCCGTCCACATATATTGCATGTCAAGGTAGCTTTCGCTTTAGTGGTAGAAAAGTTGGCCATTTTCCGTTATGTTGATGTGATAAAAAAGGATTTAAAATCAGTAGACATTGATACTGATCATTGGGAAGGGATAGCCTTGGACTGCACTAGTTGGAGAGAGATCGTGACCAAGAAAGCTATAGACACCGAGAAAACATGGACCTCGACTCTTAAAGGAAAGTAGTGTCTTAATAATGTCCAAACCGGCCTAAAGTAGAACATGTTTGGTTGTAAAGTGGTCTTGGCAGTGCATACCCTATCTGTGAAGATCACTATCTATAAAGCAGTGGTCCTCAGCACACTCGTGTCTGTCTGTAAGACTTGGCTTCTCTCTCTACGATGCTTCTAACTTTAAGTGCATATCGTTATTGGAAATTTTCAAATACGTCGAAAATCTTCAAATAGGAAGCTTTTTTTTGGTGTATAAGGTGCACAAAATACAGCGACAATGGCCTATCTATTGTTACGAACATTTTTTGTAGTACAGAAACAAATAGTCTTCAGTTTGTAGCTTTTATTTAGTTGACAACATTGATGATTAATTTGTTGTCCTTGACATTGTTAAGTTTATAAAAAAAATCTCCAATCTAAAATGCTGTATTGATTGGATGTTCCCAAAGACAATCAAAAAAAAATAATGGTATATTTTATATTATTATAACAGCTTCGTGCTAATGCGATTCAGCTTGTAATGTAAATAACTCTAGCATGTTATATTGTAATTAATCTCTCATCATTAATAAAGCCACAATGCTGTAAAAACTTT
This sequence comes from Biomphalaria pfeifferi, assembly GCA_030265305.1. Lineage (NCBI taxonomy): Eukaryota > Metazoa > Mollusca > Gastropoda > Planorbidae > Biomphalaria > Biomphalaria pfeifferi. The sequence continues at coordinate 3,848,153 of JASAOG010000001.1, read as the reverse complement.
AGTATCTCCATCAAGTCATTAAAACTGCATCCATGATCATTCAGTGTACTTTTATCACACCATAGACCACCCATCGTAAACCTATAAAACTCTAAGCACTTCACTCGGTAATTTTTGCCAAATTTATAGCTTGTTTAACTAATAAGATAATGAAAATCAAGGGTTGTAAAATGTATTCACTACACGTGAAGTTTATGATCTTGTTTTGTTTATAATGTACAAGTTTGTTAATAATAGATATGCTTCTGTGATGTGTTCGACTGAGAAACAAAGTGTAAGCTGAACGTGTGGGCTCAGGGCTGGGATAAGTTAAGTAAACTTTGAGAGAGCTGCTTGGTGATTTGGAGCCTCATAACGAGATTAACTTTACACGACTTCAGCAGGGCGATCCTTGTGTAAAAACTCGTTAGGGAAAGACGGTTAGACTAGCAGGGAAAAGAACACTTTCTCGAGAGTGCTTCCACAGAAAGTTCAAGAGAACAAGCATTGCACACGAAGAGGATGTAGCAAGAAAGGCTGCGCTAAATCGTCTTATAAGCCAGGCCATTTTTCAAGGGAGTAGCTTGCTGTTGTTGGCGGCCCTTTCACGGTCAATGGTAGTAAATTGTAGGAATACTGAGAAATCTCTTGTTGATTAAAGGGAACCGGTGTTGCTCAAGGAGAAGTTTCCACACGCTCAACAAATGTGACTAAAGGGTCATCTACTTAAGGGCATGCCTCAGGACAGAAAGGTCGATGATGAGCCCAACCCTCATTCCTGGTATCTGGGTAAAATCCTTTGTTTTGGTCAACCAAGCTCGACTATTAATGGACTCTATACAAATTGCCTCATGGCTCTAGCAAATGTCTATAAAAAGTTTAAATGTCAAAAGTCTGAATTTCTAAAAGTCTGAGTGTTTAAACGTCTAAATGTCTAAAAAAGTCTAGTTGTCAAAAAGACTAATTGTCTAAAAATCTGAAAGTCTTAAAGCCAAAAAGTCTAAAAATCTAAATGTCTAAAAATCTTGGTACAAACCATACAACTTTTTTTTAAAAAAAAAGTGGCCAATGTTTCCTAAAAATCCACACAAAATTTGAATAAGAAATGAGATAATACAGTAGTACCCATTCATGCAAGGTAACGTGGAGTTTCTTCGAATTAAAAGATCTCGAATTACATTATCCACAATGAAGAAGATTAGCATATGTGAAGCTGAATGATCTGGATTCCATTGTACATAATGTATATCTCCCGTCTCTTACCCCGTTCCTAAATCCTGTAATACAATAAACACCACAATGTTTTCTGTCCTGTGTCCTGTGTCCAACATTATCTCTGGTATTGAATCCATTGAAGTTGTCTAAACACCCCATGGGATGAAATCAGACAAACCTGAGGGCATTGAAAAGTCATGAATCATCCATAGCTCGTAGACTTGAACTTCCGCGATACTTTTGAGATCATTGGCCAGGGCAGAGGAGAAAATGAGAAGCTGAGTTATTAGAAGATAGTAACTGTCTGTTAGTTTAAGTTGTATCATTAGATTATCTGAAATGTCATTTTTTGAAGAAATAACATAATGACGTTGAACTGAATGAAATAATCTTTTGCAGTAACGGCCTCCCAGTGTGTGTGTGTAAAGTAAATGAATTCTCTCCCATCCACTGCTCACTCCCCCCCCCCCCCATAGTTCTCTGTCTGTGTGAAGTGAATGTGGGCCTTTCGTTCTTCAATTGTAATTAGCACACAGGATTATCTCTTCTGTATCTCAGACCAAGCTATTCAACCCTAATTTTAACTCATACAATATTGTAAAGATCTACATCGGCACAAATTAATTAGATTCTGTGTAGCTCAGACTTTCTTTTAGGAGAAGCCAAATTTCGGTCAATAGATTTTATTTGTTTCTATTAGAAAAAAAAAAAAAGAATATTTTTCTGGTTATACCAGTTTATATATATTTTTTTTTGCTTTCATCATAGTATAAAAAAATTGTTGGTCTTTTGTTTCTCCGTGCTAAATATAGATGTATTTGCTGAGCTAGGTTAGGAAAACCAAGAACTTCTGAATATTTATCATTAATATAATAACGCGTTTGTGATAATTGTAATGATCCTATAGTTATCGCAGTATGTTGCATTACAGAGTTTGAATTTCAATTTACTAAATGTATAAGTTTATTCGATGAAAGTGAGAATGTTATGCAATGCAAGTGAAATTAAAATAATTTGGAGGTCTACAAAATTACGTCAAGTTTTCGAGTACAGAAATTCAGAATTGTAATGACTTCAAAATATAAAATGTAAATATTTGTAAGAATTTTTTAGTATTTAAAGAATTTTTTTTTACATTTTTTAAACTATTATTTTAAAAACGTTAAAAATAGCAAGGGAGACAGTCAAATAAAAAGCATTGCTTATGAGAAATGTGATTATTCCCCTTTAATTTTCGTTGCTCAAAATACCTAACGAAATTGTCTTTTTTGATCCAGTGAGCGGAATACATACAACAAAATAAAAAGAAAAATTACGAAAAAAAAAAAAGGCTTATATTACGCGTAGTTGTATCAATTAGTTTGAATCAGTCACGTGATTCAATTTGTTATAGATCTAGGCTAACAATAAAAAAAATCTCACTATGATGTGATCCTATCACTGATTTGGGAAGCGTGGTCGAGAGGCCAAGTGCGCTTGAAATTGGCTACCTAGATGGGGGCTCGAGGTTCGACACCCGACTCGGGCAGAGTTGTGTTTACTGAGCGCCTAAAGGCAGCACGGAATACCAACTCCTAGATACCTCTCCCCCCCCCCCCCCCAACTGGTCCAGAAATGAGATGGACCAAAAGCGCTCTGAGCATGACAGTAGCGCTATATAAAAGCTATAATAATAATACTAATTTGGAACAGTTGGGGAAAGGGGTAGGGAGAGACAGAAGGTGGTAGAGCAAAGTATGAAGGGGACTAATTCACTTTATACCAGCACATCAGTCAAGTACTATTTCTTTCTCTTGTTCGAGACACCAGTTAATTATCTAATTAATTTTTTTTCTAATTCTTATTTATCAAGTAAATTAAATAAGTGTGTTAAATGTCAGCTTGATCCGAGATTGGGTGTGGGGGAAGTAACGAATACAAACTATTTACCAGAACAGACAGACAATCTGACAACACAGTGAAATACTGTAAGCTTTCTAAAAGTTTTGAAGAGGTATAAGTGCTCTTTTGTAAAAATATATTTCTTTTTAAATAAAATTGTGCCAATATCATTTCCGTTTACCAAAACATCGACCGTCTTGACTACTCGCGTTTTGTAGAGTTAAACTTCTATGTAAAGCATTTTATAGCGTTTGATTGAAGCAATAACTTGTTAATTTGGTACAAATCTCGAATACTTTATAATAACTTTCTAAAGTGACTAACTTCAATGACTGCCCTCTACTGAATGTTATCAAGAAATTGAATAGTTCTAGGTTAAAAGTATTCATTGTTAGAAACCTTAATTTGTGATTTACACTCATAATATCCTAGTATCTGATGTAAAACACAAATACTCTACTCATATTTAATAGTAGCCGGATATTACCCGCGGCCTGCAGATTTTAGTTTGGGTATTGGATTTAGATCTATGTCAAACTTGGCCAATGTTCCTTTAACATTTTTTCTTTCGCCAGGAATTGTGACAATGAGTTTACCCGTTAAACCGATACATTCATACCAAATATAAAATATTGTGAAAACAGGTTTAATCGAATTGTGAATTGGTTTCGTTCTTTAATAGAGTCAAATTTAGCATTTTATATTTGTACTACTGAGAACCCCCTTTGAGGAAGGGACATCAAACATACACTACGTCTCCGCTATGATCTAATTAACATTTATTCCAACTTCTATCAAGATTGATAAAACGGTTTTGATTTCTATGCGGGACTTACATATACCTTACATTCTGCTTTATATAATAGATTGTCTGATACCTGGTATGCCTGCATCTTATTTATAGAATTTTAGAACAATTTTAAAACCGAAGCTTTAAATGTAAAACAGATACTACAAAACCGCACCACATGTACTAATCTTGCAAATACAGCAATAGTGTGTATAATATATGTTGACTTCTTTTCCTAATGTACCTAATCGTACTATACTTAGCTCATCAAACGACTGTGACAGCTTTCCTCTAGTAAGTAGTTATTTTTTCCTGACATTAGTGTGCCCCCGCTCCCTGAATATTATCTCCCTTGTCTACGTTAATTTCTAATTTTAACTTTACATGTCAGATTCAATCTTTTTTTTACAATCACAGTGAAGTCTTGAGTGGATCACGCCTCCCTAAAATACTTGGTGGAGTAATAATAATGATAAATAAAAGTTTTGAGTGTCTTGAGTGGATCACGCCTCCCTAAAATACTTGGTGGAGTAATAATGATGGTAAATAAAAGTGTTGAATGTCTTGAGTGGATCACGCCTCCCTAAAATACTTGGTGGAGTAATAATGATGGTAAATAAAAGTGTTGAATGTCTTGAGTGGATCACGCCTCCCTAAAATACTTGGTGGAGTAATAATGATGGTAAATAAAAGTGTTGAGTGTCTTAAAAGGTATGCATAAAATTGTGGCCATTAGATGTGTAATTTTAAAATTGCCTTTTCAATTCAAATTGAATCGTATCGGGTTAAAACTGTAATTTTGATTTCTTTTGTAGAACTTGGGCTTTGTAACGAAACCAATAGCATTGTTCAATTGTTGTTGCTGACTGTGGCTATGTACTCTAGATCGTTGGTTGCTGTTCCACTTATCTTCAAAGTGTTATTTTTTTCTTCATTACTTCCCTTAGAGCGTAAAAAAAAACAACTTCAGTTCATACCTCTTGGTATGTTTAGGGCAGACAATGTAAAGGTCATCTGTTTCTTTGGCCAACGTTTAACGAGCAGGGTGTCACGTGACCATCACAACGACCAACCGCCTTGACTTTCCCCAAATAAAGTCACGTAGGCCTACCCATTAGAGCCTGGTAGACCCCCTACCACGCCAAAACAATATATATTACATTGTATCTAAATACAACCTAGATCAAACATTTTGAAGTAGAAATGTATCTAACTACAACCTAGATCAAACATTTTGAAGTAGAAGTGTATCTAAATGCAACCTTGATCAAACAATTTGAAGTAGAAGTGTATCTAAATGCAACCTAGATCAAACAATTTGAAGTATAAGTATATCTAAATACAACCTAGATTAAACATTTTGAAGTAGAAGTATGTCGAAATACAACCTAGATCAAACATTTTGAAGTAGAAGTGTATCTAAATACAACCAAGATCAGACATTTTGAAGTATAAGTATATCTAAATACAACCTAGATCAAACATTTTGAAGTAGAAGTGTATCTAAATACAACCTAGATCAAACATTTTGAAGTAGAAGTATATCTAACTACAACCTAGATCAAACATTTTGAAGTAGAAGTGTATCTAAATGCAACCTTGATCAAATATTTTGAAGTAGAAGTGTATCTAAATACAACCTAGATCAAACATTTTGAAGTAGAAGTGTATCTAAATACAACCTTGATCAAACATTTTGAAGTAGAAGTGTATCTAAATGCAACCTAGATCAAACATTATGAAGTAGAAGTGTATCTAAATACAACCTAGATCAAACATTTTGAAGTAGAAGTGTATCTAAATACAACCTTGATCAAACAATTTGAAGTAGAAGTGTATCTAAATGCAACCTAGATCAAACATTTTGAAGTAGAAGTGTATCTAAATGCAACCTTGATCAAACAATTTGAAGTAGAAGTGTATCTAACTACAACCTAGATCAAACATTTTGAAGTAGAATATTATCTAAATACAACCTAGATCAAACATTTTGAAGTAGAAGTGTATCTAAATACAACCAAGATCAAACAATTTTAAGTAGAAGTGTATCTAACTACAACCTAGATCAAACATTTTGAAGTAGAAGTGTATCTAAATGCAACCTTGATCAAACATTTTGAAGTAGAAGTGTATCTAAATACAACCTAGATCAAACATTTTGAAGTAGAAGTGTATCTAAATGCAACCTTGATCAAACATTTTGAAGTAGAAGTGTATCTAAATGCAACCTAGATCAAACATTATGAAGTAGAAGTGTATCTAAATACAACCTAGATCAAACATTTTGAAGTAGAAGTGTATCTAAATACAACCTAGATCAAACATTTTGAAGTAGAAGTGTATCTAAATGCATCCTAGATCAAGCATTTTAGTATTTTAATATTAGTTACAGGTGTTTCTTCTGGTCAACTAGTTGCTAAAATTAAAAGAAAACATTTATGTTTGTTTATAAAGGCTAAGAATGCACTTTGAATGTAAATATCACGCACATTTTTTTTAAAATTGACATTTTATGCAGCTCCTTTAGTGCAGTAGCGTAACGCCGCGACATCATAAAGTACTAAACTAATTCCTTAAAAAAAATTTAAATAATCTGATTTTATTTATTTTTGTTCGTTTTGTCAGTTGGTTGGTCTGTCCGTCACGTTAAGATAAAAAACAACAACAACATTAAACCCAATTAAAAATCTGATTTAACTTTTAATGTTTCTTTCAAAACATTGCAATAGTTTTAAGTATCTTTCATAGATTGTTCCGGATGTTTTTGTGAAAAACTAATCAATGCAAGCGAATGTTTGTTTGCTCTTCTAACTTATATTATATGTAATTTCCGTGCTATGAAGTATGAAGAACTATGAAGTTGTTCCAGATATTGTTTTTAAAAAAAAATGTATGTCAACAGATTGTTTGAAATAGCAACATTGACTTACATTACCCTTATATTCTTAGGCAATAGGTCAGTATAGTTTATAATTATCTTATCCTATCTTATATGATACAGACGTTACTAAAAAAGAAGATGATTATGTCCTACGCGTCATGCATTTAGTCATCCATATTTACCAATGACTTAAATTCTGCCAAGTCACTGGTTTATCCTGGCTAGCTCAAGCAACCCATTCCATGCTCTAATAGCGCTAGGGAAGTAGGAGCTTTATTTATATCGCTTTATCGATATCCAATTGTTCCGTATTTTTATCTTAAAACAAATTTTATGTCAAATAACTTTTTTTTTCCAAAAATATCGACATAGGTTGTTCAGGATTTTAAAATAAAAAGTAATTTACTAGAAACGATGATTAAAAAACACTATTTAGACTTATTTTACAGTGAATTTTCTTGCTGAAACATATTAAAGTGTTGTTTTTTTATCTGTAAAGAATGTTCCGGGTTTGATTTTGAAAAAGAAATCAACCTACATTAACTAAATTTTCTTACAAATCGTCACCAAAATTGTTCCAAATTTTATATGAAAAATCTACTAACACAAATAACTGTTTGAACTCCCTCAACTAATAAATAAAATAAATAATCTTCTTCTTATTTACGAATATCGGTTGTTCCATATTTTTATGAAAAACATTCTACATTACAGTTAATTTTCTAGCTAAACGTTTTAAAATCTAATTATCGTTAATATTATGTTCTGATTATAAAGGAAAACCACTTCCTAACACCAAAATATGGTATAAAAATCTCTCCACAAGGCTATGGATACATCTAATTTTCATACGAGACCATTCCAAAAATTTAATTAACGGTACTAGATTTATCTAGAATTATCTTTTTCTCTCACTATATACAAACATCCGGAACAATCTATAATAGATACTTAAAAGTATTGCGATGTTTTGGAAGGAAAATTAAAGGTAAATCAAATTTTTAATAGTGTTTAGTTGGTTTTTTTTTCAATATTAACATGACTAATATATATATATATTATATTTATCGTATCTTATAATGAATTCTATTAGAACTCAGTGTACCAGAGACTATGTACCCTCGTTAAATCTCTCATGTTAATAAATACATTTTTTGTTTCTAGCCCATTGTGACGTAGTTGATTTTTTTCCCTTTGACGTCATATGAATGAATTCTTTAAATGTAACGCTAAAAAAAAAAACCGGTGCACCAATGTCTATGAAACCTTGATAACTGGCTCGTATTGATGAAGCCATTTTTTAGGCAGTGTGACGTAGTGGATTTTTTCCTTTGACGTCATATGGAATGAATTCTTCAAATGAAATGCTAAAACAACTCGGTATAGTAATGTTTATTAAACCTCGTTATCTGACTCGTAGGTTTTTAAAAAGGCATGATAGCTAGATTTAGATCTAATCTAAATTTTTTAAACTAGATCTAGATTTTTTTTTACAGTATATCTAGATTTTTTTAAAAACTAGATCTGGATTTATATTCTAATTAAAATCGTTGTGGAGTCTAAATTTAGAATTTCTAGGTCTAGTTTAGACTGATATAGACTAAATCAAGATATAGAATTTCAATTTCTAGACTAAAAGTGTAAATTTTGATTTCCAAACGTCTAGATTCTAGATCAATATTGCAGTGTTATAATATTGTTATAAACCTGGTGGTGGCACAGATGGGGGTAGTGGTGTGAGTGTACTCAGCCGACGCATATTGCCCCAGGCCAGCGCTAGACGAGCGGTCAGCCTTGACGAGTTACGACGGTCAGCCGAGACGAGTGTCAACATGACGTTTCGGGAAGAATCGCCGTCGTGAACAGAGCTCAGGAGCGTCACGAGAGTTGTAGTCATTTGACCATCCAGAAACCTCGAGCGGCGTTCTGTCCGGTTCAAGTAGGCAAGTAGGAACCCTATATAAAGAGCGGAGGTGTCGCAGTCAAGACGGTTCACGACAGAAGGTTCACGACAGGGGTTCAGAACACGGTCGACTACAGCACAGTTCAACGGTGTGGTTCTGTATGGAGCATTACGACGGTTCAGTGCGGAGTACTGTCTAGCACAGTTGAGACGAACGGCGTGTTGATCTTGGTCTGCGATCGAGTCCGACACAACGAGCCTAGTGTGTGAAGTCAGTCTTGAACTGTTGAACCCAGTGCAAGCCCGGAACGAGACGGAGAGGCCAGTGCAAGAGTTTGATACGGCGGTACGGTGTTATCGGAGAGATATTTGTACAGTGTACGTGTTGCCAATTGTACAGTGTTGGCTGTTATTTATTCAACTATTAAAGTGTTACGTTACTTTGGAGCCCTGAGTTGTCAAGTTCTTTAAGTTGGTGGTGTATGGTGCAGTTTGCAGAGAGTATGGATAGTGAGATTCGTAACAATATACTAAAAATAATCTACTATTTTTCATTTTAATGTTGCATTCAGTCTATTGATAGATTATCTCGGATTTTTTGTGTGCATAAATCTAATCTAAATTACATCTAGATTGTTCCAAATATAAATTATAGAACTAGATCTAGTAGATATAGTTCTTAAGAGTGCTAAATCAGAAGTTTAGTTTATGTAGATTTACATCCTTATTCTAGTTCCGTTTAAATGAAAATGCCAAGAGCTCTGTTGATAACTGTGCTGAGACATCGAAGTACAAGCACGATATATCTGTTCTTTTCTTTTTTTTTCAATTACAAATCAATACTGAAAGATTATCAAAAATTGCTCCTCTGACATATTGTAGGTATCCGGTAGATGCCATGCCGTAATGTGTAATATATCTCTTTATCAATAATAGGCTATTAGTTTGTAACCAGTTTGTTATTAAGTTAAGAGCAATGCCTGGTCGTGAGGTTGACGTGCTGAACAGATTATCACGACGGTCTCAGGTTGTTTGTTTGTTTGTTTTACTTGATTCGGATGTTCCTTCAGAGTTGAATATAGTTTACTTCCTAGTCCAAACCTCCCGCAGGGGGATGGGAGCGGGCAGGGTTTGAAAAAGGGACCATTGATAAATCCGAACGACAGTCCAGCGCGCTAACTGCACATTTTTTTACAACGGCAAATGAATCTTTGAAACTTTATTTCTTTTGACCATCAAACTTAAATCCCGTCTTGAATAATCCTCTTTATAATCTTGTTTCTAATTCGATTTGCAGCTATTATTAAGTTTATTAACCCAAAATTCAATCAAATTTTCGGTTATTTTAACACATTTATATTGGCCTACAGTTTACTATTGTATTGATAATGAAAACCAGACATTCGCATCTTTATTATCGCATTTAAATCTACTTTTCATTATCTCCATTGATGTCAGTTGCATATAACAGGAAGCAGATAGTAAGAGCGTAAAATGGGAGTAAATAAAAGGAAAAAAAGTGTAAAGAAAGTGTAAAGAAAGGAACAGAAAGAAAGGAACAGAAAGAAAGGAACAGAAAGAAAGGAACAGAAAGAAAGCAAACGGTAATTAAAATGTGAACACATTTTGTTTTTTCTAAGTATTGTATACGAAATTATTTATTTTTAACCCAATCCAAGAGAAACGGAGGCGCGATGGCTGAGCGGTAAAGCTTGGCTTCCGAACCCTGGACCGGGGTTCGAATCTTGGTGAAGACTGGGATTTTTAATTTCGGGATCTTTGGGCTCCTCTGAGTCCACCCAGCTCTAATGGGTACCTGACATAAGTTAGGGAAAAGTAAAGGCGGTTGGTCGTTGTAGGCCACAGAAACAGATGAATTATAGACCACAAGGTCTGAATGGGGTAACTTTTTAACTTTTTAATCCATGGGAAACAATTACTCCATCTTGGAAATTGATTTTTAAAGAGGGTAACAAAATGATGATTAGCACATTACTCCGAGTAAAAGGTAACCATCAATTCACTCACCACCTCAATGTTCATTGACATACGAAATCATTATCCATTTTTTTTAAAAATTAAATGTTGCATTTATTTTGCGGTTTGTTTCATTGAATTATCTCCACATCTGTTGCGAATTCTAAAGCTCTACTAGCACTTTTAAAATTTGTAGTATATATATTTTATAGTCCCAAGGGGATATCTCACTCCTAAACATCTTTATTTACTAAGTCTAGTTACTCGTACACTATAACCTCTAACCTAATCGCTAGTCTTCCTATGCAACACCAATGAATCAGAAATCACAGTCCAAAAGCGACATCATCAAAACAAAAAATGGACAGGCCTGTCTATAAAACAGATCCATCCAATCCTCGATGTCATGTTCATTGGCCCACCTCTCAATCTTCTTGCATTCGAAATAATCATCTGGAACAATATTTCTTAATAACATCTTAATATTTTTTACCCGACATTTCCTACAAGTGTAAGCAGAGAAAACTTAGACGAGTCTAAGCCTGTAACATTTCTCTATACAATCCTATTTCCTTGTTCCTGTATCTAACAACGGATCGATGACCAAAGCCAGGGGATAAGAACTGATTGTCGTGTGCTTTTGTTTCCTTAAGATTAAAAAAAATATTTTCGGAAATCAATGATATTTATTTTAATGCTCAGATAATAAGTTTTGTTTGTTTGCGTTGAAAATGAGTAGGTTTGCTTGGAAACGGGTTAGAATAAAAAGAAGATGGCTTAATCTATCATTTAAAATTTTTGTGTCAGTTAGGATTTAGTGACATTTAGGATTTAGTGTCATTTGTTTTCTCTACATACAAAAGGACAATAAAAAAAAAAGGGAAAAAAAAGCATCTATATGATGGTGAAATATTTTTGCACCTGTGCTAAACTTTGGCTTTGGGAAACTACAACAGTAAGCACATCATATAGTATTTTTAGCAGAATCGTAGCTAGCAATGTGATGATGGTGCGGGCCGCACGGGGCATCAAGTGGTTAGGGGGATCCAACCAAGAATACACTTTCTTAATACAAACAACAAATTTCACATGCATGAACAAAAACAAACGACAGTATTGAAAATGTCAAGTGAATTTTTTGTTCTACTCTGTTAATCTCCAATATTCCTTGTTTAAATAAATGTAAGCTGTAGACCAGCTTGAGTCACATTTATTAGATTTCTTTGAATTTCTAAAGGCAACGCACTTTGACCTGCCCACTCTCTTGCAATATCTACTTTATTTTATTTTATGGACGATGCTCGTCGTTGCTGCTTTATTTTCAAAGCATATTGTCTTGCTTTGCATAGTTATGACATTCACGGTAAATGTGACTATATGCGTAAGGTGTAAGTGGATCAAAAAAATTAATTGCAATCCACGATGAAAAATGTTCGACTCACTAATGAGACTATTTTGTCCATTAAACACTGATGGAAAACAATACTTTCGATACAATATTAGTTTGTTAGCCAGCAAGGAAACACGTAAGGTTCATTTATAGTGTTGTTATATCCAATTTTGCGAATTAGCAATACTTGAACAATGAACTGCACATTAGTTTGGAAAGTAGAACGTCTTTTGGCTGTTTTATTTTTGGTTGTTTTTTTTTTTTGGGGGGGGGGGGGGGGAAGGGCATGGTGCATCACGAGGAGCTTCCGTTCTGGGCACCTACGCCCCTGGTATTTAGTAGTAGGTTATTGACGTTCACAAAAGATTTAACAAGATCTTGTATGAGAAACAGAAAAACAAAAAACAAAAAAGTAATTACCAAAACTTAACTAAATGATTAGCTTTTTTTTTTTATATTGATTCTTGTGTTGTCAGGTAAAAGAAATAATTGAGCAAAATTTCAGCTTCATTCATGATTGGCTGTTGGAGAAAAAGCACCTACAAACTTTTCAACAGACGGAGTGAATTGATATAAGTTTTGTTACAAATTATCTACCTTTGGAAGGGGACATAACTGGTGACTTAACTGTTTTGACAATCAGATGGAACCAACCACAGACAATTTTGTGGAACCAACCACAGTCAATCAGATGGAATTAACCGCAGACAATCAGATGGAACCAACCACAGACAATCAGATGGAACCAACCACAAACAATCAGATGGAACCAACCACAGACAATCAGATGGAACCAGCCACAGACAATCAGATGGAACCAACCACAGACAATCAGATGGAACCAACGACAGACAATCAGATGGAACCAACCACAGACAATCAGATGGAACCAACCATAGTCAATTCGATGGGACCAAACCCCTGAGTCTTTATTTTGCAATGTGGAAAGACTTTTTCGGTGGCAAAAGATTGTGCATTACTGTCATTAAAAAAGATGGATTATAATTTGAAAAAAAAAAATATTTTTTTCTTTCAGGGGTATATGAAATGTTTTCGTAGGATGGCAGGTACTCCACATGTCACAAAAGAGCATTTATAATCTTTATAGAAAACAAAAATATAAAATAGCTGAGCCCTCTTAGATTAATGTTTATTTGATTGGGTTTCTAAGAAATTTGTTGATTAATTCTTCTCTAGTTTGTTCCAGTCCTTTCTTCAATTATTTTTTTAAATCCGTTTCATATTGACATTATTTCACGGGAATCTTAGAAATCTAAACCGGAAATCTGTTGACGTTTGGTGCGTTTTCTTTCTTAAGACAAAGTAAATATGGACATTGGAAATAGAGGGCGTCTTTATTTGGGGTTTAACGTTGACCACACGTTCATCGAGCAGACACGAATTAGTTGCACATTGACAAGGAAAATATTCCCCCCCCCCAACTCCTTAAGGACCCGAGTTCATTACACTTCGTAGAGAAGTAGCAAACATGTTTCAAGATCACGTCTAACTCCATCATACCATTCCTTGAGCGGACAGGTAAACTGATGTTCTAATATGGATTAACTTACATTTAAGATGATGATACAAGAAAAAGGACTCCTATTATACGCTATCTCGACATGACCAACACATAATTTTTCGACTCAGAACAAGACACAGGAGAATGAGACAACATATGTTCCGGTAGCAGTCGTGACGAGCGTAACCTGCCCTTGTGTAGACTATTGGACTCTAATTGAAATTAATGAGTGTTGTACTTTAGAGTCCTTAACCATTGCAAATCGTTGAGATCTATTCCCTTTATTATATTGGGGGCAAACCTTACAGCCTGTAAGTATCTCTAGGAACTTGGCTATGGCGTTTTCAGGAACTCTAGAAAAATTTTATCCTACCAATGACTTCACATAGTTCTTTTGACTTCCATATTAATACATTTTTAAAAAACTGTTTTTGCTATTCAACTATTTAAAGTTTCGCTAGAGGTCAGACTGAGAAAGTGTAGATGTCAGACTGAGGGTCTCTAAAATTCTGTGACTTGACCCAAATATTCTTAAAGCTTTGACCACTCACCTTTCTCACATGTTCTTTACTTCTTCCACAAATGGAACAAAAGTTTGCCACATCGATTGTTACTTTGAGTTGTCAAGAGGATTCAACTCGATAAAACTGTAGTCTCCCCTATTTCCTGGTTTTCTTCCCTGACTTTTTTGAAACAATTGCATAGTCTACAGCTGCATCCTTCGTTGAGAAAGAACTAGTACCTCAGAGCCCTGTCTTGAGACAGAAGTGATGAATGTCTTATTAAACATTACATGCCAAAATTTGCTCTTAGAAGATTTGCTTCTAATGGCTTGAGACCTGACAATGATAATCTGAGCCAAACGGATTTTATTTCACTTGTCTGATTTTTTTTCTTACAAATGTTTTATTGTATTTTTACAAATTAAATTTTTTCCTATCAATCTGTCTGAGTGTCTGTTTGTCTGTCTGGTACAATTTTTTAACACTTTATTTCTCCCACACTCATTATTGGATCACAATTATTTGTTGAAATTAACAAATACTATTCGACCAGCGGCGTAGCATAAATCGCAGGGCCGGCCATAGAGCACAGCAACGTACACTTTCATAGGACCCGCGCTAATTCTATGTGTAAATTATTAAATAAAACCATTTTATAACTTATAACAGATTTCTCGCGGCCGCCTGATTTACCAGGAGCTCCTGGAAATCTCCTGAAATTGCAAAATATATGAAAAAAACATGGAAATCTCCGGAAATTATTTAAAATCTTTTGAAAACTCATACAAATCTCCTGAAATATATAGACAAAATTGTCATTCTAGGGTGTCATTCAATATGGAAAACTCCAATCCTACGGGCGATAAATAAAAAAGGCATTATGCATTAGTCGTAATTGTGTGTAATCTGGTGAAAGAAGCTTCTCGCGCCACAAACTAATGAAGAATTACTTTAGTTCAACAATTCTGGTAGATTGATCGAAATATGGTGTATTGTTGCTATTGAGCGTGATCTATGTAGGAAATAAAATTTTCAGGATAAACTGTATGACTTCGCTACACGCAATGCTCGTAAAGTTCGTGGGATAACTCTATCCGCAGAAATAAAAGAGTGATCTTTCCTTTACTTTTTCTTCTCGTCCAAACTCTTGAGCGAAGAAGATAAGTATGTATATACAATCAAAAAAATTAACAAATAGGTTTATTACTTAATATCAATTAATAATTGCGTTTCGTAGTTAAAAGGAGAACCCATTATTGAGAGATGTTGCTGTGATTTTGCTGTTTCTCCCCCTTTGTTTTATTTTTAAAGATTTAAGACTTTTTTTTTATTTCGCTCGTTACAAAGCTTACCCTGTCAGTTTGTATGTCTGGTAAAAATCTTTAACACTTTATTTTTCCGATTTCCCATTCTCGGATAAGATGAAATTTGCACAATTATTCATTGTCCCTAACAAAACATAAATCAATCAAGAAAATAATAAATAACTCTCAGCTTCATTAAGGAAGATTTCATTTAAAAAAAAACAACTTTTTTTTTGTTACTTGTCTATTTTTGTAAAAGACGAGTTCATGTTCAATATAAGATTATTCTTATATTTCTTGAGTCCGTAATTCTGTAATGAAAGGTAATCATTACAGACATAATGCAAAGATGTTGTTTTTTTCCCCTACATAGACAAAACCGTCGAAAACATGCCGAGTCATTTCTCTGTGGGCACCAGCCTGAGACAATTTAAGAAAATGATAACATGGGCTGTCGCTCAGAGCACTCCCTGCTGTCTCCATCACATGCTCATCAGCAAGCTTTTATCTCAGCCGACGTGTCTCTTTGCCATTAGCAGAACTCAAATTGTTTTTTCTTTCTTTAGCTGGAAAACGTAAGTCCATTGTACCTAATATATTCGTATTATCAAAGATATGACTTTTATATACAGTTACACTCTGCAACGTCATGCATATAGATTATTAGATATACAGCGTGCCTTTGAAGTTGAAGAAAATAGCACATGTCTATAGGTAGAAGTTTTTCTAGTTGTAATATAAGAATTAAATTAGTATTTTTGTTATTATTATTATTATTGTTATTATTATTATTATTGTTATTATTATTACCACCGAGCTTGCGCAGGGAGTCAGACTCAAGGGCCACCCAAGTGATGTCTGCAAGCGAGACATGAGAACCACAGGCATCAACGTATGTGGGAGGAAATAGCCCAAGACCGGAGTTCTTATTTATGGTTACACTGTATATAGTTGTCTCTACTTTATGGTTTCACTGTATATAGTTGTCTCTACTTTACGGTTACACTGTATATAGTTGTCTCTACTTTACGGTTTCACTGTATATAGTTGTCTCTACTTTACGGTTTCACTGTATATAGTTGTCTCTACTTTACGGTTTCACTGTATATAGTTGTCTCTACTTTACGGTTTCACTGTATATAGTTGTCTCTACTTTACGGTTTCACTGTATATAGTTGTCTCTACTTTACGGTTTCACTGTATATAGTTGTCTCTACTTTACGGTTTCACTGTATATAGTTGTCTCTACTTTACGGTTTCACTGTATATAGTTGTCTCTACTTTCCGGTTTCACTGTATATAGTTGTCTCTACTTTACGGTTTCACTGTATATAGTTGTCTCTACTTTACGGTTTCACTGTATATAGTTGTCTCTACTTTATGGTTACACTGTATATAGTTGTCTCTACTTTACGGTTTCACTGTATATAGTTGTCTCTACTTTACGGTTTCACTGTATATAGTTGTCTCTACTTTACGGTTTCACTGTATATAGTTGTCTCTACTTTACGGTTTCACTGTATATAGTTGTCTCTACTTTACGGTTTCACTGTATATAGTTGTCTCTACTTTACGGTTTCACTGTATATAGTTGTCTCTACTTTACGGTTTCACTGTATATAGTTGTCTCTACTTTACGGTTTCACTGTATATAGTTGTCTCTACTTTATGGTTACACTGTATATAGTTTTCTTTGCTCAAAGAAACAAAAAAGAGATAAAAGCTCCAAAATGTAACGACCAAAGTACGCTGTGGCAGTCTCTCAAAACAATGAAAGATATTTGAATAATTTCTGTGTATGTTTCTGTATAAATGGCCTTGCATGGAATAGGATTACAGTTGTGTATGTCCTCTGAATATTTTTTAATGTTGTATTACTTCAATAGTATTATGCTGGTGCAGTTTATGGAACTCATTGCTCGGATTCTTTTGATAGCAAACTCTCGTTTGATACAAACATGTGAGAAAATCTAGTTATTGTTTTTCACTACCAATATCTCGTCAAGATCGAGAATTATTTATGGGAAATCAATGTGGCGTTATGTGGATGGCAATGTGAGTATGTAATAAAAATCAATTCAATTAAAATAATTTAATTTGATGACGTTAGATGTGTTTCTAACGACACCGTAGACCAGAGCGCATTACAGGCTGGGAAACAGAACACACAGGTCGCATACAATAAACAAGAGGATCCCTTTCATTTACACAAAACTGTTTAACGTAACAAAAACTAAAAAAGGAAAGAATAACAATGGTGGGGAGAATGAGGCCTAAACCAATATGTCTAAAAATTAAGATAAACGAAATAATCAAATCATCAGATTGACTGCTGATGGTACAAATATAATTACACTCTTGTTTCTAAACTTAGCTCTATTAATCTTGCTTCAATTGTGGTCGTCTCGGAAGTTTATCCCTTGGCGCTGTAGACTATTCCAGTCCGATAGCGTGAGTATCAGCGTTGGGAAGTGCCAGATTACGATTGGAATGGCCTGGTCGCTGTTGTATGTCCTCGAAGAGTGAGAGACGCAGCGAAGCTGGGAAAAAATCAACGATGCAGACTTGGGGGGGTGAAAATCGACTTCAGATGTTGAACTTAGTATCCAGTGTTCGCTGAATCACTCCAGACACAGAGTTGGACGGGATGAGTCGCAGAAATGCGTAGGGATAAAAAAAAAACGGAATTCTTCCGCAGGAAGGTTAACAGGAATTACAGGAATATTGGAATCCAGGAAGAGCAAGTCCCATGAAGTCTGTTGCCAGGTAAAACCAGTCGGCGTCTCTAGCCGCTAGTAGGCTGGAAAAAAAAAAAGATAACGATGTAAATATATTCATTCTCTACAAAAAGGCATTTGGGACCTCCTCGGGCATGGCCGTCAGATAGAGAATGACAGCTAGATCCAATATATACCTAATGGAGATGAATGTGATCAGATCAATACAAGTACAGAGGGAGTGACAATAATACAAAGGAGGGGGGAAGGTGAACATAGACATGGACAATGGAGAGTTGTCAGTGACCATAACCTCATTGTTTATGCACGGCCGTCGGCCATGAACAATGGAATGAAACTTAATGTAGAGAGTGACGATTCAAGGGGCGCAACTCTTGTGTAAGGATAATGGACAAAATGAGGTAAATTCATGACTATTTCCTAAGAGCAGTGTCAAGGTGTTCAAAGAGATCATCGGGCGATCAGCCGAGATACAAGGAATAAGATAAATAGCATAAACCTATACAAGGTTGCGAAAATGATCGATTGACCGATGTAGAAGTAATAGTGGACAAATTGGTGGACATAAATTAATGTTAAAAATAAATATGTACACATAAAGTAATCATTTTTCTTACGACTGTGAGAAATACACATACTGCACACATTAAAACAATTAAATAAATTAAAACCGAATAGCAAAATGCTAGTAATGAAGACAATCTTACCACAAAGTCCAAGTGATTAGATTAAGAATAAGGGAGCACGATGGATGGAGTCTGAATGCACTCCCTTCAACGTTCTAGATAAGCTGGAGTGACTGCTCCTGATTGAAGAAGTCTGAGACTTACATAACGATTGACTAAGAATAAGGAATGGGCTGGAAGGCATGTGATAGATCAATTGTGATATCAAGATTAGCGTCTCCAACTTATTTGCAGGTAATGGTCTTAAGAACACCTGACCATAGGTCAAGCGTGAGGTCCGCTCAGGGTCTAGATGAAAGAGATGAAAGGAGCTGGCGCTAGTCAACAAGGTTAATAGACATGACACTCGAATACAATAATAGAGACATTGCCCAGATGTTAAGTTGGCAAATGTGGCGTGGCTTAGGAGGGTGAATGTGGCGTGGCTTAGGAGGATGAATGTGGCAAATGTGGTGTGGCTTAGGAGGGTGAATGTGGCAAATGTGGTGTGGCTTAGGAGGGTGAATGTGGCAAATGTAGCGTGGCTTAGGAGGATGAATGTGGCAAATTTGGTGTGGCTTAGGAGGATGAATGTGGCAAATGTAGCGTGACTTAGGAGGGTGAATGTGGCAAATGTGGCGTGGCTTAGGAGGGTGAATGTGGCAAATGTGATGTGGCTTAGGATGGTGAATGTGGCAAATGTGGTGTGGCTTAGGATGGTGAATGTGGCAAATGTGGCGTGACTTAGGAGGGTGAATGTGGCAAATGTGGCGTGGCTTAGGAGGTTGAATGTGGCAAATGTGGTGTGGCTTAAGATGGTGAATGTGGCAAAAGAAGGGGGTAGGAATGTGGTCTGGATACACACCTGAATACACACCTAAATACACACCTTTTTACAAGGTACAAAGAAAATAAATAATTTCTGCGTAATTTGATGAGGTGGATTGTTTTTTTTTCAACGGAGGGATCGTCACAGTTACGACGGTAACAAGTTTGGGCCTGCCCACTTCCTTCCTCTGCCGTCCTGGAGGAGGTTTAGTTTGCATTACGTAGTGTGTTACTTGTTACCCAAGGAACGCACGAAACGTATAAATCAAATTGAACATGTTCTAAAATTTGTGTCCGGCCGGCATTAGTTATGTAGAATTTAGTAATGAAAGAGCAAGTTCATTGTATTTATAATTTATTTACATATCTAGTTCCTTTATTATTTGCTCAAAAGAGACATTATACAAAAATATACCAGTAGACAAACAATTATTAAATGCAGAAAGTTGAATTTAAAATATGTTACTAAATCTGAGTTTCCTGAAGATCATTTCGGGGTTATGTAACTGACTCAATTGTTCAGATTGTATAACTTTGATCCTAACTTTGTTTTATACGTATTTGAAAAGAAACCATTACTGGATTCTGTTTGACTTACAACGTTTGTTTTTACACCAGAGACGCAGTGGCTGAGATACAGTAGATGCAAGACGTTTGGTTACTAATTATCAGAAATTTGTTTAAAATTAGTTTAGAACAAACAGTAATTTGGCGAGATGCTGAAATAGTTAATTATGTATAATATACATGCTGATATTTAATTATATTGGCCTCCTTCAGTCGTAGAACGACTCGAACACTTTTTCATGTAGCTATGGAGCCCTTTTTGGAGACACTCCCGTCCATAAATATCGCAGGTTAAGGTGACTTTCGCTTCGGTGGTAGAGGAGCTGGACATTTTTCTTCCAGAGCTGAGGCCCATGTTCTTTCGCTGTCCATAGCTTTCTTGGACACTGTCTCTCTCCATCTGGTGAGGTCTACAGCTATGTCTTCCAATGGTAAGTATTGATGTTCACTGATTTGAGGTCCCGTTTTATTACATCTATGAAACGAAGGTGAGGACGACCAGTTTTTCTTGAGCGAGTTGTCCGTAGAGGATGACTTTCGGGGTGCGACAGTCCTCCATCCGGCGAGCATTGCCCGAGCCAGCGCAGGCGGCGTTGTCTGATGGCTGTAAAGAATGAATAAAATGCAAAGGTGAATTTATTTTCTAATATAATTTTTTTATTTTCACTTATTATCCGTATCCCTACCCAAACGTGGCCCGCCAAATCGTTTCACATACGGCTGAGTCCGGCCCTGCTATTTAGTGACGGGTGAATAGAGAGTAGATTACTTGTTTTCCCACCCCCTCTTTTTTTCGCCGCTAAAACTACGTGGGGTAGGAATAAAAAAGAGTGATCTTTCCATGACTTCTTGGTCACAACGGTTAAGTCCGACCATGCTATTTTGTGACGGTTGAATACTACTTGTTCTCCCCCCCCCCCCTTTCTCTTTTTTATCTTAGGGTAACTATAGTCCGACTTGCAGAAATAAAAGTGTGATCTTTCCTTTGCTTCTTGTCCAAATTCTTGAGCCATGAAGAGAATTATATATATTATATATAGAGAGAGAGATGGTGGGCTTAGAACCATTACCATCTCCGGCGTTAACAACCTTGCGGAACCAGATAATTAATTATTTAGCTAATTTAATTTATATTTAATTAAATTAATTTTTTGTTTGGTATCGTAAGAGGGAACAAATGCAACTTATTGATACTTATCAGACCCAATTGGAACGCCATGGTTCTTGTCCTATTAAGCGTATGGTCCGATTAGCCAGACACAACTGTAAAAATAGTACTTTATAAACATGTTCCAATAAGCGAAAAGTCCGATTAACTGGATTATGATATTAATATAATATAATATAACATAATATATATATATATATATATATATATATATATATATAGAGAGAGAGAGAGAGAGAGAGAGAGATAGATAGATAGATAGATAGATAGATAGATAGATAGATAGATAGATAGATAGATAGATAGATAGATAGATAGATAGATAGATAGATAGATATGAGCATGCTTATCTTGGTTTTCTAAAAGCCGGTAAAAAAAAATTCTGTTTCATTTGGTATTAAAAGTAAGGTGTATCAGCAATATCAAGTGCTCAGAAAAGAAAGTGTTGGTTTCTCTTTCAAAAAATCTATCTCTGTCTATTCCCTCAGGTAATTAATTGTCCAGTGAATACCCTAGCAGACTGGTTTGTATACGTCACATAGGGGTTAGGATAATACCGTCCAAATGAGATCTCCAGACATCAAGCCACAGACTTAATCTTGT
This sequence comes from Biomphalaria pfeifferi, assembly GCA_030265305.1. Taxonomy (NCBI): domain Eukaryota; kingdom Metazoa; phylum Mollusca; class Gastropoda; family Planorbidae; genus Biomphalaria; species Biomphalaria pfeifferi. The sequence goes on along the minus strand of JASAOG010000001.1, from coordinate 3,826,239 downwards.
GAATGTACAATCACATGGTGGATAAAAATAGTAATAAGTGTTCCTTTTTTATTGAGTTCATAAAGTGCTCCCTCTTAAAGTATACATTGAATAGATATTCTAAAATATTGAAACAGAACCAGGGAACTCTATTTCTCCACTGGAAAACACTAGCGACTGCCCAAACCCGAGTCACGTCTTTTGTTCCTGTTTGTATTGTTAGGCCAACTTACGACATGATACCGCCGGGTACGGAGATTGATTCATATTGTTATTATGACAGTGTTTTCTAAATATCTATCCAATGGCCTGATTGTATGGAACATATGGTCCAGTGTAAAAATGGCTTAATAGATGTTATAAAATAATCATATCATTGATTGTTGGTGGAGGGCCAATCTTATTCAAAACCTTAGAAAAAATTCCTTCCCTTTGGTCAGTTGTCGAAGGGGTTCTTACTACTTTGCATATAAAACTATAGCAATAAATAAAATTAAAGCTTGATATTAAATATGATTTTAAAATATAACTTATTAATTTACATACAAAATGCTTTTTTTCATACCCAAATATACTTGTATTCTGTCAATTGCTAGTAGACTGTATAACATACTATAACTTTAGCGTTATAAATATTTTATTAACATATATTTTGATATACACAAAACTATATCAATGTATATGTTATATAGCAATATGTAAGTCGCCATCTTGAAATAATAATAATTTCATTTTCTTTCTTCGTATCGTTTGAATAATCTTTGGAAAGTGAGAGATTGTGAAACTAAGAAATAGTTGTTGTTGTTTTTAAATGAATTATATGAGAAAATATTTTTTTGTTTTTTCGCTTCGCTACATTAGTTGTACACGTAGAGACTAGACAGTGGAACGATGGCTTCTGGAGTCTATCTAACAAAAATGATGGGTGCATATTAAATTCCGGAATAAAAAAGTATAGCCCAGAGAACATGAGCGAAAAAAAACAACAACCTTTGACATTGATTGTCCAGATGTAGCATGTCTGCATTGCTGTGTAACTCTGTGACCTCATTAAAGAACATTTTGTTACGGAACATGTAACTTTCAGATTTAATGTAACTTTCAGCTGTCTTAGAAGATGATGAAGAAAAAAAACAGAGAGAAAGAGAGAAAGAAAAAATGACAGACTTGCAGCATTGCCCAGGAAAAAAAACCTCCATTTATGCTTGAATTTAGCTTCATTTCTTTTTTCTTATGTCGCAACCAGAATGTTGTCTTGTTGTAGACTCCCATCTATTAGCCAACACTAGAATAAGCTAGATTGTGTTGACGTAACAAAATGTACGTAGTAGAGTAAGCGTTGATAAGCTGTGTAGTTTAACAATGATACGATACTTGTTTGTACAATACGTGTTTATACGATACTTGTTTATACATTACATGTTTATACGATACTTGTTTATACGATACTTATTTCTACGATACTTGTTTATACGATACTTGTTTTGCAAATTTTAGCACACAACTCTTCGGTTGATAGGAACAATAATATCAGTTTGAACAAGTATTGGAGTCCCCCTTCCCCCCGCCCTCCCATGACAGCGGCGAAACTCAAAAAAATATACAAAATTAATGTAGCACTGTAATAATACAGGGATGATTCTACGCTAAAGACAGTTAGTAGGTCACAGTGTTCTTTCAGTTTAGTAATCTTGGCATTGTTTATTTTGTTCATTAATTTCACAATCTCCACCAATTGTCCTCTTTTGATTTTGAAGTTTTTCTGTGTTACTCTTTACTCCACATCGCTTTCTCTTTTTACTGTATTTCTCACTGTATTTTATTGCTTAAACAATGTATGCGTGATCTTCTAACTGCGTAAACAAAGAGCAGATTACTCTGTATATATTTTTAGTGAACTAATCTTGTTTGTTATTTAAATAGACTACCAGCTTCACTAGAGAATCGTCAAAGAGATGGCATAGCAAGAGAATTGAAGATTTTTCCCGATAAATTACAATGTCAAGGTCACTAATAAAACGTTAAAGTCTTGCCAACTAAAAAAAAGGATTGAGCGAAACTTTTAACACTATTCTAAATGCGTGGCAGTTTATCTTCGCGTTTAATCTTCTCTAGTGCAAGAGTGAAAGTCTAAAATAAAAAGTAAGTAAAGTTCCCCTTTCAGACCTTGCGATCTATAGGGCAGACGATGTTAAGGTTATCTGTTTTTTTGGGCAACGGTTAAAGAACAGTGTGTCATGTGGCCAGCACAACGACCGACCGCTTTTCCTTTCCCCAACTAAAGTCAGGTACTCATTAGAGTTTGGCGCCTTAAGAATCCTGAAATTCCAAGCATACGTTAAAGGGTTTCAACTCAGTTTTGAGTTTAAACCCCCATTCAGCGGGGTTTGAAGCTAAAAATGCTTCTTCAATATGAAAAAAAAATAATTATGCACTTAAAATGTTTTGAGCCTTTAAACTCTTTTCAGCGGTGTTTGAAGGTAAAAAATACCTCTTTAATATTAAAAACAAAGCAAATTATACACTAAAAATTCTATGAGTGTAGTCAAAGGGATTTTGAGTTTAAACTCCCTCCAGTGGAGTTTGAAGCAAAAAAAAAAAAAAACTCTTCAATTTAAAAAAACCAAATTACGCACTCAAAAGGCTATGAGAGTTTCCGAAAGGGATTTTGAGTTTAAACCCCCTTTTAGCGGGGTTTGATGCTAAAAAAATACCTCTTTAATATAAAAAAAGCAAATTACACACTAAAATTATTTGAGCGCAGCCAATCCAATTGGGGGTATTAGTTTAAACCCCTCTTCTACAGATGGCTTATTTTTTAAGCTTAAAACACCTCCAGATGGTTTTGAGTTTAAAATCCCCCTACAGAGCATTTTGAGGTGGAAAACCTCTATCTTCAATATTATTGTAAAGCAAACTACAGCTACCAAACTCTTAAGACCGTAGCTAAATGGGGTTTGGAATTAAGAAAAAAAACAACTCCAGAGATTTTTAGTTTAAAATTCACAGCAGATGATTTTGACGATAAAACTTCCCTTTTCGATATAAAATCTAAAGCAAACTATAGTCACCTAATTCCAAGAGCGTATTCAAGAGAGGTTACACATTTCTACCAGTGGCGGGGCTCCATTAATAAAGTGCATTGAATAGTCATCTGCCGAAATTGAAAAACACTAAATGTGGCTCAACAAAGATGGCTAAGACAGATTTTAGGAGTCAGTTATAGAGATCGGGTCTAAATCAAGGAAATCCTTGGCAGAATTGGGAGTCGACACCTTAGTAAGGTTGTGACAGAGAGTCGCATGAGGTTTGCGGGACATGTTTTCCGACAAAATGAAGTACGCATACTAAGGGTTGCGATGACAACCTAGTACAACTTGGCGCCAGTAAGGATGTAAGAATAGCATTTTAGGTTTTTGAAATAAAACGTTTTAATAGCAGTAAAATTTACAGTAGATACCTCAGAATATTCACTTTGTTGGCTTTCAAACGTCTTCCGAATGAATGAAGGGTCAGAATGTAATAAAGATCATGTACATACATACATACTATTTTTTTTTCGCGGTGGGGGGGGGGGGGAGAAACCCGAAAAAAAAATCCTTGCTACGCCCATGCCTGACATGTAGTCATGAAATAAAACCTTTTTCATTAAGCCATGTTACAAAGGATTATTCATTAGGTCATGATATAAAACACTTGAGGTCTATACACGACACATGGCTTTTTTAATTAAGCCTTTTTTTATAATCACATAATTTCTAATACTTTGTTTTATCTTTAAAGGTTCAATTTTATTGAACTTACAAAAGTTTTTTAAAAAACGGTCGAAATGTATTCAATGATCAAAGTTCTAAATGTTATCCAGAAGATTAAAAAAAGAAAAGAAAGATAAATACCGCCAGAAGGCAATCTGGAGGCAACATTCAGGAAACGAGTCTAAATTTAGGAAGCATTTATCGATTTAAAAAAAAAAATAGAGACAAGTCAAAAGTAATTGATCAATAAGCTTCCTGGACGTAATTGTTTGGTTAACGGACAAATACGTGGCTTTGTCGTCTGGAGAAAGGTCAGAGTCCAGCTGGTGGACAGACTGATGGTGGAATTGTCTATATGTTAGCTTGAGGTACTTAGGATAGTTGAGGTACTTAGGACAGTTGAGGTACTTAGGACAGTTGAGGTACTTAGGACAGTTGAGGTACTTAGGACAGTTGAGGTATTTAGGACAGTTGAGGTACTTAGGACAGTTGAGGTACTTAGGATAGTTGAGGTACTTAGGACAGTTGAGGTATTTAGGACAGTTGAGGTACTTAGGTCAGTTGAGGTACTTAGGTCAGTTGAGGTACTTAGGACAGTTGAGGTACTTAGGTCAGTTGAGGTACTTAGGTCAGTTGAGGTACTTAGGTCAGTTGAGGTACTTAGGTCAGTTGAGGTACTTAGGTCAGTTGAGGTACTTAGGTCAGTTGAGGTACTTAGGTCAGTTGAGGTACTTAGGTCAGTTGAGGTACTTAGGACAGTTGAGGTACTTAGGTCAGTTGAGGTACTTAGGTCAGTTGAGGTACTTAGGTCAGTTGAGGTACTTAGGTCAGTTGAGGTACTTAGGTCAGTGTACCTTGTTCACACATTTGATGGTGACTTTCTTTCTTTTTATTACTTTCGACTGAGCTGCGCGATACTCTGTCAGCAGACGATACCAAATACCTGGTCACCAAAAAAAAATCTTACTTTTTTTTTCAACTGTCATTCACTAAGTTCAATGGTGTATGGTACATTTTAAATAATTTTATAGATTTGACAATTAAAAAAAAACTATACTAAAATAATTATTGTATTAAATTCTACATAGTTAATGTAGGCTTGCCAAATTTATCTTCAGGCTTATCAAATTTATCTCCAGGCGTATTTAACTTATCTATAGACAACTTATTTCCAGACATATCAATCTCATTTCCAGGCGTATCTAACTTATCTTAGACTTGTCGAACGTTATCTCCAGGCTTATCTCAAGGCTTATCTAACTTATCTTTTTTTCTAAATGACCTTAATGCTATTGTTTCATAATATTCTCAAATAATTTGTTTGTCAACAATCAGGCCATTTTACGTGGACAAAAGGATCTATGACGTTTATGCAATTGCGTGACACAAAGAAAGTCACATTCCTTTTTCAATATGCTAAGACAAATGTGTACAAATGCTCCTTCTTCCCTAGTTCTAGTAGAGCATGGAAAGGATTGCCTGAGTCAGTCAGGAAAACCTCTGACTTGGCAGAGTTTAGTCATTGTTTAACATGCATAACTAGATTGAACTAGGACATTTATGCTTATACTGAAACTGAAACAAAATATAGTTCGCTATGAGTCTGAATAAGAAAGTGAAAGTCTAGTACAAGAAGTAGAGATGATTACATTAAAAAGTTACAGAGTAAGGAAGAATGATTTATTAAAGGTTGATTGGTAATTCTTTGTTTATTACACGCCTACAGACTGTTGCTATTATTGAGTCACTATACGAAATAAAGTGGCCCATTGCTTTCAATTTTATCTCACAGTTTTTTTTTTTTACTATTTTTGTGACCCACCGAGTCAAACAAATTGGCGACCCCCTCGTACATAAATTGTATTAAAAAGCAAACAAATGTCCATCCAGACTCTACAAATAAATCTATCGACAAAAAAAAAGAACGACAATGACCATCACTAGTGCAGCTCCAATGTGCTAGTGTCGAATGAAACTGACAAAGATCTCCAGAAAAAAATATTAGAATTGTAAATTGGAATTATGCTAAAGTACTTGGGCCAGCAAGAGATGTTGTTTTTTTTTCTTTATCAGACGGACTACTCTTAAAATACTAAGACCTGAATGATTCTCCCTACAGTCGTATCACTGACACAGAGCCTGTGTTGGTGACACCTTGTCCAATCAATGTAAATAGAATTTTCATTTCTCTGGACATCGTCTACCAGCGAGCATTTGGATCAAAAGAATAACCATTACTTGACCAATACACACAAACACACAAGCGAGTCCGGCAGTCGTTGATGTTATTTATTTCTAGCTGGACTAAACGAGTTAAGTCTCCTGACAGACCACGACAACTTGTTAGCCACAGGACTAGCAAATGTTTTTGTGAGTAGTTCTGGTGACTGCTTTTTGATGCCACGTTAGCGTTCATATGGAAAGTACCTAATTCAAATTAATATCATATTATCTTACTTTTTGAAAAGTTACATATATAAATGAATTAGAGCGTCAGGATGCCAGGTCATGTCATAATCGCTCAGGAGTGTCTTATGGTCATCATGATGGTTCCAAGTTTGAATCCCTCCCAATACCCTACCATGGGCTAGGACAGTGGTCGCAAACTGAGACTCGCATGCGGCTTTCGATTTATTGGCTTTGGCTCTTCCATAAAATGTTTAGTGCAGTCACGGAATAGTATTTTCTAGCTTGCCCTGTAAGAGACGAGAAAACAAAAGTTTACAGAATAGAGACGCATTTTCAGAAAGCCTGATCGTGTGGTATGTTCTCTGGACTGTCTTATCTTATAAAATGAAGACGTTACTTCAAAAAAAAAAAAAGATGATGATTACTTCCTACGCGTGTTCCTAGTTCAATGTAGTCAAGCATGTCAAACAATGACTTAAACTCTTCCAAGTCATAGGTTTTCCTGACTGACTCAGGCAACCCATTTATTTTATTTATTGTTTTAACATTATTTGTCCGAATGGGCGAACGAGGTCGACGACGGCGCGGGGGAGGTGCATGCAATTCTAAACACTTAAGGCCCTAAAGAGGAGATTTTTGGCATTATTGCCACTTAAAGGACAAACGCCTGAGATGCACTTTTAATACAACTAAGTTCTATAAAAATGTTTCTACTAATGCTGAGGTGTTTGAGGTGATTCATGAGTTTTCATGGACTGCCTTTTGTCCTATGTATTTCCTCTCGGTCATCCTATTGTGATTTATTGAAGAAATATGCAAAAAGTTTGGCATCAACAAGTAGGTTGGAAAATTCCATATTGTTTTGACCCAACGACTCAGGCTCCTCTTCCTATCAGCTAAAACAAATTACGCTTGAAACCGAAGTACCGCAAGGCAACGGAGATTTGAAATCAGAACACAAACTTGTCTCGGAAATGAATTGCAGTAATATAAAGGCAGATACATCTAACAGGTAAAGTTAACCTTCACCTTCACCTGTCAGTTGAAATAGTTTCGCTCGTTTTATTATTCAAACCACTTGAGCAGGTCACGTGTTGGACGTGGTTCTTCGACGCAGTTTTAGACGCATGGCACTTTGAAGCATTTTATGGACCATTTGGAGAGTATTTTTTATTGATAGCTATGTCTAAAACAATCTTTCAATTTTGAAAGCCAACAAACTAAACAGATAAATTTAATTCACAGATATTAACACTTTAAATATCCACAAAGTTCTAAAGAATTTTACCAGAAAGCATAGAGCATCATTATTTATTTTATTTATAAACGTGCTACATATTAAAAATGAAAGCAGATTATTTTTCATATACACCATCTTTTTAAAAATAAAGTACTCGAAGTAAAGCATCATTAAATTCTATAAGACGAAGAGCTTGGGGGTGGGGGGAAAGTGATACTAAACTAACAGGCCGGTCTAAGTTATATATCAGAGACAGAGAAAGAAAAAGAGTGACAGAGATGCACACACACGCACATAAGCTCACACATACATCAATCATTCACAAACAATGACCCCAAAGAAATTCTTTCTCGGTTCTGCTTTCCGCCCAATATTTTACCCGCGCATTACCTCCCTTCAAAACCTGACTCTAATTTACTGAATAAAAAAACAAACTTTGTATGCTGGCACGATACGTATTAAGAAGAAGATATCAAATCTCTTGATAGGCCAATCAATAAATCGCATATCAGCTTTCACAATATTAGAAGCGTTCAGTCCCCCCCCCCCCCAAGCTTTTTTCCTTTTCATTGCTGGCACGTCTCTACACACGCAAACCTATAACTCAATTCTTTGATCTAGGCATTCCCTTGTCTCTGTTTGGGAATATTATAATCTTGATATATGAAAATAAATTAATGTTATGAGGAGGTCACGTGACTCTGAACAGAACGATACTGAACTGGTAACTGTGGTTATATAAATATATTGGATCAAGTATTGTCTGTGGGATAAACAAGAAATACGCATTTATTTTGGGTAATCAAATTTTCGTCTATACTACATTATAATAAGTGATAGTAGTTAGTATGAGGCTTTTGTTGTTATTGCATTACAACCAAGTTTCTATCGTATCTCTCACAATTACAAAGGGCGACTTGTAAAAGTCACAAAATAAATAAATGATTGTTGTGGAGTGGCTGGTTTTAGACAGAGGAAGTGTTCCTTACTACAAACAGTTCAGAATAGAAGGGGAGATAACCAACTTGACTTGAGTCTCGAGACAGAGCAAGGAGGGCTGAATGTTTGATTGAGAGGTGAGATCGTCACTACTGTAATTTGGAGAAAAGAAAAAGTATAAGGATGTTGATTGTCATATAACTTTCTTTCTCTACTTCAAATGTCTTCAACAAAATCAATAAGTAAAAAAAAAAGTAAAGAATATTTTTAAAATCTCCTGAGTAACTTTCATCTCTTATATTGTGTCAACATTTTACTGACGATCAACATTCCTCAGGACTCGCAAAGACCTTCTTACAGGGAACAGTAACAGGAAAAAGAAGAAGAGGCACACAAAGAAAGACATGGGAAGACAACATAAAAGAACAGACAGTCCTGTCATTTAATGAAACTCTATCCAAGGCAAAAGACAGATAGGAATGAAGAAAGACGGTCAACAGATATTGTGTGGTGTCCGAAAGGTCCAGTAGGTGAAGGTGGGAAAGACGGTATAATAAAAAAGACCGAGACCGTGGTTGTGTCGGTCACGTGACATCCTCGTGAACCGTGTGGCTAGAGAAACTGCTGACCTTTACCAGGGCCGCCTCAAAGGTTTTGGCCACCTGCGTGCGAAATTTTAAATTGCCGCCCCCTTCCTCTTTCGTTTTCTAGAAAAAAAAATTACGACTGAACTGGACGCTGCGCCCTTTGATTCATATTTAAAACCATTTTTTTTTTGTAGACCATTCTTTTTTTTTCTTTCATATTCGCACCGTTGTCGTATCCCTCGTGTGCTCTTAGAGGTTTTATTTCCTATTTTTAACTTTGCATTTTTGTTTATTACGAAGTCATAAAGTCCTTCTCCAGTTGTATCAGTAATTGAGTGAAATCCCAGAAAATGTTTATGTATTTCTACATGAGGTGTGTACGAAACAAAAGCATTAATAATAATAGTGTTTCCTATATGATTTTAAAGTTTTGTAAAAAGTTCTTTCTGGAGATGAAATTGAAGATGCGGCAGGTTCCCAATCAAGTCCGCAGGGGTTTTATTTCGGGACGGGGCCCCGACACATTTCGGTGTTTTCAGCTTTCAAAATTCTTTCTCCTGGCGTGTACAACGCCTTTTTTCTTGAAGCAAGAATGTCAAATAGGTCAATATTGGTGTGTTTTCTTTCAGAACGCACTATTTATATTAGTAGGAAAAAGTCGAGGGCCATATTAGGTCTAATAATAAAGAGGTAGTGCTGGTCAATAGTAATATGCGAGGAAAATTCTAGGTACATATAGCACACGGACATCTATAATGGGTATGATCTTTTTTAAGATCATCTCTAAAATGTAGCATTGTTGGGCCTTCACCGTTTCCCATTCCTCGGAGACGCAGTTGTGTGTTTGTTTAGCAAAAGTAGACACATCACAATTGTGTAACGTTGATGGTTAACTTAGTCAAATGAAGCGTAGGAGTATCAATCACTCTAAGTATAGGAGTATCAGTCACTTTATGTATAGGTGTATCAGTCACTTTAAGTATAGGAGTATCAGTCTATTTAAGTATAGGAGTATCAGTCACTTTAAGTGTAGCACTACACTAAGGAAGTGTACCTGTGGACATGATTCAGACCATTGCAAGTCTTCAGGTGTGAAAGACGAGTGCTGACAATATTAAAATGTAAACAAAAAAAAATCAGTAGTATTTTTTTCAAACATAAAATGATAATTTTCCAGTAGAAACCAAACAAAAAGTCTCTCAGATTTAACTGTACAAGAGCTGAGTACATCCCATTGATAGGTTTACAATGTTTCAATCTGTTCACGTAAATGATAACATCGTATTTCACCCTTCGGCGAATATCAAACTATCACGCCCGAGGAAATAATCTAATCTGCTTTAGACATTTTTATCTCTGCTGAGAGATTAATTTTTTAAAATTTTACAATATATTTTGAATACACGGGTCTTCATTCCCAATGTGTGCAAAAATCAGCTAAAATTCAGCTTAAGTTGAAATATCAGCCAAATGGTTATGATTTGAATCAGCTTATAATTAAAAATCTTAGTTTTTAGCATCAGTTAAACTGAGAATTCAACTTTCAAAAAATAAAAGTATTTTGTCTGGCACATCTTTCATTCTCTAGCATGCTCAATACGCGTTGATCCAATCTCTTTTGTGGACATTTGGTGTGGGGGGGGGGGAGGTAATCTGGGACAAGGTTTCCGTACTACCTCTGGGCGCTCAGTAAGGGGCACAACTCAATGCAATGCGTGATTCGAACTCAAACCTTCTTGATGAGTAGCTTAATGGTTTGTGGCTCCCAGCATCTCATCTGTCCCTTGATTTACGTCGTGGGCGTGCTGTGACAGTTCTTTGTAGGGTTGCTGTGACAGTTCTTTGTAGGGTTGCTGTGACAGTTCTTTGTAAGGTTGCTGTGACAGTTCTTTGTAGGGTTGCTGTGACAGTTCTTTGTAGGGGTGCTGTGAAAGTTCGCGTAACCAAATCCATCCATTTTTTCCGGTCAGCAGCTGTTCTTAGCAGGATGTCAAGAGAAAGGCCTGTCTTTGGACGAGCCTTTCTTCGTGCTCCCTCCACTGTACCTTGAAGATTGACTTTTGATTGTGAGTCATGTCTTACAATATTATCAAACCAGCTCAACTTTCCTCTCTTCACAGTATTGAGTGTTGTTTGTTGAATTACAAACTCAGCTGACTTTTTGTGCTGGTATCTGATTACCAGCATTTTACTGTAACATTTACTCTGAAAATCGTGGGTTTCCCCTTCAGCCTCAGTGGTCAATGTCCTGTTCTTGTGAGATACCATTAAGGAAGAATACAGTTTTAATTTGACTAGGCAGCTGATGTTACTCCTCCAGAGTTTCCACAGTTTGTTCATTGCAGCTGGTTTAAAACAGGTTTTTATCTCTTTTATTGATCCTCCATCTCTTGTTATGGTTGACCCCCAGGTATTGAAATCTTCAACTCATCCACATCAAACAATTCAACAATGTTGTCATTAACAGATTTTATATACGAAAAAGTTTTAAATTGAGTCACTAATCCCTCCCACCCATTCTTTGTATTTAAATTTTTAATACATGGTTGGGTCTACATTCTTTTCAGCGATAAACCTCTAGACAGAAGAGAAAGTGATGCGGAGAGATATGGCGGAGTGTATAAAAGTATATTTGTGATACATATAAAAAGCTGAGAAATAAGAGTCTACAATTTTAAAAAAAAGGTTACCAGAAAATTCTCGCAAACTTTTAAAATATATAGATTATCAACTCTTCTTTCATTGTGGACACCGGACACGCCAAAAAGCTATCTACTTATAGCTAGTTATCTGCCATAAATGGGGATCTCCAATTACTTTCGAGGTGTTCAGGGATGTGCACTAGTTTGATATTGGACAGCAGACAGGGGCGGACTGGCTATTTGGGGAAACGGGCAAATGCCCGTTGGGCCGGTACCAAATGGGCCGGTCTGGTCGCGACCAAAGAAAAAAAAATTTCAACGCAGACAACTTTTAAAAAAAGTGACAGCAGCAAGACACAAAGGCCCGAACACGTTTTTTTTTAAAAATTCTTATTACAATAAATTTTGTTTGAAATTCATCAAGAATATCAACAAAAAAAATACACTATACACTGTATATATTATCATTTGCAAAACGTTAGACCGTACTTTCTGCAATGCACGAGCGGCATGGACTGCTTTGATGTCTTCGAGGCTGAGTTTGGCCTCATCATTTTGCTGGTCGGCATGGGCCTTTGATGGCACTCCCATTTTTTTTTTTTTTTTTGCTCCTTCCCTCCCCGTCTTTTAATGGTTCTAATGAAATTTAACAAAAAAAAAGGGGGGATGAGAGAGGTTAAGTTAGAAAACATTGATATAACGCAGCAAAAAAAAAAAAAAAAAAGCGCGACAATTATAATAACTCTTTAACAATACTTAATAGAAATTAACTTTAACACATACACACAGCCGCGAAATTGCAAACCACCCAACTTATTCACAGCTCAATAGGGGTATAAAGCTCCACTTTCTGCGATTTGAAAAGAAAAAGTTTCTTCTTTTTTTTAATAACATAGATCTAAAAATACTACACTTAAGGCTTATAAAAATATTTAATTAAAAAATAAATCTAGATCTAAATAAATTTTTATACTATTATAATTAATGGCAAACTTATGCTTACTAATAATAATAAGGCTATTCTTCGAGTCCGAAGATTAGTGAGGAATGCAGTATTTCCCGTGGCTGCGCAGCCCCAGCACAGACCAAAATATTTTGCCACATCTAGGGCAAACATAACCATTGTCCGCAGTGGTCGATTAAGATTTTTTTTTTTTTCGCCGTCTGCGTTTGTCCTCGGCAGCAGATTTTCTTTTGGTCTCAAATATGTATCCCGCGGCCTTCGTGAGTGACCTCCAGCTGTCTCGTTCTGAGACCGCATTCAACCAGGTGCTCTCTTCTACGCCAGCCAAGGAAAGTTGACGCCTAAGCTGGTCTTTGAGGCGTGTCCGTGGGGCGCCTCTGTTACGTCGATCATCTTTTAGCTCACCAAAAAAGACTGCCTTTGGCATACGTTCGTCTCCCATACGGGATACGTGCCCTACCCAGCGTAACTGTCGGACAAAAAGAAGTCCCTCTATACTGTCCATACCGGCGTTTGCAGAGGACATCGCAGTTTGTAGTGCGGTCTTGCCACCGGATGTCCATGATAGAGCGCAAGCATCTTTGGTGGAAGCGCTCAAGAAGTCTTAGATGTTTCCTGTATAGTGTCCATGTCTCAGAGCCATACAGAAGGGTTGAGAGAACCACCGCCATGTAGACACTGATTTTTGTTGGCAGGCGGAGCGATCTGTTCCGCCAAACTCTTGCCTGAAGGCGTCCAAAAGCGCTACTGGCCCTGGCCTACGGATATCAACTTCCCTTGAAAGTAAGGCGTCATTTGACACTATACTACCTAGATATGTGAAGTGGTCTACCACATTAAGGGGCTGTCAGTTTACTGTAATCCTTGGGGCTGAGTATGTTTTATTGTCTGACTTCTGGAACATGACTTCTGTTTTCCCGAGGTTTATAGATAGACCGAAAAAGGCGGCAGCGTATGCAAATTCGTTTACCGCGTTCTGGAGGTAATGTTCATTGTGAGCTAGCAGGGCGCAATTATCGGCATAGAGTAGCTCTGTTATGACCATCTCCTTTGTTTTTGTATGGGATAGTAGACGTCGAAGATTGAACACATTGCCGTCAGAACGAAACCGGATATAGATGCCTTCGTGCAATCGCTGCCTCATTAGACCCAGCATTACGCCAAAGAAGATAGCGAATAGAGTAGGAGCAAGTACACAACCATGCTTCACACCATTTTCTATTGGGAAGTGATCAGAAAGGGCACCTTCTGGCCTCTTTGTCCCACGTGAATCTGCTTGAGAATGGATAGGAACGTAGATGGGCATCCCAGCCTGGCTAAAATCCTCCACAAACCATCGCGACTGACTGTGTCGAAAGCCTTAGTGAGGTCCACAAAGGCAGCGTATAGGTTTAAGTTCTGCTCTTTGCATTTTTCTTGTAATTGTCGCAGAACAAATATCATGTCAGATGTACCTCTACCGGCTCTGAAACCACATTGACTTTCAGATAAGACCTCGTCCACTAAAGAGTGGGTTAGTCGGTCGAGCAACTTAGTATGAAGTCATTAATGTTGAAAATTATTACAATAATTACAATAATTTATATAGCGCTGTCACATCCGATATTTAATGAAAGGAGATTTATATTTTCAATAATGGGTCATGGTATATTCCTATACAAATGGCGTTTTTGAGAATGTACTAGGAGGAAGCAAGAGCTTTTCACATTAAGTAAGTGCCTCTCTAACCGTTCTTTTTCTTTTCTTTTAATGGAATGGGTGGCCTGAGTCAGCCAGGAAAACCAATGATTTAGCATATTTTAAGTCACAGATCATCATGCTTGACTAGATAGACACATGAAATCCATAAGACGTAACAATTTTATTTTTTGAAGAAACTTCCGTAATCTATAAGTAATACCAAAAAGCTTCTAACTCATTGAGGTTGCTCTTGTATTGTTTATAGTTTTCAGACTACATACATGTATAAATAGAATACTGTATGTAATCCTACGAATGCATACATCCAGTTTTCGATGAGTTATAAAACTTTATATATTTTGTAGAGAATTAGGCTTACACCTATTATATAACAGATGGGCGTAGCCGGGAGGGGAGGGTCTTCAAACCATCACTTGCCTCAGACCTCATTGTCTGAAAGGAAAATTTTACTTACTGCCCCAGTGCAGCCAACTTAAGCAAACTACAGTCACCAAATTTTATCACCGTAGCCAAAAGAGGTTTTGTGGTTTCCCTTCCCCCTCCAGTACAAAAACTAAAGCATTTTACCATTTCCTACTAGTCGCTGGACTCCATTGAATAGCAGATTTGGTTTTTGAATTTTTTAGCGAAAGAGTAGCAGGCTAATTGCACTGTATGTACCCCAGAATATGCATTTCAAAAGCTTAAAATAACGGAAATAATTCTTCGCCCAGGACCCCACTAGAAGGAGCTCACAGCGCTCCCACGGACTTCCTAGCTGCCCTTTGGCGGTGTGTATTGTCTTTCCACTAATTATAGTAAGAGAGTATTCTAGGCTAGAAAAAAAAGTTTGAAAGAATGAAAGATGAGAATATAATGAAGATTAATTACATATATATATATATATATTGCGGAGTGGGGTAAAAATATGACATGCCATTTGTGGGCCGGTTTATATGGTAATGCGCGGGCCGATTTTGATACCCAGTCCGCCCCTGACAGCAGATTACAGTAAATTTGAAGTTATTCTCAGTCTAGAATCGTATGAAACAAATCAAGAAATTATGAGGAAAAAAAAAGAAATATTTTATCTAGAGATAGATTGTTATCGACATTAACTTCAAAACAACAGTTTAACTCCACTTTCTCCCGCCCCCGTCTGGCGCCACGATTTGCCCTCTCTTGCCTTCACTAAATAGAAATTGTGTGCCCCCCACTCCTCGAATCTCCGACCAGTCTCCATTCTTCCCCTCTTCCCATTGCTACCCCCCCACTCTGTCTCTCTCAAATGTCGTTGAGTCTCACGAGACGTCCAGGGAGCTGCAGGAAGCAGGAAGCGAGTGGTGCCAAGCACATGTTGAGTCGGCTTGTAGTTGGAACAATGGAAGAGAGACTTTTTTTTTTTTATATATGTTCCTTTCTCCGATATTGCCTGGGCATTTGTTCGTGGACATTTTCACGTGGACATTTTCTCATGGACATTTTTGTCTCGTGACGAATGTACTTGTATTTTAGATCTCATGGGAGCTATCCTGTAGGACGTGAGAGTTCTTGTTTGTTTTTTTTTGTTTGAAGAGTTACTCCTCATCCTCTGTTACTCAGGTAGGTACTTTAAAGAGATAGAACGTAATGTTAGCTTTGTTACTTTGTTACTTTGTCACTTTGTCACCTGTTGATTTCCTGAAATTTATCTTCCAATTACTTAATAACATCCAAAATTCAGAAAATATTATTTTCCATTGTGACAACATTAAGTGTGTATTTAGTAACGTAGGTTTTTTCTGAATACACGGAATCGTTATGTACGCCTGTACGTTATAAGTGGAAAAAACCTGAAATTATAAGGCCTGAGATTATAAAACCTGAGATTATAAAACCTGAGATTATAAAACCTGAGATTATAAAACCTGAGATTATAAAACCTGAGATTATAAAACCTGAGATTATAAAACCGCCTAGATACCACACTTTTTCATATCAAATAGATTTTTCAAAGGTATAACTAATTGTTCTAGACAACTTTAAGATTTTATTCAATGCATGCTTCTAGAGATCAAAAATATTTCACTAAAGGTTATGTTCTAGACAGTTGAAATATTTAAGACTATACGTTTAGACATATAAACTAGTTCACTAAAGAATTTCAACTTTCCAGAGGATCTTGCAGGATGCACAATTCACTTTTCTTTCTTTTTTTTTTTTTTGTGTGTTTTTTAAGTGCAAGTTTTATTGAACTTCATCTTTCTGAAACTTTATACAATAATGTCTACAGCGATTTTGTATTTTCGTAATTGTCTTTCACATGTGTTGGTAAACTTTTGGTAAGTTTATCTTCCAATTTTTTTTCGCTTTAATAAGATTTAGGTTTCAACTTCCTCAAACTTGAAAATATTTTCTTAAAAGATTTAATTTGATTTCAATGAACAAACATAACATGAAAATCAAATTTGACTGTAGGCTAAGTAAAAGGACAATACATGTTTAAACGTAGCCTGGGAGATGATTGCGAACTCGAGAGACAATAAAACGTATATTTGCATACAGTGCTTGAAAGTCTAGGTGCGGAGTCAAGTTACCCAATAGGAAATTGTTGACATAGGTCGTTAAAAAGGATAATTTATGTTCATTAGGTATGTAGCATATTAAGAACTAATAGATTGTCACGAGTCGAGTCTGTGACCTATTTCGACCAGTTTCTAGAAGCGAGTTCAAATCAGTGCAAGTGTCCAGTGTAAACAAGTTAATTTTAGATATCCAATCAAAGAAAGAGGTTAGGGAAAAAAATAGCACATGTCAGCTTCTAGAAGGTCAAAGTTACTAAAATAATTATCGGAGAAGGTTCCATGATTCTAGAACGTACGATCAAAGAAAGTATAAATTAGGGGAAAGTCAGTTAGACGGGGTCCTCGCATAGTAGTAGTTCTTGTAGAGCGATGGTCCTCGCATAGTAGTAGTTCTTGTAGAGCGTTGGTCCTCGCTCAGTCCTCGATTAGTAATAAGTTTTGTGATATTAGCGGGTCCATTAAGTAAAGTTTTAGTAGTTGAAGTTGAAGTTATACTAAGTGAAGTTTCATGTATCATTTAAGTTTTATTTATGAAGTATCAAGTCAAGTTGTTATTGAAATTGAGAAGTTAATTTGATGTGAAAGCTGGAG
This sequence comes from Biomphalaria pfeifferi, assembly GCA_030265305.1. Lineage (NCBI taxonomy): Eukaryota > Metazoa > Mollusca > Gastropoda > Planorbidae > Biomphalaria > Biomphalaria pfeifferi. The sequence continues at coordinate 3,808,889 of JASAOG010000001.1, read as the reverse complement.
AAGTATTATTAAAGAAGTTTTAAGGAAATACAGAGATATGTTTCTTTCTTCATTTCATTGAATTATCAAGTTTGATAATATAATCGCTCGGCAATCATCACAGATAACATAGTGGCAAGAGAGTGCGAAAAAATAGAACAGGACTACATCTTTAACTCTTTCTTTCCTAATTGATAATACCATCGTTGATTTGACCTTATTAAATTAAATTATTGTTTAATTTCATAAACTTTACTTTCTGTTATATAAAAAGAACATGCATTCATCTTTAATTCTAAACCAAATAAAACATTTTTTTAATAGCAACCGAAAAAGCTATTGGAGGTTAATCCTAACAGGGGAGTGAAATAGTCATGAGCAAAATGAAGAATTCCGTCCAGACGTGGACGTGACGGAGAGAAAGAGTTAAAGAGATGTCATTATTTAAAACATTAAAAAAAAATTAAAAAATATTATCATAATATATATTACATTGAAATATATATATATGGGTTTGGTAGAAAACGAGAGGGGAGAGAGAGTAGATTAAATAGACAGACAGACAGATAGATATATAGATAGATAGACATATAGATAGATAGATAGATAGATAGATAGATAGATAGATAGATAAATAAAGAGAGAGAGAGCGAGAAACAATGTTTCATCTGTGCCACAATTTCTCACTCTCATAAAACAATATATCTAATAGCTTCTCTTATATCGACCACTAAGTGTTGACACAACCTACATTAAACCAGTACGTCTAGACGTAATCTCTATCTCGCTAATAATGTAGTCGGTCTGTTCAACGACCACAATTCTCAGTTTAGCAAGTAGGGAACTGAAAACGATACGTCTCCCTGGGTCGAGCTTAGAATGTCCATTCATCTCAATTTAACTTCATTGATTCAGCCAGAGGGTAATTTGTCTTTTGATGTATCAAGGGCACCCACCGTTTGAAACCGAATTCTCTGACGGCACGCAGTCCACCTCTTTGCGTCCCTTCACAAGCATCATTTCAAATTGACTATTGACCAGTGAATAAAAATTAATGGCCCGATGAAATCCACACATAAAGATTGCACGCCTGATCGGACACACCACCGTGGGCGAAATGATGGCACCATAGCGCAAGAGTTTTGAACTTTAGAAAGTCTATATGTTGGGAAAAATTTGTACTGTAACCTGATCTTGTAAATTTGGGGCGGGGGGGGGGGACTTTTTCCTCTTTTCTAGGCTTCATGCCTCTTTTCTAGACTTCATGAATCTTTTCTAGGCTTCATGCCTCGTTTTGGTTTTTCCGGCCTCTAACCGTTCTATTTAGTTTATATTGTTTCCAATGAATTTTGGGGAGATTGAAGTCTCTGATCTTGTATTGTGTGAATATTTCTTCACATCTCTGTTCATTAATCTAATGGCATTAAGTTACCAATATTTTATGTGATGTGTGTTTATATACTGGATATGGTGTTGTGCTGATTCCATTTAGTTGTTTTGAAAAAAGAAATTTACAAATATCGTATGATAATTGATTTTGTTGGACAAGTTGAAATGCAAGGGAGTTAACTTATTGTTGTGATAAGGATAAGATAAAGATATTGTTGTGATAAAAATGATAAAGAGCGTGCAAAGATGTATTTAATTAAACAAAAAAAACTGACGATGTCAAAAGTTGTACAATAGCAGATCCTCCAGCGATCCACCAGAGATCCACCAGAGATCCACCAGCGATCCACCACAGATCCATCAGAGATCCACCACAGATCCACCACAGATCCACCAGCGATCCACCACAGATCCACCACAGATCCACCAGCGATCCACCAGCGATCCACCACAGATCCACCACAGATCCACCAGAGATCCACAGATCCACCAGAGATCCACCAGATATCCACCACAGATCCATCAGAGATCCACCACAGATCCACCACAGATCCATCAGAGATCCACCAGAGATCCACCACAGATCCACCACAGATCCACCACAGATCCACCAGAGATCCACCAGAGATCCATATTAAACAAAACTTAAAAAAACGAGGGAAAATAAGAAGCCATGGAATATGATGAGTGGAAATACATGTCCCCTGCACATATAGGAACCACATATCTCCATTCTATGTCAAGTTTGTATTATAAAATCAATAAATGAATAAAAAAATTGTTCCTATAGTTTTCGTGAACATATTAGAATTTCACAATCATTTCATTTTGATGCCAGTCGTAACTAGGAATGCATCAATGAGTAATAGAGTTGAAAACAATAAGATACAAAAAAGTAAAATAAGAATATAATATTAGTATGCTATTAAGAAATTTTGCAAAATGTTCAGTTATTATAGTTATTTATTGGTCATGTAGACTAGGACCGAATATCTTATTTGACTATCCGGCATATCCGGCCGAATAAAGAAAAAACTATCCCGTGCACCCTAGTCATAAATAAGGTTTACCCAAAAAATTATTTCTGCGTAATGTTACTGTCACTTCGTATACTACTGTTGTCATTTCATTTTTTACAACACACAACTAGCAATTAGACAATTTTAATTGATGATAAACTAAAATTCAGGGAAATAAAAAACACGCAGGCAGAGATAGATAGATAGATAGAAAGATAGATAGATAGATAGATAGATAGATAGATAGATAGATAGATAGATAGATAGATAGATAGATAGATAGAAGTTTCGCATGGTCATAAATATTCATTAAATAATTTTTTTTTTTACATTAAAAAAAAATTTTTTTGAATATGATTTTAGCTATCCAAGTTATAGGTAATTGTATGTTATTTATAAATAATTATATAAAGTAGTTTAGCTCTACTCTGCATAATTCATAAACGTGATGGTATTTCTTTAATACCATCGGACGATATACTATCTGGAGTCGAAATGTTTAGACACATTTTATTTCTGGTCAAGATTTTGTCATCCAAGTTCTGTAAACTCCCAAACCCAATTTGTGTTGGCAGAGGGAATTATGACGTCACGAGATTAGCCGAATTCAATGAGAAATTTGAACCTTTGCGCGAATGAACACACACAAACACACACGCACGAGCTCCACACACTCTCACTCACACACTCAATGCAGAGATTTATTTAGCCCCCCCCCCCCCCGAGGGGGGGGGAGAGAAATCCCCCCCTGAAACCACAATCCTCCCCCCCTGAGGAAATTATTTTATTCCCCCCCCCCCTCAGAGGGGGATCAGAGTAACACTAAGTTGCTTTAAAAGAAGAAATAAAGGAAATAAAATTGTATGTTGTATAATAATTTATTTCGGTTTTCCACCGTCCGGTTTTTGACATCCCTACTTTTGGTATCCACTGAAAAATTGTTAATTATAGATGAAAGGGAAAATAATAAAAGTGTAAACATGAAGCGGCAATTATCGATGTTCAGCTTTGCCAAAAAAATTCGAATAAATGAGAATGGAGCAAAATCAACATTTGAGTTTCCCGGGTTTACGGTACACAACACTGGACCTGATGGGAACTGCATGTTTTCGGCCATTGCGCATCAATTATCATTCAATCCTGGCAACGCTCGTGAATCAGGCTCAGCAACTGACATTAGACGATCATTGGTCAGTTATTTACAAGACCATCGGGAAATTCTTCTTTGACAAAACTATTGAAGGTATGATTATAAATTTATGAAACTTTAGTTAATTCGTGTGCACCGCCTAACTAATCTTCCACGCCTTTCATGTGAGCGATAATAGGTCAGCATTACTGGACTTTGCCCTTGCATGGGTGAGGGTTTCGCCTAAAACCCTGCACTGCCTGACTGCCTAAAACGCGGCAATATGGCGAAAACTATTGGTTAGCCGCCAGAATATGAGTGACTTAGTCAGTTTCGTAATCTAGTTCTACTGTGTTAGTTGTTAGACACATGCGCATGGCCAAAATTTGATACCATGCTAAATTTTTCTAATGCAACCCACTTCAATGTATCGGTACGCATGAGAATTCACTTTATGTAGCCATCCGTGCACCTTTCGACGATAACTTGCCAACCCAGAATGGGATAGCATGGAGAGTACCGGAGGCTAATTGTTATCGTGTCAAGCCTAGCCTATTTAATTCATTGTATGACTCATATTCCTAAGTTATAACTGTATAATTTTACATATTTTTAGGTTTTTCTTCTGTTGACAAATATCTTGAGGCAATGGAAAAGAATGGAACATTGGGAGATGGCATAATATTATCAACTGCCTCGATTTTTTTTCAACCGTCAAATAACGGTTGTTTATGGAGTATAGTGCCCTTCATAATAAGAAGATATTAGAAATATTCATTTGCTGATTGACTTATCTAAATAGAATAATTAACGTTATTTCTTTTAGCAGCTTATACTTAGCACAATCATATGACATAGAGTATAAATATATGTTACTACCACTATTGTGTTTGAAGTGTTGACATTTGTTCAAACTAGCTATTGATAAAGCTTTGGCATGTGCGATTTTCGCCAGTTTTATACTTCATATTCATACACACGTCCACGACTCCATACGATTTTATTCCGGTCAATCATTGTCATACAGGCTATTTGTGTAAATTAAAAATGCTTCAGAAATTTCATTTTGACACTGGTATTTTGCTTCAGCTTCTGGGGGACATCGTCCAGACCCCCTACCGGGGCTTTGCCCCTGGACCCCACTGGGGGACTACAGTCCCTCAGGCCCCCTTTTTGGGAATCCCCCCTGGGTTATGCCAACTCCCCCCCTGAACCGAATTCCTGGATAAAACCCTGACTCAATGTCTCAGAGTTGTGTTGTAATTCTGAGCATGAAATCGTGTCTGCCTATAGCATGACCAATGACCATACAGTAAGGGACAGGATTAGAGCAATGTCATTGACACCTGTGAGACCTACATTCTTTCTAGAGTTTTAAATGGACGTCAGCTTTTAACTTTAAAAATATGCATTTTGTTTCACCTTTAAGTAATATTTTTCTTAAACAAGGACTTTTGTGTGAGATACTACACTCACAGTTACGATACCGCTAAATAAGTGAATATAAGCGAATATATTATGTGAACTAAAATGGTGGAAGCTTCGTTGCTTAGTCAACATTACTGCAGACATTTCTTTTCAACAAATCATTGTGGAATAGGGATTGGAATGAAGTTGAAGCATGTCTTTCCACCCAGAAAAAGTCAGTTATCAACAGTAACAAAAAACAACAAAAAGCAAATAAATTCCACTTATCTTAGTCATGGTAAACCAGTAACACAGACTAAAAACGTAAAATACCTAGGTGTTATAATAAATGAAAAGCTATTACGAAATTTCTATATTGATGAAACTATTAAAAAATCAAACAAAGCATTAGGGTTTGTTAAAAGAAATTTCTACAAATTAAATAAGAACATAAAACTAAAATGGTATTTAACCTTGGTTAAGCCAATAATAGAATAAGCATCCTCTGTTAGGAACACCTCAACTCAAGAGAGCATTAAGAAACTGGAACAGTAAAAAAACAATAGCAACTATACATAAAAGACTGAACCATAATCTTCAAATACTGTAACACCTAATAAAATACTCTGAAAGACACAAAGATAAAGGCACATTTCTCTTTCCATATGCTAAAACAAATTTGTACTAATACTCCTTCTTCCCTAGTGCTATTATAGCATGAAATGGGCTGCCTGATACAGATAGTTTATAAAAAATCCTGCAAAACAAGTTAAAAGTAATACACAATCCGTACTAGTAAACATTCAAGAAAAACAACAATATAACACAGTCTCATCTGGATAGCCATCTTTTGTATTTGTGTTTTGGTCAAAATATATCATAGGCCGCGGGGCACACATTGGGGCACACATTGGGGCACACATTGGGGCTCACATTGGAACACCCAAAAAAAGCCCTTGTTGAAGACATGCGCAGAATTCTTTAAAGAAAACTTAAACAGAACCCCCAGTGGACAACCGATTTATCTGCACCAGATGCAAAAAAAAAGTGGGCTTACGTAGTCACGTGAAACACTGCCATTGTCCGTAATCTTCAGAATAGTAGACATTATCATTATTATTATTATTATATTAGTTTTATGAAAAAAAAATCCACTGAAAAATAAAATACTACAATTAGAGTATAATCATTATAACAACAATCAGAGTATATACATTATTACAACAATTAGAGTATATACATTATTACAACAATCAGAGTAGATACAATATTACAACAATCAATTTTTGATTGATTGAAACAGTCGCAGAAGGAATGACAATGTATTTGAAATACTTTAAAAATAGAAATAAGACTTTTCTTTTATTCAGGTTTTCAGTGCTACCCCCACCCTCCTTAACATTTAACACAAAATTGAGACTATAAAAAGGGAAGAACATTCAATTTTCTGGATGAGCAGTACCAAATTAGGTCCTAGGGAAAGGTGTAATGGCTTTAAAAGAGCTTTATTGTTGGTCATATAAAAAAGTCTTGAAAAGTCAGCAGTAGAGCTCATCCGACTATTAGGTAATCTGTTTGACTTCTCCTGAGTTAGTGTTAAACCTATTTCAATGCACTCGTTTGGGTCAAACCAGTAAGGTTAAGACAGAATTTAAGACGCAAATGGGAATAGTTATCATATTGAAACTTTTTGTGTATATGTCCTTAAGAAAGAAAAAACAACCTCTAGCAACGTTCATCTGTTTGCATTCATAGGAAAGGTTTAGGATTGTTTATTGTATCGAAACAAGCAAATGTTTATATTAAGAAGGTGAAGAATAAAAGTAATGATGAATATTTGTAGTTTCTTGATCAGATCCAAGTGAATTGCAATTTAATTGATATTCAAAGTGAACATGTTTACAGACGCTACCTATCATGATTCTGCCTATAAGTAGAGCATTGATTCAGCTACTGATTGAGTTAATCACTGATTAAGCTAGCCACTGATTGAGTCACACATTGATAGAAAATCTTCATCAAAAACTTGAACGGCTATTCGTTCTCGTTTAGTCACACATCACACAAACATTGTACCTCCCATCACCATTACAGAAATGAACTACATCTAAAAAAAAACAACTTATGAAAGAATCCCTTGTATTATAACCCGACGTTATTACGTAGCATTAAGGCCATCCCTTTCATTGCGCATGCGCCACTGTCCTCCAGGGAAACTATTATAGATTTACTCCTGAATCGCTGGTCTATTTTTTTTTTACATACATTGCATGTAGCGGTATTTACACCAGAAATAGAACTAACAATAGATTTACATTTTGGTTCTGTCTCTAATAACAGCGTTAGAGTTTGCCACTTTTAGCGGGTTCGTATATGCGTGTGTGTGGTATTAATAATGTTGTAGTAAATGAGTGTTGAATGGTGTAATGTTGAAGAATGCAAATGTCGTGCAATGCTGGGTTCTTGCTTCCTGGAGTACTCTAAACACGTGACAAATATATACACTACAAACTGACTTAAGTCCGTTTCAGAGTTTATTTTACAACATAATAATAATACTGCACCCCTTGTTAGTGCTACGAGTCAAGAAATAATAAACAATCCTATCCACATAACAGCGGTATCAAATGTATCCAATACGTTAGAGTCTCTAGATTACAAATCACGTCCGCATCTCAGCGGGTAACACTGTGCAGAAATATAGATTAACTAATACATATCTCAAGAAGACCACTGGCAACAACTGCCCACAAGATACTTTCTAACTGCAATTACTACAGACTTTTCTAAGTCGCTACTGTCCGTTGCGGACTAAAATATGCCAGACTGCCTCCTACAGAGGATAACACTTTACTGACCACACGTTCCAAAGTATCCCACTTGACTTAACTGACTTGACTGACTTGACTGAACTCAAAGTCAACTTTATTCATTCTACTTCCTGTTTTCTACATCAGGAATTCCACGTGTCTTTTAACTCTTGACATGACGTGAACTTTAGATCATGCAATGTCAACTGAGACCGTGACAGTTGTCGAGATGTGTTTTTTTTCCCTCTAGAATGGCATTAGCAAATAAACTCTCGAGGTTTCAGTATTATCAAGGATAATGTAAACGTATGGGCACATTTTCGGAGGCGCTGTGGCTGAGCGGTAAAGCGTTTAGCTTCTGAACCGCGAGTCCCGTATTCGAATCCTGGTGAAGACTGGTATTTTTAATTTTGGGATCTTTGGGCGCCTCTGAGTCCACCCAGCTCTAATGGGTACCTGAAAGTAAAGGCGGTTGGTCCTTGTGCTGGCCACATGACCCCCATGTTAACCTTGGGCCACAAAAACAGATGACCTTTACATCGTCTGCCTCATAGATCTCAAGGTCTGAAAGGGGAGGAAACTTTACTTTTACAGGGAAAGTTTTAGAACATTCTAGAGACATAACGAAATGTATGCACATTAGGTTTTCTCAGACATTGTACTGACTTACAACATATTGTTATGTATTTCTCTGGTTACGGTTTAATGTACTGGTAGACACTTAAATAAAATCAATGTAAAGAGCTTGACTACTCCAATTTCAGTTTCATATAACTTTTTTTTAGTGTTAAAAATCTACCGATTTGTCGCAGTACAAAAGTAAGGTAGAAAATTGTTCAATAACTGCACTTCACTGTACTTCTCTACACTTCAGTGTACTTCTCTGCAGTGTCTCCACTTCATTGTACTTCTCATCACTCAACTGTACTCATCAGTTTTGAGTGATACTCAACCCTTCCGACTCTGAACTGTACGGAACATCTCACTGTGTCGACTGAACTTGCACATTCTCTCTCTGGCCTTTATAAGGTCCCCAATAGTTTCTGGAAGATTGCAGTAACAAAGCGAGCCCATTCTGGAAGAGCACATGACCTTATCTCAAACCATTTACGTACCGTCTTGTTTACATGCGCACATTCCAGGAACAAACTGACCTTAGTCACGGGAGTCGCCGGGTCACGCACGGTAACCTCTACCTGGGCAGCTAATTCATTTATTAAAAAAAATATTATTACTGACTGCTTTCCAAGATATTTGTAAATAGCATAATCAATTTCAATTGGTCTTTCAACATTAAGAGGTCTCAATGCATTTTCTATGGTGTTTGTATATTTTGGTAAGACTTGAATAGATCAATATCAACGTTAATTTATTAGTTATACCCGATTTGCTTACTAATAATTGACATCTTTGTTAAGTGTGTCTCAGGTTTAGACTCTAGAATGTTGAGGCCGTGAACAAGTTAGAATCAGAGCCCTATTAACAGGGCCTTTAAGGATCTGCAAAGCAAAATGTATTGAAGAGCTCTATGCCAGGTACCCCAAAATAGGACAAGCTATAGCATAAGTTTAAATCAAATCGCGAGGCTCTCTTAACCTTTTCCTCTCACACTTGCCCATCTCTAAAACCGGGTCTGTGTTTAGTCGCAATAACTTGCCCCAACCGTAAGCCTTACCTTCAACCCTAACTCTACCCTACGTAATAACGTAATGACCTGAAGTGAAAACATTGCCTAGGGCAAAGCCATTCAATCATTATTATTTTTTTTTAAGATTAGCTACGAAAAGACTAAAGTGTCATACAAATACTAAAGTGCCCTGCAGCTAATGGTGTCATGAATTTTTAAGCATGTGAAATGTTATTGGAAGATTTAGCTGAAGAAAAATACTGAGCTTAATATAAAAAAGCATTATTTCCCTGGAGCAAGAAACAGGTCTAAGTAGAGTGGAGTCCAGATAGTCCTAAATGATGGAGGCCGGGCCCCACTTTTCAATTAACGAATATTTCGAATTAAGCGAAATTATAACTAAAATAAATATAATTATGAAATACAACATGTAATTTCCATAAGCTGGTACAGGATATAGTGAGAAGTACGGTTTGTTTTATTTTATTTTTCTGAAACCATGAGTCTGTGTATGAAGTACGTGTCAAGAGAACGCCATGTTTCTTCTACACAAGTCCACTGACTTTTCTACATTACTGTCTCATAGTTTAAAATACAAGTATCGTACTGTTGCGGCCGTGCCATTTATCACAAATCACTGAATAATATGAACATACCCTACCTGGAACTATTTCTAGACATTTTCAAGCATTTATATGAACTATATTTGATTAAAAGAGAGGTCTTCATCTCTTCCACACAAAAAAAGTAACAAACTTTTTCAAACTAATACAGTTTAGAGCCACATAAAATATTGTTCTATACAATGTTATTACACTGTTTATCTTTAAAGCGAACTGTTATTTTATAGTACATACTCCACTTATTCACTTTTCTTTCTTAGTTGTTTTGTTACAATATCTATATTTCGGTTTCAGATTAAGCGGACTTTCGGATTATCGGGACTGGACTATAATTGTACTTCTTTAAACCTGTTTAATTTCTTACGTAGCTCAGTACCAATCAATAATAGCTATCATTCTTTTTTTGTCGCTTTTTCTCTCACTCACTCTCTCTCTTTCAGTCTTTCTCTCGGTCTCTCCCTTTCTCTCTGTCTTTCTCTCTTACTTTGTCTCTTTCTGTATCTCTCTCTCTCTCTTACGGTCACTAGTGTCTCTCTATTTCTTTGTAATTCTCAAGGTCTCTGAAAGTTTTGTTGCTCTCTGCCTATTCTCTCTTTCATTCACACAAACACACACTGACAAACACACACGAAATGAGAGAGAGAACGAGAAAAGAGAAATAAAAGATTTGCATAAAATTATCTTTTGTCCACTACGACTTGAGAGTGTACAAATTTCTTTTCTTTTAGAAACCCTGCCATCATGGCTTCTGTCACATGCTGTCTCTCATTTCCTTTCGAGAGAACGCTGAGATTGTAAGCGCCCCTCCTTTTTTTTTCTCTCTCTCTCTCTCACTCTCTGTCCCAGCATTCCTTCCTCGGAAGATCATTTCCTGCCAGACTGTGTTGACACGTCGTGTCCTGGAGACCCGAACTGAGACTTATGCTAACATAAAACATTTAGAACATGATTTTGAAAGGAAGCTGAATGGCGCTTTAGGGGCCCTGCCAAAACTTTCCAGATGCAGTCCGATGATGCGATGGTCGCTATTTCGAGTCTGGTTTCAGCTGCGTTAATGGCAATGTAAAGTTGTGAAGTTTTGTTTTGTAATGGCTACTTTTTTTATGTTTATCTGGGTTATAAAAAAACAAAACAAATGTAAACTAAGTGTTGAGTCAATGACTGGTGCATAGACATCACTTTCTATAAGGTGAGAACGAGGGACCACATTTATAATGAGAGAAAATGGTGAAACAATGGTGGATATTAACTCTTACAACTTCAATGCTACCTTTCACTCAAGATTGTGTACGCTCTTTGTTTTATATTGTAGTGCTTTGTTATTTCAGCATCGCTTTTGGTTGTCTAAGTTTAGCGGATTCCTGTTTGCGTTAATGATTGGTTGTAAAAATGTGTGGCGGTATGTGGAATGGGTGTGGGTTCATGTGACTGTTGACCTCTGAGTGGCGATGTGGCGAAGTGTAGGACTAATAAACACAACTAATCATAGAGATTCATTATGGGACTCTGAATGATTACATGATCTATCCAACTAGTCCAATATCATTGTTTGGCGTAGCGTTTAAGTCTTTGGGTCCTGGTTCATTTAATTCACAGCTATCTCTCCTTAAAATATTATCTAGTGCAATGTGTATATTTTAATGGCTGAGTTGTGTCTGTGAGCCCCAGAGCCCTCTCCACACACGTCCAAAAAAAAAAACAACATTTTGCAGGACGGTTGGGGGATGGCTGGGAGTTGGCGACAGTCCAGAGCGCATGCAAGACCCGCAACTCTCCTGGTTAGTTTTTTTAATACAAAGGCAATGAATATTGTGTACATGTTAAATACATAACACTTTCCACCTCAGTGTACATTCCAACACCTCAACATGACATCAATAAAAAAAATTCTTTTAAATATAACTAATTTTATTTTTAAGGAAGAACCTTAATTACACCTCCATATATCTCAATAGTGCAGAAGTAAGCTCCACTTTTATGGAGTACAGATTCTTTGACACTAATTGATTACCAATTGGTTATTTTTTTCCTTGATTCATTTCTTGTCATCGTCTCTCTGAATAATTTCAAATTGATCCTAGAAGTGGGAGAAAAAGTTGTACAAAACGTAATAAGTGGAATAACTCCATTCATACATCTCAATAAGTAGTATCTTATTCGATACAAAACAAAATAATTAATAGACTAATTGCTAATTTTATCATTTTTTTTTTTATTAAATCATGTTTTTTTAGGTACAATAAATAGGCCTGATTGTGTAAAGTTTCACCTTGATCTGAGAATGGGTGTGGGAGAAATAACGTCTACAAAAGTTGTATCAGACAGACAGACAGACTGACTGACAGAGTGAGTTGATATAAACTTTGTAAACATGAACATTACATTTGGCTACATTTAAAAATAAGTAGCGTGTAAGTGAAAATCAGACAAAAGGATGAACTATTTTAAACATTTATTTTGTCCTGTACATTGGATCAAGTCCAGAAATGTCAAAATGTTTTTATTTTGATTTCTTTCTCATTTATTTTTGTTTTGCTGTACACGTTCATTCATTTCATACGTAAATCCATGAAAATTTAATTCGCTGTGAAACAAAATTAGGCAGTTAACATTATAGCTGTATTTATACAGAGTGGACCTTTTCAGTGCTCGAGGCACTGTGCGAGTGTCGGAATTTCAAGATACAAGTTGAAATGCAAGTGCAGTGCAGAGAACTATCCACACTGCACTGTACAGGCTGCTCACCCGTGTTCACACAAAATGTACATGCGTACACAATTAAAGATGAACTAATTTACCGACTTCTTTTTCTTTGTAATAGTCGTAAGTTGAATCAATACTTTTGGAACCCTAGGCTCATGGAAGCTTCGCCCCAAGGGCTTGTCTGGGATAGACTCAAGCAGATGTAAATTGGTTGCATCCCTTTTTCCAATATCTCGTATCTCAAAACGCTTGGGTTAAGGTCAAGGCCAAAGACCGATCACACCAGGGACCCCCCCCCCCTCTTTTTTTATATTCCTTCTCTATACCTTGCATGTTTCCGCCATAAAAAAAATGGCTCATTGAGGAACAATGTGTGGATAGTTACATGTATGTTGGGGCTCTCTTTCATCTCCGCCAGTGCAATGTACTCGGTCTTCGTTCCACAAACAGGGAATCTGTTTTTGTTTCCCTAAGGACCTAACCGTCTCCTCGTTACCACTCTGGCGCCACACTGAAGCTGAGAGAGTATTGCCCAGGAACAAAGTTACAAGGAATTTAAGTTTTCACCTCCAAATATTTTATCATGTTATCCTATAGAGGTTACTTTACTCTCACTCAATGTAATGCCAATTTTTTTGTCTTCAAATTATACTGTGGAAAAGAACAAGGGTGGTCTAAATACAAACCTTAAAACAACACATTTATATTACTCACTAGATAGGTCAGTTGAAAAAAAAAAAAGATTTTCGTCGCCCAAATGAAGGTACAGACTTAGAGAGACCTCAATTATGCCTAATACCTGAACGCAATCAAAAAGTTGTTAACACAGCAGTTATTCACGGATTGCCTGTATGTAGTACACATTCCACCTGTATACTATTGTTTATTCACATGTTCTATGTTTTATGTATATGCATAAAAAAATTTGCATAATTAATTTTTAAAACATAAAGGTTCACTTTGTTAAAAAAAAAAAAATGTAGCAATTGCACCTAAGTGTAGCTAGCCTCAAAATATGGTGACATCTTTTAAACAGCTTTTCTATTAGTTTCTTTGGTCTCAACGGAATACACGGGCCCATAGACCAGCTTAAACTAATACAGTGGATTAAGTACAAGTTGAAATCGTTCCAGACCCGAGCTCTTACGTAAATCTACTCGTATCTAGAACGAATTTTTCCCATATAAAATAAAGTAAACCCAAATAATTCTAACCCTATAGATAATTCCAAAATTTCCTGAATGCTGAAAAAGACTTCTTATCAATCAATAAATGTACATGAAACAGGTATACACGTTAAGCGTTGTGATACGTGCAATTGGTCGAGATCATTGTGTATCCACACTCTACTTTTTTTTGTCCAAATAGTGACTGAGGCAACTTCTCCCCATTTTCTCGCGCTGGCAATTATGGTTCCTATTACCGAATGAGAACGGAAAGATCCGATTTCGCACGATCATCATCGATAGGTTTAAGCTCTTAAGCTCGACTCGTAAAACGAACAGAACATTCGCTCTCGACGCTGCTCGTATCTCGAATTACTCGTATGTTAAGCAGCTCGTATCTCGAATTACTCGTATGTTGAGCAGCTCGTATCTCGAATTACTCGTGTGTTGAACAGCTCTAATCTCGATGTTCCACTGTAGAGAATTTCCCTTTTCGAGGGATGCTAAAATTATTAAACCTTGAATCAAAAAAATACAATTAAAATTAAAACCAAGAAAAAACAAACTTTCGCTTTGGAGAGAAAGAAAAGTCAAATTGATTGAATTATGATTGAATAGTTGAGCTTCAGTAATAATAATAATACAAGATTGGACGAAAACACACACATATGCAAACACTTATACACACATACACAAATACCCACACATGCTAACACTCAGATGATAGAAAGGAAAACGTTTTGTAAAAAGAAAGACATTAAAATGGCGGGTAAAAAAACAACCAAACAACTGGGGCTGGAATAGGTGGTGCTATGACGATCAATAACAAGTGATCAGATGTCAGCAAGGACAATGCCTGAATTGAGATGTCAATGTCAATCTATCCTGTGTGCGCTCGCGACTGTGTGTGTGTGAGAGAAGACTACGATAAAAGCGAAAGGTCCGAGTGAGTAAAAAAGAAAAATTGCAGGAGTGGCAGCAAAACTGAATAGCCAAATATTTATTGAGCTATTTCTAATTTGGTTTCGTTTCACTGGGAGGGCCATCATCTATTGCGTGGAGTGGGGCAGCACACACCACAGTCCTCTCCCTTAGGTCGATATGAAGTACTAATCTCAGACAGACAGTGGATATACACATCCAAGGGCGTTGTCCTAGTGGAATTAATAGGCGGAAAATGGAAGGAGGAGGACTAAAAGCTAGGAGAGGGGACCCCAAGAGTCAGAGGTCATTAAAGGTCAATCAACCGGAAGGGCAAAACGAACTGTAAATCTCTTGGAAAAAAAGAAAATAACTCAGTTCACTTAGAATGCATATAGCTTTATTCTATTATAAAGGATATAGCTACATTCCGTTTGGGTGAGAAAGAATGGATAAAAGTAGCTTGAAACTGCAAGTACAACTCAACCGATGTTGGCCAATTCTGGTTTTAATTGTATAACTTGAACAAACGTCCTTTTTTAAACCAAAACTGATATATGTCTCTAACCAACAATAGAGAGACGGATTCAACTTGATATGAGATATTTGATCAAATAGTAATACAATAAATGATATTCAAACAATTTATCTCTTACTCGCCTCAAAATAAAAGTGAGTCTTTACTTTTCTTAACTTAGATTTTGACAGAGCTGTTTATCTTGCATCATTCTACAAGACTAACAATTAATGCTACCTTTCTTCATATCACCCCTTTCCCGTATAGAGTATATAGTCAGGTTCCCGTATAAAGTATACTGTTCCCGTATAAAGCATATAATCTGATTCCCGTATAAAAGTATATAGTCAGGTTCCCGTAAAAAAATATATAAAAAGTCAGATTCTCGTATAAAGTATATAGTCAGGTTCCCGTATAAAGCATATAATCAATTCCCGTATAAAAGTATACTGTTCCCGTATAAAGCATATAATCTGATTCCCGTATAAAGTGTATAGTCAGGTTCCCGTATAAAGCATATAATCAATTCCCGTATAAAAGTATACTGTTCCCGTATAAAGCATATAATCTGATTCCCGTATAAAGTATATAGTCAGGTTCCCGTACAAACCATTAATCAGATTCCCGTATAAAGTGTATAGTCAGGTTCCCGTACAAACCATATAATCAGATTCCCGTATAAAGTATATAGTCAGGTTCCCGTACAAACCATTAATCAGATTTCCTTATAAAGTATGTAGTCAGGTTCCGTATAAAGCATGTAGTCAGGTGTCTGTTTAAAGCATATAGCCAGATTCCCGTAAAAAGCATATAGCCAGGTTTCCGTATAGAGCATGTAGCCAGGTTTCGTTAAAGAACATATAGTCAGATTCCCGTATAAAGCATAAAGTCAGGTAGTACTAGTAAATCTTCTAAATACTATTTGCTCTCGTGGGCTTATGGACAATTAAAAAAGTTATTTTATCCTCTGCAATCTGAATACTCTGATGGGCTTTACTACATGAAGGCAAGAGAGTTTGGAAACTAAACAAAGATTTAATGGCTGTCACAGAGTTTCAAATTAAAATACACGCAAATCAGTTGCTCAACGATATCTTCGGGACCCCTTTAAAGGTTTCTAACAAAAACCTTTTTTTATATGTACAAATTCAAACGATGTGTCACATTACATGAGTTTAAATTCACTGAATGTTGTAAAGAAAGACAGGCTTACGATGGCCAATTTAAAAGGAGATTTAAAAACACTCTGTTGAAAAAAATAATAAATTTCAAAAATGTCTTTTAGTGTTAAGTATTGAAACCACACCTACAATCTAAAAATCCAAAATTATTTCTGAATATTCCAATATAATGTCAGATTCCATTTTTCCAAATGTAATATTTCGATCAAAAAAATTGTGCATTGTTTGCATCTTCATCTATTTATGATCAGTCTAGAGACAACTGTGGCAGAAACAGATATCGATAAACGACGCATTTGACCCTTTAAGAAAAACTACTTCCCGATTTGTTCTGCTTTAAAAACATTCGCAGCTTCAATTCATTCAAAAAATTTGCTAAATTTCGATAGCTTTAGATCTATCACAAATTTCATTATTTTTTTTTTTTTATATTATGGCCCGACAATTTTTTCATCAAAGCTTTTGGCCCTCTCCTAAAAAAGTTTGCCCATCACTGGTCTAGAGAAAGTAGGTCTCTACGTCACATATCTTGGACTCGTGATCTTCTTTCCCTGACTGTGACTTTTGAAACTCTTTGTATTGCAATGAAACTTCTCTGAGAATGACATAATATTCTAAAATTAGATATACTTTTGAAGCAAAGATTGCTATTGATTTTATCAGGCCTTTTATTGATTGGGGCATTGATTTCTTTCATTTCCGGTTATTCTAATTGGTTTTCGGCTGTTACACAAAAAGAGTATGTACCGAACTTAACCGTTTTATTTGATAGTGGTGTTGTCACGTTCTTTTCGTTAATTATTAATATTAATATTCTATGGCATGCCATCAAATTTTTCAAAAGATAACAACATACAGGACATAATCAATGGAGAATGGTTTAATCGTTATTATACAAAACAGTACATCATAAAACATTTCTGAAACTTTTAAAATATTTTCTTTCAATAATAAATACAACAAAAATAGTAACAATGATAAACTTTGTTTCTTATCAAATGTCGGTACTGCTGAAGACCCGCCAGATATATATAAATATCTTAATTGATATTATTATGGAAATAACATGAGTTTTGTTTCCCTTTAAGGAATCTCGACCCTGCAGTGCCAGATATTAAATATCAGCTCATGATAAAAAATCGACGTTCCTCTATAATGAAGAGGCCAAAAGTTAAACATAAATGTAAGGTATTTGCATATGTTAACTACGATACGACTGCAACTCTTTGGTACACATGATTTCCACCGAACTACTTGATTTCATTCTACCAAATAGGCCTAACAACCCCCTCCCCCTTTGTCAGAGTGAAATTAGTAGAGAAGACAGTGAGTGTTTAAACCCAGACTTATAGAAGACAGTGAGTGTTTAAACACAGACTTATATCCATTCTAGAAACACAACCTCATTTTGTTTCAGGTCGTTATGTACGTAACACATTTTGTGAAAACGTTATTTTTTGGAATTCGCCATAGAAATCCTAATAATGACTCTTATGTAATGATCTATACTATAGCTTTCAGAGTTTAGAAAGAATGCAATTCTATTTCGTGTAAAGTGGCTTTAATCACAGAACAATGTATTCACGTTAATCTATGTTCTAAACTTGGTTTCCTTTACGTTTCCATAGATCTAACAACGTCGCCGTCTTACAATCCTACATCGAAATATTTCAAACCTGTCATATTCATCATCTAATGATTTTAGATTGTAAATTTAAATAGATCTTACTAGGTCTATATCTAGTTTGCAAAATAGTAAATTAATCTTTAAAGCCATTGCCCTTCCATCTGTAAAATTGCCCTGTATTATAGTCTTAGCATAATTTATAGCATGCATAGTATATGTTATATACGTTAGGTTTGAAACAAACACAACCCTTGACTTATAACAAAACAGCAGCTCCCCCTGTTTCAGGGAATGTGGTGTAGTGTTTAGTGATTGGCTGCGTCCAGTCTAAATATAATATATAGGTCTGTGGTTTTAAAATACCAGAACTTCTTTTTATTGACTTATAAGAACGACCAGCAATAGTACCGTAGTACCGTAGTAGATTGTTTACAGTATCCCTATTTTCAAACTTTAAAAAGTAAATAATAATGCGTAAAGAACAAAATATGAAAAATTTACACTCCAAACGGCTATAGAAGCCAAAGCAAGTACAAATTTACCTTTTGTGATATCAAGAGATATTTTCAAGTCTTTTATTCTTGGCATTTATCAGACGTCGATTCTGCCGCTGGTCTAACACATTGTAAGAAAACTCCAAGGTGGTCAGTTTCGAGTCTTGGATCCTGTTAGCGAAAGATGATGAGTAAAAGCTTGAGATGTGATGCACAAATAATTAGAATAAAATTCGATGTTGCTAAGACTTTTATATTTCTCTAATATTTGCACGGAGACGTTGAGGACTGTCTCATAGTTGTTGTTTTTAACCCATGTCCTACCAACTAAATTCTTCACTTTTTCGTGATAGTAAAAAAAAAAAAATAAAACAAAATAATTGGAACCATTTACTTTGTCAACGTGTTCATGAGTTGAATCGACACACACACACAGACACACACACGCAGACACACAGAGAGAGAGAGAGAGAAACATTTCAAACAGCAACTCGTGCTGCGAACACATTTTTATGATCATTTCAAGAAGATCATTTTATTAATTAACACATTCATTTAAAGACAACTTTTTACATTAATTATCTAGGAACTCGTGGTAGAAAGTACTTTTCCCATTAATGAGTATCACTATGATATCGTCTGGATCTGTATGCCCCCATGGAGACAGGAGACTCATGATTTCCTTCTGTATTATTTGAACCTAAAGTAGGGAGAGATGTTTGTGTTAGAATAATACTCGTTATATGGTTGGTATTGTTGTCACAAACATGTTCCTAAGAAAATGTTCTCTTTAAGGACTAAGGGTTCGGGTATTTATCAATCAATGTATAGACCTATAGTTCCAGATAGATTTCAGATCGATTAACATTTCTATCGACCGGTCAGTAGAGGTGGACAAAACTGTGTTAATCCAACGTGTGGCGGTCAATACCGAGTTGACAGCTGAAGGCAATTTTAATGAAACCTTGCCGTCTGTCATGTACACTCTTTTCTTTAGAGTCTCAGTTCTTTAGAGCTGTCTTGTTCCCTCTCTCTCTCACTCTCTCTCTCTCTCTACCTCTCTCTCTCTCTCTACCTCTCTCTCTACCCCTCTCTCTCTACCTCTCTCTCTACTTTGTAACAATCTTATTCTCGTTTAATCCTAGATCTAACAAAAAGTATATCTGCTGCTCATAGCTGATCAAGTTTAATGCACTAAATCATTGTTTCAATTCACTTTCTTTTTCTCTATTTTATAATTCTTTTTTCAGTCTCTCTCTCTCTCTTAATCTCTCTCAGTATCTCCACCTCATGCTCTCTCTGCCCCCCCCCCTCCCCATTATTGCTGTCTTAGTTAGCCTCCCAAACTCCTTCTCTTTTGTTTTGTTGTTAAACTTTTCATTTTCCTCCGTTACTTTGTTCTCCATTTACTTCTTCCTTCTATTGTTTTACCTTTTAACTCTCTCTCTGAGTTTTCTGAACAATTTTCTGATGTAAAACCTAAACAATAATTGTATTATTTACGAAAACTAATATTAAAAACATACTGTGTACTTAGACTCACAGTAATATAAAAAACACAAATCCAAACATCATGGAAAAATTGACAGTATTAGGATATTAAACAACATAAACAACTATGGTCGTATTGGTTTCAAGAATAGATTATATATATATATATATTACCAGGGCCGCCTCTACCTATTGTGCAATGTGTGCATTGCACACAGGCGGCCGACTTTAGGGGGCGGCCAAATCATTATTCCAAGGTTACGTTTTTTTTTAAAAATGTTATTATATAGAAAAAAAATTACTTAAATATTTTAAATTCTAATTATTCCATTATTCTTAGAAAATATAAACAATATTCGTACATGAGAAATTATTTTGGAAACTAGAACAAATATAATAGAGCAGCATGCGAGGGACTCCACCGAGTTTTTCCATAAGCGCGTACTCATTTCTAGCCTTGAATTTTCGCGGGTTGTTTGTCATATTTGTTTTTAGTCAAATAGCCCGCTCTGTAAGTAGATCTCTTACCGGTAATTAAAAAGTCAATTAAAAAAAAACATTTTCACTTGGGGGGGGGGGGGGCGGCGCTAGTTCCTCTCATATGAAGGGGGGAGGGCGCAACGTCCTGACAAAAAGAG
Source organism: Biomphalaria pfeifferi (assembly GCA_030265305.1). NCBI lineage: Eukaryota > Metazoa > Mollusca > Gastropoda > Planorbidae > Biomphalaria > Biomphalaria pfeifferi. The sequence goes on along the minus strand of JASAOG010000001.1, from coordinate 3,788,168 downwards.
GTGTTATGGTATGTGGTGAGAAGAGATTAAGAGACTGATTGGTTGGTTGTGAAGTGACGATGATGAAATTAACGTAACTAGTAGAAATGTGAGATGATCTTAAGACAGGGACGAGTAAAGACTTTATCTTTTTTGTTGTGAGCTAGATTTTATTTAAATATCAGTTTTTTTTTCATTACTTTTAGATCTATCTCTCAAGTTAAATCTGTGAATAGTAAAAGTTATATTAAGTCTTTTTTCACAAAGAAGTTTCTTCAAGTTATTCAAAGTTTATTTCTTTTAAAATATAAAACGCCTTCATAGGTTCAGTTGTACTAGCCACCTGGAACTACAAACTAACAACAGGAGGGGGGAGGAGGAAGGGGCGGCAAAAAATGTTTAGACCTCTTGCCGACTTGAGCGGAAACCTGTCGCATCTTCAATTCTACCTCCAGCTTCCAGTAAAACCTTTTAAAAGCGCTTAAAAATTATGTAGACAATACAATTTCCGAAAAAAAAAAAAAAAAAAAGTTTTAGTGAAGTTTCTTGACGTAACTTTGGAATCTTTACAAAGTGTTAAATTAATAGAAATGAAAAATCAAACCTAAAAATTGTGACTATATTTTCTTTTCTATTTTATTACATTCTTTAAAAAAACTCACGGACCTCACCGTGGAAGCCTACCTCGCTCCTCAGGGTCAGGGCTCCAGCTTCTAGATGGGGCTCGAATGAAAATGTTATGTAAGGAGTCGCCACCCAGGAATGTGAGAAATACTTCCTTTCTATGTTTTATTTCATGTCATTGTTTAAGTGACTTGTACTTTGGTTTATTTACTTTGTATTAAACTCATGAAAAATATAAATTACAATCGTGATACTTATTATGTAAGTATACGGAACGTTGAAAAAGTTGTACTGTCAATGGCCTTTGTATTTCGAGCTTTTGTTTCATTTTGTACTTTAGCTTACAATAACAAACAAGTGAACATATTCATGTCCAGACCATGTAACACTGTTGAGCAGTGAAGGTTATCGAGAAATTATATATAGATCATGAACATTTAAATTGTTCATTGTAATATACCCACCACAGCTCTTCAATGGACCTCATTCACCAATCGTAAACAAACAACATTTACCCACGTGGTTCTCTATCCCTTCTATACAAATTACGTAATACACTCAGGCTGTCACGTGACAGTTTTTTTTCATTGTTTTACCAATATTATCACGTGGCTAAATGTTGTTTGTTTACCATTGGTGAATGAGGCCCATTATAATGGTCGCAAATACAGGAGAATACGTGAGTAGTCAGAAAAAGATCAGTTTTAAATGTTTATCACAAAGAACCAAGATGTCTTATTTCTGAAGGCACGTAAATCTGAAATTGTTGCATGATTCCTGGTTGAACTTCAGGGCTACAACAAATGGGCGAATATGAACGGGAAAAATGGAATGGTCTACAAAAGATGGATTCATAGGCCAATTTTGGAATAGTGTCCAGTTCAGACTTAATGGATTTTGTTTCTAGAAAAAAAAAGGGGGATGGGGCGGCATTTTTAATTTTGCACGCAGGCGGCCACAACCCTCGCGTCGGCCCTGTATATTATTATATATTACGCATTATACTAATTTTTAAAAGGTTTCCTTTCAGGAGAGATGCATCTATTTCCATCGCATTAAAGACTATATAGAAATGGTATTTTTACAATTTGTTTAACTTTAAGATCAAAACGTGACAGTAAATATGTTCAGACATAAAACACAAACACAAATAACGATCTTTAACTACGGGGGAACTTAAATACAAGATTTTTTTTTTCTTTCAATGGTCATTTCCAAATATAATTATTTAAACTCTCAATTTAGATTTAAAACGCAAGGATTATCTGGCAAGTGTAGTAAGAAATTCTATTTTCAGCTTCGTAGAAGACGATTTTTTAAAAAAAAATTTAAATAATTAATTTCAAAATAATTTTTGTTTAACTAGACCAAGGCGCGGCGTTTAAAAATATTAGTAGATTTAGCATTATAGCTTAATTATTAACGTTATGAATGTGGTAATGTGGTATTTAATGATTTGAAAATAAAAGCTGTCTAAACATCAAATTTCAAAATAACAACCTACCAGAACCGGGAAGTGGAAAGAAAATATAGAACTATAATCCCACATTTCTGAATCTCGTAATGTTCACGATTAGCACACCATCTTCTCATTAATCCTGCTTACATATCCATTTTTAGGATCCGATTTTTATTCTTTGAGAGATAAATCACAGTAGTAATTGAAGTAGAAGGAAAGCAACATGAAGAAATATGATGGTGATGAAATGGAACCTAAAGAAAAAGAAAATTACATGATAAAAAGAAGGACGGGAGAGTTTGGAAATAATAAGTCAAGGCACATACTAAACAAGGCACATACTAAACAAGGCACATACTAAACAAGGCACATACTAAACAAGGCACATACTAAACAAGGCGCATACTAAACAAGGCACATACTAAACAAGGCACATACTAAACAAGGCACATACTAAACAAGGCACATACTAAACAAGGCACATACTAAACAAGGCATATACTAAACAAGGCACATATTAAACAAGGCACATACTAAACAAGGCATATACTAAACAAGGCATATACTAAACAAGGCATACTAAACAAGGCGCATACTAAACAAGGCACATACTAAACAAGGCACATACTAAACAAGGCACATACTAAACAAGGCACATACTAAACAAGGCACATACTAAACAAGGCACATACTAATCAAGGCACATACTAATCAAGGCATACTAAACAATGCCCACTAAAGAAGGCACATACTAAACAAGGCATACTAAACAAGGCACATTCTAAACAAGGCACATACTAAACAAGGCATACTAAACAAGGCATACTTATCAAGGCATACTTATCAAGGCATACTAAACAAGGCATACTAAACAAGGCATACTTATCAAGGCATACTTATCAAGGCATACTTATCAAGGCATACTAAACAAGGCATACTAAACGCTTAATAAAAAGATCCTGCTGCCAACTAAAAATCAAATTTAGTTTTTGCTTCAAGCGAAAGTGCTTAGAAATTATATTTGACAACACTATCTTTTTTCTGTACACCGGATACACCAAAATCTATAGCTATCTAAACGTTATCCGCCATAGATGAAACTATCCACTTCTAAGGGAATACATTATTGATTTGATATGTATATAAACGGCTTACACATTTAATGTTTAAACAAAAGAGCTTAGTGTTCGAAAATTTGAGGTATCCTTTGGATCTAGTTTTAGAAAGCTACAGATTATTGAGATCGGATTTCGAATAGTGATTGTAGTATTTGAGGCGGGCGGCCATACAGGTGCAAGAAAACCAACAGAGGATTTAATAAAAGTGTTAGCTTTATTTCACCATCTCAACTTCCATCCACTCCATAGTCGTTGGGGCACCACATAAGATTCGTCGACCGTCTTTCTCCATTCATCTCTGTCTTTAGCCTTGGATAGAACCTTTTTCAATGGCAGGCTCGTCCATTCTTTTATGTTGTCTTCACATCACTTTCTCTGTTTACCTCTTCTTCTTTTCCTGGTACTGTTCCCTGAAGGAAAGGTTTTGCGAGCCCCTAAGACCTTGTAATATGGCCATAGAGTTTTAGTTTGCGTTTTTTTTTTTACAATAGTTAGAAGGTCATCGTGGGGTCCAATCGCTTTAAAAACATTAAAAGACATTCATTTGCATTTTTGTTTTACCGGAAGTAAGAATAAAAGACTTCAGAGCATTGAAAATAAAAAGTCATTTAAAACTTATTTTTACACAACACACACTCACATACAAACATACCATTTACAAACACACAGATACCTACATTAACATACAAACATACCTCTTAAGAACACACAATCACACACACACAAACACATACATTAATATTACAATAAATCTCAAGACTTTTTCTGAGCAATGTCCCTGCGTGTTACGGCTTTGTTGCCCCTGTGTATAGATGGATGAAAACCTCAGAAGTATGAAAAGCTGAAATCGATGTAATCTACACAGACGAGAGACGAACGAATGTCTTTCAAGACTAATACTTTGAACATTATTTCTTGGCAATGTGGATCTGGTGCACTCATTACTGGACAAAAACTTTTACTTTCATTTTTTTTTCTAAATGTCAAACTTTGATTTCTTTACTGTGCTTTCATTGCCTACGTCTGCTGCTACTCGGTACTAGTAATGACGGAATAGACGCCAGAAATTGTTATATTGTGGTCTCTTGCTTGTATTGGCAATCAATAATTGTTTGTAAGTGTGTATGTATCGAATCGATGCCTTGAACAAAAGTGCTAGGGAAAATAGATTTGTTTATAGAATTGTTCAATTTCTTACACGAGAAGTAGATTTGGTCTAGAACTTCGTACTGTGAAACAGGGAAAATAGAATGACCAAACTGTTCCAATGATGTTCTTTCCTGATGATCACAGACTTGATTCCTGATATGAGGATGATTTACGGTCAAGCATTGGTAAGGGAGAGAATCCAGAGCTGTCTTTAAACACTTTAGGGACAATTAATTATAACATCTATCTATCTATATCTATCTATCTATCTATCTATCTATCTATCTATCTATCTATCTAACTATCTATCTATCTATCGTTATCAATCTATCTATCTATCTATTTATCTATCGCTATCAATCTATCTATATATCTATCTATCGCTATCAATCTATCTATATAACTATCTATCAATCAATCTATCTCTCTATCTATCAATCTATATATATATATCTATCTATCGCTATCAATCTATCTATATAACTATCTATCAATCAATCTATCTCTCTCTCTCTCTATCTATCTATCTATCTATATTTCAAACCCTAATGGCAACTCTATCTATACCCATATATAAGATACATTGATTTCATGTCTAGTGTTTTATTTTAATCAACCTCTTTTTCTCCTTAAATAAACACTTTTTCGCGTGACAAAATGTCATTAAATATGCCCTCGTTCAATGTCTCTCACTGGTTGTCCAATGATCACACGAGAGTGAGTCTCATTAGACAATAATAAACTAAGATATTTTTGTAGACCAGTCATTCAATACTGGCCATACGGTGAACTTAACTAAAAGTCTAATGATTATGTTTTGCTGAAATCTGTCACTGGGCGGTGTTCGAGAATGTGCCATATTTTCCGAAATGTCATCTGGGACTAGCGTGACTCTTGAGTGTAGCCCAGAGGGGAGGCAACACAAATATCTTCAACTAAAACCAATTAGTGAACTATGTAACGAAAGATGTATCCCGCTGTGGTTCTCGCCCCTGGCTATCTCCTTAGAAGGAATGGTCGACGAGGGGAAATAACTCAGTACATGACAGACTAACACATTTTTTAAAATTATTTTCTACTCTGTGGTGTGTTAGCTTTTCCACTCACACGTACTGAGATAATAAACACCCTCGAAACACAAATACGCACAAAGTATACTTTCATACACATGAGATATAATTTTAATAAATATTAAATCAAATGTATGCTATTGCCACTAGCCCAATGGGTACTGCGAAGTGACCTTAAATTGAAACTTAGTTTTGACATTCACGGTCACATCGTTACTGCTAAAAAATTCACATGGCATAATCAATTTATAGATTGGCTCAACAAATGTTTCATTGAGCTACTAGATTGGCTCAACAAATGTTTCATTGAACTACTAGATTGGCTCAACAAATGTTTTATTGAACTACTATATATATATATTAATTCAAGTGTGGAATATTCTTATTTCTAATTTTGCTTCTTTGTTTTATTCATGACTGAGTGGGCTTTGTCTGTGTAAAAAAAAATCCGCTAAGTCTATTATCGCAACTGTATAGTACATAGTCAAGTATAACAGAAAGTCAAATATATAAGTATATTCGTATACCTAACTTTATGGCCTCCTTCAGTGGAGAAGCGATTATATACTCATAGAAATGAGATTAAAGCCTGGGCAGTAGCTATGGTCGAAACGATGTCGCCCACACAGCAGCTCCTCCCTCTGTAGGCAGCTGATATTCGTCTACATTAATTGCAATCTTAAAGGCTTTATGTTCATGCCCTGTGATAATTGATTCCCTCGTTAGAGTTTACTACATTATTTACTTTCTTTACCAGGAAAAAATTTATTATTGGATCCGATCAGCCAATGAGCTAGAAGAAATATTTGTTAATTAAAAGATGTTAGTTGGGTATAACCTAAAAGCACAAACGACAATATAAGGGAAATGACATTATGGTGCTCTAGATCATTTGTGTTTTTTGTTAGTTGATGAGCTTATTTTAAGATGAAAAATATGTGTGAATGGATACACATTGTAAGCATTTCGGCTTAGATTTCTTAGAGCATAAAAAAAATGTTAAAACTTTTAAGACGACCTAATTCAAAATTCACTTTCACTATAGAGACGCTGCAATCACTGCCAGTATAATGAACTTCATTCCAATGAAGAAATGCACGTGATTTCAAAAATAAGAATGTACATAAAATAAAAACATTATTCACTTCTTTTCGCATATTTTAAGAGTATTTAGTGTATATGTGTTTTTTTTTTATTTATGTAATTGACAAAGGCCAGAAAATAATTTAAAAAAAAAGATTTTTTGTTTATCTCAAATGTTGCTTGCATGTGAAAGTCTTCTTTGCCAAATCAACAATTTTTGGAAGCCCTTGAAAAGCGAATTTCAGATGATATTTTTAGCATCCCTCAAGAGTTTAAGACAATGGTTTTCAATTCCTCGGAACATTGTTAACATCTAGTGCTCAGATAATGAACTGTAAACAACGCTCCATAGTATTGTGTTGTAGGTATTATTTTTAATAATTTAAAAAAAATAATTTTTGACGACATCTTTTTTCTTCTTAATTATTTCTACTTATTATGTTATATTTTGTTATGTTATGTTATGTTATGTTGTGTTATGTTATGTTGTGTTGTGTTGTAGTGTTATGTCATGTTATGTTGTGTTATGTTTATGTTAATGTTAATGTTTATGTTAATGTTATGTTGCTAAACGAATAACAAGTAACATATCATGAAAATTTTTAAAGACAATTCATCCTTTAAAAATCCGACAACACACACACACACACACACGAGACTGTATTACTCTACTCTTAAATAATTCAACGAATGTTTAGATCCACTCAGAGTATAAGCACATTGCAATGCTAGGCCTCAAGATCAAGACTTACAAGACAGGCCTCGAGATCAAGACTTACAAGACAGGCCTAGAGATCAAGACTTACAAGACAGGCCTAGGGATCAAGACTTACAAGACAGGCCTCGAGATCAAGACTTACAAGACAGGCCTCGAGATCAAGACTTACAAGACAGGCCTAGAGATCAAGACTTACAAGACAGGCCTAGAGATCAAGACTTACAAGACAGGCCTAGAGATCAAGACTTACAAGTCAGTGAAAAAAATGTTCCTGAACTTCTAGCTATTTATTAAATTCCTTCATGAAAAACAAATCTACAATCTGGAATACCCGCTGACTAATGTCTATTCAAGATATAGATTGTGTAGATTCTAGATCAAATGTAATCTTAGTAGATAATAATTTTGACAAATTATAACGGTCAAACTAGAGTTTTCTCAATGTGGCCAATTAACTAGAAATTCTTTTCGCAAAGATATGCATCAACTGTCAAATTTCTATAAAAATCGTTAGAGCCGTTGTCGAGAACCGTGTTGTTGTTTTTTTACCTGATGAAGACTTTGCAAAGTGAGTAATTTTAGAAAAAAAAACGTTACTCTTCAAACAGAATATTTTAGGCTATAGATCAGCTACAGTACTTTGTATCAGATTATGCTTCTCATTTTCTTACTTAATTCTGTTGACTACATCACAAGGTCTTCATGGCTAGCAAAAACCTTCCTTCAGGGAACAGTTCCAGGAAAAAGAAGAGGAAGCAAACAGACGAATGGGAAAATAACATCAAAGAATGGAAAGCATGTCATTGAATGAAATTCAATCCAAGGCAAAAGACAGAGAGGAATGGAGAAAGACAGTAAACAGATCTTGTGTGGTTCCCCAACGGTTCAACAAACTAAAGAATGGGTGAAGGTGAATGGGGAACATTGCTCTGAATAGAGTTATGGGCCCTGGAGGAGATGTTTCGTCCATCTGTATAGTTTTATATATCTTCTATGGCCAGCGTTGAGTAGTACATTAAGATATATCTACATTGAACCAAGTCAATCTAGGCAAATCAAATGAGACTGCCTGATGTTATACACAAACATAAAATAATCTGCTGAGTAAAATGTTGATCCCTTGTCTTACTGGAAAGATTTGACTGTCTAGTCCTGAACCACGTTGTTGGAATATTTCCACATCAATAAAATTGGCGCCATTACAGAAATAGCAGCAGACGTGATCATGTTTGTGAAGAAAACGTGTTTCACAGTTTGTACAAAATATCCAAATAATTCAGCCCTATTTCTCTCTCTCTCTCTAGTCTCTGTATCCTGACTCTCTCCCTATCTATCACGTCTCACTCTCTTTCTCTCTCTCTCTCCGTCTTTTACTCTCTTTTACGCTCTCTCACTCACTCTCTTACTGTCCATCTCTCTTTCTAGTTCACTCTCTCTCTCTCTCCATATCTCTCTATTTCTTGGTTCACTTTCTGTCTGTCTGTCTGTCTCTCTCACATTGGTTGTTGTTGGCTACATACAAGCTTCTGTGTTTTATGACTGTCTAGGTATATGTATGTTCTTCTATGTTCAGTTGTCTTCATATCTCTTTGTCTCTTTCTCTCTCTCTCTGTTTGTTCTCTATCTGTTTTTCTATCTGTCCCCCTCTCTCTCTCTTCGTCTTATCGTCTCCTTTACCTTTTCTGTCTTTTTCTCTCCTTTTTCATACTCTCTTTTATATCTGAATCTTTATTTCTGCCTATAACTCTGCGTCTGTCTCTTCTGTCTCTGTCCCTCTCACTCTCTCTCTGTCTCCTCTCTTCTGTCTCTGTTCCTCTCACTCTCTCTGTCTCCTCTCTTCTGTCTCTGTCCCTCTCACTCTCTGTCTCCTCTCTTCTGTCTCTGTCCTTCTCACTCTCTCTGTCTCCTCTCTTCTGTCTCTGTCCCTCTCAGTCTCTTATCTTCTGTCTCTGTCCTTCTCACTCTCTCTGTCTCCTCTCTTCTGTCTCTGTCCCTCTCACTCTCTCTGTCTCCTGTCTCTTCTGTCTCTGTCCCTCTCACTCTCTCTGTCTCCTCTCTTCTGTCTCTGTCCCTCTCACTCTCTCTGTCTCGTGTCTCTTCTGTCTCTGTCCCTCTCACTCTCTCCTGTCTCTTCTGTTTCTGTCTTATTCTCTCTGAATGCTGACAATCTCCTTTTTTTTTTGTCAACACACTTTGTCATCCCCTGAACTCATTATCACATTTCCTGATCTCTCATGGATAGACAGAGAGAACTAAGTTTTAAAAAAAAGTGTTAATGACATCGCCTTGTTGAAAATCCATTAAACCTTGATTGATGAAAGTTCAAGGCCAGCCGATTTAAATGGAACAAAATTCTGTTCAAATGTTACGTGACAGTTTGTATGAATTTAAATTGCAGGGGGGGGGGGATAAACTAATGATACATATTTTTGGGAAGGAGGAACTATTGAAACATATCTTAAGGAGGTGGAGGAACGAAGGAAACTTATGTTAGAGAGAATGAACTAATGAAACATACCATTGGGAGAGGGAGGAACTAATAAAACATATCTAAGGAAGGGGGAGGAGCTAATGAAACATGCCATTGGGTTCATTATTTCACACGAAAATGTGTTGATCGATTTAAGCCAAAAACAACATTATTGTTCTAGATCTCACAACACAAATAAACTTACAACAGAAATAAACTTACAACACAAATAAACTTACAACACAAATAAACTTACAACACAAATAAACTTACAACACAAATAAACTTACAACACAAATAAACTTACAACACAAATAAACTTACAACACAAATAAACTTACAACAGAAAATAATCTTTCAACAGAAATAAACTTACAACACAAATAAACTTACAACACAAATAAACTTACAACAGAAAAAAACTTTCAACACAAATAAACTTACAACACAAATAAACTTACAACAGAAATAAACTTACAAGACAAATAAACTTACAACACAAATAAACTTACAACACAAATAAACTTACAACACAAATAAACTTACAACAGAAAATAATCTTTCAACAGAAATAAACTTACAACACAAATAAACTTACAACACAAATAAACTTACAACAGAAATAAACTTACAGCACAAATAAACTTACAACACAAATAAACTTTCAACAGAAATAAACTTACAACACAAATAAACTTACAACAGAAATAAACTTTCAACACAAATAAACTTACAACACAATTCAACTTACAACAGAAATAAACTTAGAAGACAAATAAACTTACAACACAAATAAACTTACAACACAAATAAACTTACAACACAAATAAACTTACAACACAAATAAACTTACAACACAAATAAACTTTCAAATGAAAAAATAAACTTACAACACAAATAAACTTACAACAGAAAATAATCTTTCAACAGAAATAAACTTACAACACAAATAAACTTACAACACAAATAAACTTTCAACAGAAATAAACTTACAACACAAATAAACTTACAACACAAATAAACTTACAACACAAATAAACTTACAACGGAAATAAACTTACAGCACAAATAAACTTACAACACAAATAAACTTTCAACAGAAATAAACTTACAACACAAATAAACTTACAACACAAATAAACTTACAACACAAATAAACTTACAACAGAAATAAACTTTCAACAGAAATAAACTTACAACACAAATAAACTTTCAACACAAATAAACTTACAACACAAATAAACTTTCAACACAAATAAACTTACAACACAAATAAACTTACAACACAAATATACTTTCAACAGAAATAAACTTACAACACAAATAAACTTACAACAGAAAATAATCTTTCAACAGAAATAAACTTACAACACAAATAAACTTACAACACAAATAAACTTTCAACAGAAATAAACTTACAACACAAATAAACTTACAACACAAATAAACTTACAACACAAATAAACTTACAACGGAAATAAACTTACAGCACAAATAAACTTACAACACAAATAAACTTTCAACAGAAATAAACTTACAACACAAATAAACTTACAACACAAATAAACTTACAACACAAATAAACTTACAACAGAAATAAACTTACAACACAAATAAACTTTCAACAGAAATAAACTTACAACACAAATAAACTTACAACAGAAATAAACTTTCAACACAAATAAACTTACAACACAATTCAACTTACAACAGAAATAAACTTAGAAGACAAATAAACTTACAACACAAATAAACTTACAACACAAATAAACTTACAACACAAATAAACTTACAACACAAATAAACTTACAACACAAATAAACTTTCAAATGAAAAAATAAACTTACAACACAAATAAACTTACAACAGAAAATAATCTTTCAACAGAAATAAACTTACAACACAAATAAACTTACAACACAAATAAACTTTCAACAGAAATAAACTTACAACACAAATAAACTTACAACACAAATAAACTTACAACACAAATAAACTTACAACGGAAATAAACTTACAGCACAAATAAACTTACAACACAAATAAACTTTCAACAGAAATAAACTTACAACACAAATAAACTTACAACACAAATAAACTTACAACACAAATAAACTTACAACAGAAATAAACTTTCAACAGAAATAAACTTACAACACAAATAAACTTTCAACACAAATAAACTTACAACACAAATAAACTTTCAACACAAATAAACTTACAACACAAATAAACTTACAACACAAATATACTTTCAACAGAAATAAACTTACAACACAAATAAACTTACAACAGAAAATAATCTTTCAACAGAAATAAACTTACAACACAAATAAACTTACAACACAAATAAACTTTCAACAGAAATAAACTTACAACACAAATAAACTTACAACACAAATAAACTTACAACACAAATAAACTTACAACGGAAATAAACTTACAGCACAAATAAACTTACAACACAAATAAACTTTCAACAGAAATAAACTTACAACACAAATAAACTTACAACACAAATAAACTTACAACACAAATAAACTTACAACAGAAATAAACTTTCAACAGAAATAAACTTACAACACAAATAAACTTTCAACACAAATAAACTTACAACACAAATAAACTTTCAACACAAATAAACTTACAACACAAATAAACTTACAGCACAAATAAACTTACAACACAAATAAACTTTCAACAGAAATAAACTTACAACACAAATAAACTTACAACAGAAATAAACTTTCAACACAAATAAACTTACAACACAATTCAACTTACAACAGAAATAAACTTAGAAGACAAATAAACTTACAACACAAATAAACTTACAACACAAATAAACTTACAACACAAATAAACAAATAAAGGATGGCTGCCTGGTCGTGCGGTTTGCACGCTGGACTGTCGTTCGGATTTATCGATGGTCCCAGGTTCAAACACTGCCCGCTCCCATCCCCCGTCGTCCTGCGGGAGGTTTGGACTAGGAAGTAAACTATCTTCAACTCTGAAGGAACATCCGAAACATGTAAAACATTTTACAAACTTACAACAGAAATAAACTTACAGCACAAATAAACTTACAACACAAATAAACTTTCAACAGAAATAAACTTACAACACAAATAAACTTACAACAGAAATAAACTTTCAACACAAATAAACTTACAACACAAATAAACTTACAACACAAATAAACTTACAAGACAAATAAACTTACAACACAAATAAACTTACAACACAAATAAACTTACAACACAAATAAACTTACAACACAAATAAACTTACAACACAAATAAACTTTCAAATGAAAAAATAAACTTACAACACAAATAAACTTTCAACACAAATAAACTTACAACACAAATAAACTTACAACACAAATAAACTTTCAACAGAAATAAACTTACAACAGAAATAAACTTACAACACAAATAAACTTACAACACAAATAAACTTACAACACAAATAAACTTACAACACAAATAAACTTACAACACAAATAAACTTACAACACAAATAAACTTACAACACAAATAAACTTACAACACAAATAAACTTACAACACAAATAAACTTTCAACCGAAATAAACTTACAACACAAATAAACTTACAACACAAATAAACTTACAACACAAATAAACTTACAACACAAATAAACTTTCAACACAAATAAACTTACAACACAAATAAACTTACAACACAAATAAACTTACAACACAAATAAACTTACAACACAAATAAACTTACAACACAAATAAACTTACAACACAAATAAACTTACAACACAAATAAACTTACAACACAAATAAACTTTCAACACAAATAAACTTACAACACAAATAAACTTACAACACAAATAAACTTACAAGACAAATAAACTTACAACACAAATAAACTTACAACACAAATAAACTTACAACACAAATAAACTTACAACACAAATAAACTTACAACACAAATAAACTTTCAAATGAAAAAATAAACTTACAACACAAATAAACTTTCAACACAAATAAACTTACAACACAAATAAACTTACAACACAAATAAACTTTCAACAGAAATAAACTTACAACAGAAATAAACTTACAACACAAATAAACTTACAACACAAATAAACTTACAACACAAATAAACTTACAACACAAATAAACTTACAACACAAATAAACTTACAACACAAATAAACTTACAACACAAATAAACTTACAACACAAATAAACTTACAACACAAATAAACTTTCAACCGAAATAAACTTACAACACAAATAAACTTACAACACAAATAAACTTACAACACAAATAAACTTACAACACAAATAAACTTTCAACACAAATAAACTTACAACACAAATAAACTTACAACACAAATAAACTTACAACACAAATAAACTTACAACACAAATAAACTTACAACACAAATAAACTTACAACACAAATAAACTTACAACACAAATAAACTTACAACACAAATAAACTTTCAACACAAATAAACTTACAACACAAATAAACTTACAACACAAATAAACTTACAAGACAAATAAACTTACAACACAAATAAACTTACAACACAAATAAACTTACAACACAAATAAACTTACAACACAAATAAACTTACAACACAAATAAACTTTCAAATGAAAAAATAAACTTACAACACAAATAAACTTTCAACACAAATAAACTTACAACACAAATAAACTTACAACACAAATAAACTTTCAACAGAAATAAACTTACAACAGAAATAAACTTACAACACAAATAAACTTACAACACAAATAAACTTACAACACAAATAAACTTACAACACAAATAAACTTACAACACAAATAAACTTACAACACAAATAAACTTACAACACAAATAAACTTACAACACAAATAAACTTTCAACCGAAATAAACTTACAACACAAATAAACTTACAACACAAATAAACTTACAACACAAATAAACTTACAACACAAATAAACTTTCAACACAAATAAACTTACAACACAAATAAACTTACAACACAAATAAACTTACAACACAAATAAACTTACAACACAAATAAACTTACAACACAAATAAACTTACAACACAAATAAACTTACAACACAAATAAACTTACAACACAAATAAACTTTCAACACAAATAAACTTACAACACAAATAAACTTACAACACAAATAAACTTACAACACAAATAAACTTACAACACAAATAAACTTACAACACAAATAAACTTACAACACAAATAAACTTACAACACAAATAAACTTACAACGAAAGTAAAACCACAAAAGAAACTAAATATTACACTATAAGAAATAAAAGTACATCAGAGAGGACACGCCGTACACTTGTACGTACACCTCCGGATTTAAAACTTTTGTACTGTGAGTACTGTTCTTTGGGCAATAAAATCCTAGTTCAAAGAAAGTTTTCTGTTTCTAAGACAATTTACATGAATGAGATTTTACATTTTGATAAGTTTTGTTTTTCATTAAAACCCTTAAATATGATAATTTTCTCTTCAGAGCATAATTATTCATAACTCTAAACGATTTATCTTTGTATTGAATTTTTTTTTAAAGACATAGTCAGGTTGTTTTCTTTTCAATTTAAACTTTTACAAAACTTCACATCACATTCATTACTTACACGTTCTATTGACCAAACAAGCAACTGACCAAAACAAATAAATTAGTATTTGTATGTTGTTTATGTTTTTGAGCGCTAAAGGTTTGAGACGAAAGAAATCAATAATCTGAAGTCCAGACCGTCTTACAACTAAGGAGCATCAGACTTCTTTTTTATTTCCTCCATTAACTGACCATTTGAACTTAAGAGGCTTCAATGCCACGCACCCAAGCCACATTCGGTGTTTTTGAATTGTAAATACCGGTCAAACGAATGTTCGAGAACCATTGCATCAGACATGAACAAGAGCGTGCTAAATGGTTTTGTTGTGTACAAGTTCATTGTCAACTTTGACAGGGCTAGATCTCTTTGTGACATACAGACGTTTTAGACTTGAACACTACACATACATGTAAAAGTTGTATTTTGACTTGGCTCGTCTGCCCGGGCAACGCTGACAGTCTATCATATCATAACATTGTTTCCCCCAACTTTTTCTTAAACGGAACACCTTCTGAGAATTGAACTTTGCTTATTTTCTGAAAGGTTCATTCACGTGGTGGCCTACTAGTTAATTATTTAAGTATTTCGTGGTACACCTATTCATGCCTTGCGGAACACTAGGGACCCGCAGAAAAAAAAATTGAGGAACACTGACTTAATACATGACTTATTTCAACAAGAGAATAAGTAATGCTAACAGGTTAACAAACAAGCGATCAAGTAACAAGGTTTAATGCTAGGATACGACATGACCTGAATGGTACTTGTACATAGCTATTAGATGTAGAGACCTGAATGGTACTTGTACATAGCTATTAGATGTAGAGACCTGAATGGTACTTGTACATAGCTATTAGATGTAGAGACCTTAATGGTACTTGTACATAGCTATTAGATGTAGAGACCTTAATGGTACTTGTACATAGCTATTAGATGTAGAGACCTGAATGGTACTTGTACATAGCTATTGAATGTAGAGACCTGAATGGTACTTGTACATAGCTATTAGATGTAGAGACCTGAATGGTACTTGTACATAGCTATTAGATGTAGAGTAATTCATCAAATATCATGGTGCTCATAAGAGAAACACAGAGCAAAGAACCAACTCAATCTGCGCATGACAATACATCCATATTTATATCGAATTATACTTCTCGAAAGACGACCCTTGCCTTTTGAAAACATCTCATGTGACTATAAAATTGCCAGTTAACATTAGTAATCACTAGACGCTGGTGAGCTTTTTCATCTTTCTTCCTTCTTCTGGCGTAATCACCATTTGCAATCCATGTGGAATTCTATATAAGGGCCCTTTGTTGGGGCCTATTCTGTGCTTTATTTTTTTCCCCAATAGTTGGTGTCGATCTAGGAGTGTGTCATACAGAAGTGTATCATAAACGTAGACCAGTGAGGCGTCTTTAGCTCTCCCTCCCTCGATTGAATACATACCTTATAGATAGATAGATAGATAGATAGAGAGATAGATAGATAGATAGATAGATAGATAGATAGATAGATAGATAGATAGATAGATTTTTTAGTTTTTTTTTTAATTTTACCATAACTATACAATTATCTATAGTACGAGATGTTACTTGAATATCCAAACATTAGAAAACATTGACAACTTTTAATACCTAGGGTCAAACATAACAACAGATTGGGGATCAATAAAATGGATAAAAACCAGTTTAAGCTTAGAATCCGCTTGTCATGACTGGGCAAAGGGGAAAATCTGGACGAGTAACATTAGATTCCAAATAAATAATTAAACTGAATTCTTCGCTAGTAGTCAATTCTCATCTATATAATTGTGAAAATTTGGTCACTGAAAGCTGAGTCTGAAAGAAGAATCCAAGCCTTTGAGAGTAAATGCTACGGTAAAATGTTGGGTATCAGATACCAGGAAATGAAGACAAATAGGTTTATACTGTTACAAGTCAACACTCTGGCTAGCAAACAGCAAAAACATCTCAATACGAAATCTGATCATATTGATCATATTATAAGACATAACTCACTATCAAAAGCCAACCTTTAAGTAACAGTGAAGGTAGCACAAAGAAAGGGTCGTACAAAGAAAATGGAGAATGTACTGGTCTCTCTCTTGATATCCTGCTAAGAACAGCCGCTGACCAGGAAACAATGGAGAGATTGTGTTACGCCAATTGTCACAGCACCCTTACGACGAATGTCAATGGACATCTTGTTCAATCATTCGTTCTAAAGTCTGCCATTCTAAATGGATCTATGTTTCCAAGGCGTCTATACTTCTGTTTACACAAATTTAACTGTAAAATTGAATCGTTTATATTGTTACAAATGAACAGTGACAAGTAGAGGTCAACGTGTGACCCCAGCGAGATGACACTGCAACCAGTGTTCTCTGGAATCTACGCGTATAAACAAGGACAGGACGTGACGTGTTATTCCAAGGGATAAATAGATCTAAGAAGGGGGCAGTTACTAATGAACAGTGACAGATAGAAGTCAGTACGTGTGACCCCGGCTTGATGACACTGCAGCAGGTGTTCTCTGGAATCTACATGTAAAAACAAAGACAGGATGTGACGTTTCCTCACGTGTTATTCCAGAGGATACTAGCCGTGTTTGTGCAACTTTGGACAAGCGATTAGGGACTCTATATAAGCCAGAGAATTAATGTGAGTGAGTCGTGAGTGAGCCGTTACAGTCGATACAGACGATGTAAGACGTATGCGGCCCTAGTGGAAGAGAAATGTGTACGACTCGATGCAAGTTAACTAGGGTAGAGTTAACTGGAGTGGACTGCTGTCGTTAAAGTCTATACAGCGAACTACAGTGGACTTGAGCCGTTACAGTCGATACAGTCGATGTAAGACGTGTGCGGCTATGATTCGATAGACTTGAGTACGACTTGGTTCAGCTTTGGGAGACCTGGAGCGACACTGGGAAGTATGTCGTTGGTCTGTTCTGTGAAATACGGCTTGATGCAAGTTGAGAAGAGATGAATTGCAACGAAGTATAGCTAACTGTTAACTGACAGACATTGTACAGTCTTCTGCGCTACAAGTTACAGTGACGAATTGTTAGAGTTAATAGTCAATAAAGTTATACTGAAAGTTGAGTCGTCAAGTTCTTTGCAGTGTTTTCATTTGTGTGCCTACTAATACATTTAGCCAGAAGATTCAGAAATACGTAACAATATGTAATTAGATTTCAGTTTTCTAAAAAAGCATAATTTGTTTTGTCTGTCATAGAATTTGTCAATGAATTTATCACATCATACGCTATAAAAAGTATAGGACATTTTATTGAGTATAAGGGGGTGGAGGAGTTATCTCCGTAAGGCCATATCTATACCTCCGTGAGGACATCTCTATACCTCCGTAAGGAAATCTTTATACCCCGTAATGACATCTCTACACCCCATTTAGAAGCTGCCAGAAGTTATTTAAATGGCACAAGTCAATAAATGTCAATGCAAAAAGCGCGAGGAAGAAATAAGAGTCAGGGAATCAAATGCCAGACCTAACTTGATCACATGATCACGAAACTCTGCCTAAACGAAGTTAGGTTTCTGAAAATTGTTTCTGACACGCATTATTATCTCCCTTACAACATTCTAATCTACTCCAGTAACATCATAGCCTCCCTTGAACGCTACAAACGAGAGGGGACTGTTGCAAATTTTATCACATTTCTTTCATTTTTTTTAAAGACTTTTTTTTTATAAATATTTTACTGGAAATATAAATTTAAATTTTTGGAAAGTGTAAAGAGATGGAATCAAATTTATTTTAAATTATTGTACGGGCAAGCTGTGTGGCCTTACAGTTGTTAGCTAGCTTGTCTTAGATGTATGGGATTTTAATACTAAACTAAGCTAACGACAGACAGGCGACAGAATGTGTGAGTTTACCTATCTATGTGTGGGTATGGGTGTATGTGTGGCCTGCATTAGAAGAATTGGGCAATCAACGCCAGTATTAAATTAATCTAAGCAATCTGATCTGCAATTAGTCACACATCAACAAGGAAAGTTCCGATGGAATGGATTTATTCCAGACGAATGTTTATGTCATTGTGACATACCAGCATATGGTCGGAACGAAACGATGTCGCCCCAACAGCAGTTTCCCTCTCTCCTCGCAAGCGCCTATACAGTTTAGGATCAGGCCCTGCAAGTGTCTAGGGATCATCGACTCCTGGCTTTTCCACAGGCTTGTCTCCCAAAGCCATTTCCATATTTGGGTACAGCTAGAAGACAGCCATTGTTTGCCTCCTTTATTTGTAACGACTTTGGACTATGGTTCATCTCGAAGAAAACGTTTGGGTTAGGCCCTATTGTGACCCTAATGCCCTATTTTGGAGAGGCACTCCCGTCGACATGTATTGCAGGATAAGGTGGCTTTCGCATGGGTAGTAGAGGAGCCAGCCATTTTTCGTCTGGCACTCTATTCTTTCAGCGCTTAGGCTCATGGTCTTTGGCTGTCTATAGCGTTCTTGGTCACCATCTCTTTTCGCATAGAGCCGTCTATTAGTCAGTATCAATATTCACTGTTTTGAGGTCCTGATTGATTACATCCACATAGCGGAGGTGAGGATGACCAGTTTTTCTTTGAGCCATTCGCGAGATGTCCATAAATATGACTTTCGAGATGCGATTGCCCTCCGTCCGGCAGCAGAAATTTGAATGCAGAGTTGTATTTCTTTTAGCTGAGTAGCTAGCCAAGACTAACGAGCCCCTCGTGCCCGAATATTACTTGTTTTGGTCCCAGTTACTCACCTTTGCCCCATCTACTGTAAATGAGAACTGTTCCGCCGTACTCAATATACTCAATCCAGGAGTTGGAGGTGTTGTCAAAGGCTATTTGAGACGCGTTTTATAGATAGTAAAGTGCTTAATATTTCCATTGTCACTTCCAGCTATGACAACCTTTCGGAACCATTCGACAGTGTTTATTACCATACTATAAGTCGTTGCTTTAAACCAGAGATATAGAGAGGGCAGATTTTGGGTCAATATTGAATAAACAGCTCAATAAATGGGTATTTAAATGAGTAACTAAAGCAGTAACTCATTTATTTCATAGTGTGTATAATTTCTTTTTCAATCTGTGGTCGTCCTACGTCAGTAGTGAAACAAAATACAATGATAATAAAAATAAAGCTTCCCCCCCCCCATTTTAATGTCTAACTAAAAATCAAAAGTATGTCCAAACACTTTAGACCTACTCATTTATTATTCATTTATTCAACGGGCTATTGATTTAAATTGTTAATTTATTGTAATGCCAAACTAAATTAAAGCGATTCGATCAAAGGCGAATATCATTAACAGATTTAGAAACACGCCCTCTGGGTCTTTCATTTCAGCATTTTTTTATCTGATCATATTAGCGTGGTCTTTCTTATGAACATAAACTACAAGCAACTCAACTATCCTTACACTGTGACCCAGGGATATGAACATGAACTACAAGCAACTAAACTATCCTAACACTGAGACCCAGGGATATGAACATAAACTACAATCAACTCAACTATCCTAACACTGTGACCCAGGAGTATGTATATGAACTCAAATCAAGTCAACTTGCCAGGGATATGTATCAAAAGAAAGTGACTCGAATACATTTTTTCAAGTGAATGGTGCCTCCCAAAGACTACAGTGACTTCCAAGTCTGTTAAAGTGAAGAAAAAAAAAAGTTGACTCTTGGTACCTCACATTTCCGGTGTGAAAACGTCTGCTGTTAGCTAAAATACAGTCGGAAAATGCTGAATGATTCTGTCCTACTAACACGTGTCTTACTAATGTGTGTCCTACTAACACGTGTCTTACTAATGTGTGTCCTACTAACACGTGTCTTACTAATGTGTGTCCTACTAATACGTGTCTTACTAATGTGTGTCCTACTAATACGTGTCTCACTAATGTAAAAGTAGATCATAGGGCAAATGATATTAAGATCATCTGTTCTTTGGCCAACAGTTAACGAGCAGGGTGTCATGTGGCCTGCACAATGACCAACCGCCTTTACTACTCCCCAACTAATGCCAGGTACCCATTAGAGCTGGGTGGACTCAGGGGCGCCCTAAAAATCACGAAATTTAAAATCTCAGTTTTCACCGAGATTTGAAACCATGACCCAGGTTCGGAAGCCAAGCCCCTTTCTAATGTTTGTCCTACTAATGTGTGTCGTTCTAAATTTTTTTCAACTATGGAGTGTTCTTCTAATTAATGTCTTAATAATTTGTGCCCCACTGTGATGTGTCCATCTATTTGGTGTCCTACAGATTTGTATTTATTGATTATTGTGTGTAATAAAAAAGGTGACCTACTATTTTTACAAAGCTTTTAGATCTTTCATCTGTCTGTCTGGTATAACTTTAAACAAGTTATTTCTTCCACACTCATACTCAGATTAAGATGAAACTTTGCAAATTATTAATTGGTAAAGACAATACACGAATCAATCAGAAATTAACTAATTAGTCAATTAATAATTGGTAATTTATAATAACTTCTACATTATTGAGATAAATGGTTGTAAGTGTGGAGTTCTTTCTCTTAGATATGTTTTTTATATTTCACTTGTCTGGTGTCCTCAAATGTCTCCTTATAAATTGTCTCCTTGTCCATTGTGTCTTCTTTCATCTTCAGATTAGAGACAATGAGGTTCGTCCATCTCCCAACATGTTGAGCTCCGGAGACTTTAAGCCTACTCATGGTCAGTCGGCCGGAGATCTTGAGGGTCAAGGTCAACAGATCCACGTGTTCGGTGTATTCATCATCTTGATAGAGCTGGCGCTGACGTTCGAGAATCTGCTACCTATTCTAGTGTGTGTGTTGTGGCTACCACGCCAGAGCATTGGGGACAAACAAATCTGCGTGTTCAGTATTCTATGTATATTGTCTGGTAAGTTCAGAATATATTGTCTGGTAAGAAGAGCTATGTGATCTGATCTTTGCGTTCAATGTATTAAGTAAGTAGATCAATTATAAAGTGCCTTTTTCAGACATTGTGGTCTATAGGGCAGATGATGTAAAGGTCATCTGTTTCAGTGGCCTATGGTTGACGAGGGTGTCATGTGGCCAGCACAACGGCCATCCGCCTTTCCTTTTCCCCAACTCATAAGAGCTGGGTGGGCTCAGAGGCGTCCAAAGATCCCACTGATACAGAAAATCAAAGTCTAACCCATGTAGGGCATAAATACAATACAAAAGGAGTTTGAATTCAGAGTTTTCTTTCTCCTAGCTGGGTAGTCAGCCAAAGCTAGCGAGCCCATTCTGTACTAATGGATTAATGTAAACAGGGAAATGTAATCGATTTTTATCTTATAAATATAGTGTCCGTACAAAGTTCAGTTGCTCAGGTAAAAAATGTTTCCAGTGTATTTAATTCTTTTTTCTTTTTTTTTTAGTATTTAACATTACAATTGTCTTCTTTCTAAACAGCACTGGTGCCTACACCGTTGGGGCTGGTCTCCTATTTCTCTGGTGGATGGTATGGAGGAAGCCCAACCTGTGTCACTTACCAGGTCTCCTCCATGTGGTGCAGCCTGTCTTCACTGGTGCTGTTGTCTTACATGTGCGTCACGTGTCATCTCGCTGTCTGCAGCCTCCTCAGTGTCGAAAATCCTCACAACAAATTTTCCTCCCTTGTTCAGTCATCTCTGGTTGGATCCTCCAAGGGAAAGATGCTCCCAGTGTCAAATGAGTACATCGATCTGGACAAGTCTAAGAGCGATCCTCATTTGTCGAGAGATACGTTTCCAGACTCTGGCTATCTCAAAAAGGAAAAGTCACACACGTTTAGCACTACTGCTTTAGATAACATGTACACTCTACTGGAAGTGAAAGACACGAACAATGGCAATCAATGTCACTGTTGTGAGAAGGATGTCGAAAAGGCCTTAAATGCAGACACTTCTAAAGTAACCGAAAGTTTTATCAATGACCCCGAGTCTCAGCTTTCTGGGGAAATTCCGTCATGCCCTGATGTTAATCTGAGTTATCCCAAAGAAAAATCCATCTTGTACCTTAACCTCTACAAGAAAAGTAAAAGGCTGAAATCATGGCTCAGAAATGACCTGTATTTATCCAGAAGGTTCGACGAGCCGAGGGCTGATGTCATATGCCTTAGGTGCCCCAAGAGAGATTACATGACACTTACTCTGCTAGTGCTTCTCTCACTAACTATGACCATCGCCTTACTCCCAATGCTGGGATTTGGACCTCATACGGAGCAGAATGATACGTTATGTGCGCCATGGCTTGTACGAAAGCCAGCTCAAACGAACGAAGAGATATTTTACATCGCCTTTCTGGTCTTTGTCTGTTTGTGTCTTGTAGCAGGATGCTGCTGTGGGGTCAATGTCTGTTTGATGGTAAGTAACTAAATGGTGTAGTTCTCTTATTACTAACTTAGAAGTAGGTCATTACTCGACCCTTACAGCACCTTGAGCGGCTAGTTGTATGCACAGAGATCTGTCACTAACGATGTTCATATCCTATGCTCAACTGCTTGTAGCTCTTCATAAAGGCACGACTTCATGTTATACGATGACAGCCCTGTTTGCGTGTTCATGTTTCGCCCCCTCCCGTAAACGCTGACATCGGGGAATGTGTTTCGCCTGGGGCGAAATGCGTTTCTAAAATCGGCCCTGGTATTACCATTCGACTCAGCCCACAACTGGACTGCATATGATATGCAGAAAAAAACTTGGGTTTCAATAACGTCTTAAATTTGTAGAGGTTCTGAAGCTAGGCGCTTTACCACAAAGCCACCCCATGCCTCTGTTGAATGTCTAGCTCAATCAGATGGTTTCTAATTCGAATCCCAATGGAGTTTTATTTATTGAAATTACTAAAAAAAACAAAAAAAAAGTTAAGTAGCAATAGTACATAAAAAACTGAATCATAATTTACAAATACAAGAACTAAACCTTATAAAATGCACAAAGTCGAAAGCTTAATTTTGTTTACAATACCTATATGTAAGTGAGAACTTCATGGAACCTGGAACCTGAAACACAACAACGTAACCTGCATGGTCGCTGATCTCAAAAACGGCTCTAAAGAACTATAATATAAGTTTAAAACCCAAGGATGGTCTGTAAATTAAAAAAAAAACACTTTTTGTAATTATGATACAACTAATCTCAGTTCAGCAGACAATCTAAGGACTGTCAAAGGCAAAGGTCAATGACATGCTACTATGAAAAGGAGACAACGAAAGACTTCTGGGAGCTTTCTCTGTTGTCGGACATGCAGAGACATTACAGACTCAACTGTGTGGCCCTCGCTGGACAGTTGACCTGGATACCGTTGCTGGTAGTTTCTTTTTGTTTTTTTTTTACTCTTTATTTCAAAACAGAAGTAATCAAACATGTTTCCAATTAAATTTCATGTATTCTGCTTTACCATCTGTGGATTCCAGAGGGATGGGATCTTTCAGAACATTTCAGACTTCTGTCTCTCAAGGCCTTTTTTGTTTTGCTCATCGATTCTTTGAAAGTCTTTGACTAACATTACATTTGGTAACAGGTCCCCCCCCCCCCCAAAAAAAAAAAAAAAAAACACATAAGTAATGAACAAAATATATTAAGACAGTATTTGAGATCAAAATAAAAACCTCAATCTTTAAAACTCTGATTTTAGTTCAAGTGTCTAGTATCTAGGATTGACTATCATAATTAACCTCTTTCACTGTCACGTAACTAGGAATTAGCCTTCATTTGGGTCTCGGGAACTTGACCTCTTCGGGGGTTCCTGCGTTTTGCGTAAAATTTAATATTTAATGTAAAGAACACTCATTTGGGCCCCTCCCCCTCAATGAGGGCCTGGGGGAATTTTCTTATTCTCCCCCTCCCTCCCCCCACCCTAGCTACGCCTCTGTCCTTTCATTTCATTTGAGGAAGTTTTTGTTTCTTTTTTTTTTTTTGTTATTAACAAGAACTACACTAAAATAATTTTTTAAAAAAGGTAATGTCTGTACTATCCACATGTTCTGACAGAGTTTAATACATTTTATTTCAGCTTATCCTCGTCGTTCAGACATCCGGTGTCAAGGTCAGCGATGCTGCCGTCATGTATTCCACCGTTGTGACGTCACTTCCGGGCTTGCTGAATCCTCTCCTGTACAGCTTGATCCTGTCCAGCTATAGGTCGGGCTACAAAGCCATTCTGGGCAAACGATGCTGTCATGGCAATAGGACCAATGGTAAAGTTTATCGAAACAACTTTTTAAATGTGTTTTTAGTCTATTACAAAGATTATATCAACTCACTCTGTCTGTCTGTCTGGTAAAAACTTTGCACACGTTATTTCTCCCACACCAATCTCGGATTAAGCTGGATTTCGCACAAATTATATCTTCTACCTGTCAAAACAAGAAGCAATAGAAAAAAATTAAACAATTAGTTGATTGACAAAGGCAAAGGTAATTAATCTTTTTGTTTGATCTCTTAAACAAGGGAAAGAAATCGTACTTGACACATGTGGTGGTATAAGTTGAAATAGTCCTCCTTGAGGATTCGAGCCCTGAGTGAACATTTTTTTTATGCATTCAAAAAAAAAATGATTCACTAAGATACCCCCTTCTTCCCTCCTCCTTTCACAACTGGTCCAGACACGTGATAGGATCCTAGCGCATTGAGAAAGCAAAAATTTAACGAAAAGCAATTGATAAAATTATTTCTAATTGCACAGATTTATTAATGTCTAGGTAGCTTAACGACTGATCTAAACTAGCTGATAGTTATTTTGGAATGTTTTATTTTGATTGTTATTTCTGTTACGAATCGAATTCAGTGATCTATGTTATACTATATTTGATCAAATCAAATTAGATTTACTTTATCATTGGGGAGAGAAAAAAGTACCTGTATATTTTTTCCTTTTTTTATTTTATTGTCACGTGACCAGGTGAACTGGTCTTGAACGAGGCAGGATGACTTGGGTACTTTACCGCGGAGGACGGGTTGTTTTTCTAACATTTTCTACAAAATTTTTACATCTAAGAATAGTTTATATAAATCTAAAGTTTAAAGTCATTTGGACATCTTAGTTTTTTGTTGAACAGTTTCATTGATGTATCTATATATCTTTGTGGAGGATTCTATATTTCTAATACATTTCTACGCTGTTTCAATTATCATTCTGGTGTTCTGGGATATATGTAGTATATATGTGAATTATATACACAAAGCACCAATGCAACCAAGTAGAGCTAAATCGCGACAGGGATAAAGCACTAACGATTCATACACAGTTCCAGCATCAATAGTCGGGCCTCCTGAATTGCCCTAGACAACGACCAGTTGATGGAGGCGCCAGCACACTACTCGCGTCTTGTGACACCTTCTTAGTTGAGCCTTACTAACAAAACAAAATATGACTAATTTTAATTAAAAATATGAAAATACTTTCACCCTCCAGTTGGAAATACACCCGTCTTTTTTTTCTTATCTATATATCTATTTATTTACGCTTGATATTTCATTCAATAGAATCAAGAATAAAAAATAGGCTGGCATATTTTTCTCGATTTTTCCAAATCAGAAACTGTAATGAGATGTAGATCTGATGGATTCTCTTGTGAAAGACAAAAAAAAGTGAAATAACTTCAGTGCATTTAGGTTAGAATAATGTTAAGGTATACATTTGGAAATGAAAGTAATATTAAAAAGAATGCTAGTGAAATTAATTTCTAGTCTATAAAGTTTTTTATTTTCATTATAGTAGCTTTTATAATAGGGGCGTGATGGCTGAGTGGATAGCCGCTTGGGTTTCGGACCGAGAGGTCTCGGGATTGAATTCCAATGAAGACTAAGATTTTGAATTTTTTTGGGATTCGTAGTTCCAATTTTTTTGTAGAAATCACAGTTTGTTAACATAATTAGTTACATATCTATTGATCAAAGTTACTTATGGTATTTATACTAATCTTAATATTGTGTCGCCCCTCTTCTGATATGTCGGCCGATTCGGTGTTGGGGGGGGGGGGGCGATTATATCAACTATCCTCCCCAACCAAATCATTTAAGTGAGGGGGGGGGGGGGCGTTCAACTTTAATGCAGAAATCATAGTTCGCGAACCAAATTAGTTGAATATCTCTATAATATATGCTCTTTGTTGATATTTGAATTTGAAGTTATACCACAGTCTAATCTAAAATTAAATATTAAGTAAAAATAAAATTAACGAGTGTGTCGGTAACAGGCGATAGATCCCACCCCCCTCCAAATGTATAGACCAATATTTTTTTTATTTTTATGAACAAATTATAAAATTGTGAAAAAATAATATAAGCTATATATGCCTTCTATTGTATGTAAGGGTGTTAGCGAGTATTTCATCGGGACAGCACAACAATTAGCCGCCTTTGCTTTTCCACAACTAATGTCAGGTGTCCATTAGGGCTGGATGAACTCAGGGGCACCAGGGGATCCCGAAATTAGGAATTCCAGGATTCAACCGGGACCCCCGGTTCTAAAGTCAAGCGCTTTGCCGCTCAGCCACCAATATATGTAATGCTAAGTGAATATTGTGGTATTGTTTGCTTCGGTTCTACATGAAGCTCACCATTTTGGAATCTCAATGCTACGATGAGTTCTCATTAATAAATCTAGTAGTTATGTACCCACAGATAAATGATTTGGTGGTCAGGGGTTAGGTTATCTGTACTAGTATTAGATACATGACTGCAAAATATCATGTCGTAAATCACTAGCTAGTGGTTTTGCTACTTCTTTTGCCATTACATTTTTGTCTTTAAATACATTCTTTATTTCTAATTTTAGTGTTTTATTTCTGGTTGATTGCAATGATAACATAGAAAAGGATTATTTCCCTTTCTCTTTTGTTCAGAAGTGTCTCGTAAATGTGCTCAACAAAGCATCAACAAAACCATGAACGTATCCAGCAGTGAGACAGATTGCGAGTGTTATTGTGACAATTCTACCATTCTCGTGGATGAGCACACTCAAATTGTTCTTGTGCCTGACAGTGAGAACAACGAGGGTAGTCTAGCAGACGACACCGAGGACCCAGGAGAGGATAACTCGTGCTCTGATTTCGTTATGACGGAAAGGACACCACTTCAGGCTACGGCTACTCCCACTGCATCAGCGGGAACATTCGATTCGACGTCCACGCAGCCTTGGAGGGTGCTGACCTCGGGGGTGATGGACAATGGCTTTCACCCACATAATATCAGGTCAGGAAATGAACGCGAGTGCAACAGTCAGAGTTATTTATTGAACACTGAAAGTTATCGCGAGGAGACGGGTCTGTAACGTGATTCCATTTGATATTTGTTATTGCTATAAATGTTGAAGAATAACAATAATGTATACATTTGTAGTCTGTAATTTGTAATGGTCCATTGTAACAATTAATATATTCAATATTGATAACAGTGTATAAATATCTATAAATAAAATATGTTTTCTAAATAATATTGTCAAAAGAATGTTGTACTATTTATCTGAGTGAAATACTCTACAAAATTCAAATACTGCTAATATTTTCGTTGCTTTGAAGAAGATAAAAATGAGTACTTTAAAGCTTCCCAGAGGCCTAAAATGTGAAAATTATGAAATAATGCTTTAAAACTGTTTCTGGTTTGTCATCGAATTCAAATGAAGTCCCCAATCAAAACGTATCCAATCTTGTAAATAACTCTCATTTAATCTTTCCAACTGTTTATTGTGTTCACTCAATGACTTTATTTTAATTGATGTTGCCTAATCTCAATAAACAACTGTGAAGGTTTTTTTTTTTTAAATTCAGCCGATATGTGAAGATATTTCTCTCATGTTGTATGAAGGCACCTCTTTCATCTCGACATTGACTGTTGTACACATCTAGAGAATAGCACACTTTATGAAATACTTGTGCCATTACTCTTACACACACACAAGCACACCGATATATATATATATATCTTATATTATAAAGTAGAAAGTAAGGCGTGAATAGAAATCAAAACCGTTTGACCAATCTTGATTAAAACTTGGCAGAAATGTTCCTCGGTTACTAACTTAGACCGTAGTGTATGTATTGTAACCCTAAATCAAACTTAAGACCGTCAAAAAAAGTTTTCCAACTCTATGAAAGCATTATAACTTCATGGATCTAGGCTATGTTTAACATATTTACATGAAAAGATCGAAAGGATGTAGATCTAGATCTAATTTTAGAAACTACACTTTGCGCAGATAGTTTTTTACTTTGACACATGAAAATACAAAATATAGTCCAATGATTTCATTATTTAATAAAATTAACCTTCAAATTTATTTTTCTAAAGCATTTTTACATAGGTCTACATTCGTTCGCCAATGTTTTCAAAGAAAATTGAATATAGGTCAATCAGCTATTTTTAGCTCCATTCATAATATTTTTTATTCATGAATTCATGCATTCGCTTTACTTGTAACATAATTATTTTCTTTAATTGTTTCTAATGCACTATATCAGTGACTATATCAGCAAGTTAAGACCCACGGGCAGCGGGTAATATCTGTCTAGTATATAGGCCTAAATATAAATTACAACATTGAAAAGAAATGCTATTGCATTCTTTCCACAAATCAAAGAGGAGCGCTAATCACTAGCTAACTTAAGTGTGGACTCTGTCGATCTAGAAAAGAAAATGGATGACATATATCAGAGTTGCTAAAACTGTGATTCTCTATATATATCGGTGGAAGGGTGGATCTCTACATCGGTGGAAGAATGGAACTATCTATATCGTCTAACCTATATAGAGTGTTAAACAATTTCTTTATCCTGTTGTTGTTTTTTTTGCATCCTAAAAATTGAAGAGTCAGTCACCCGAGAAAGAGATAATGGGAAGACAACACTACATAGAATGTGGGCGAGTCTCTGCCCATTGAAAGAGGTTCTATCCAAGGCAAAAGACAGAGAGGAAAGGAGAGAGACGAACGACGAATCTTGTATGGTACCCCAACAGACTAAGGACTATGTGAAGGTGACTAAATGTGAACAACATAAAGATGGGGGGGGGGGGGGGACCGTCACAGAAATTAGGTTAAATGGTAGTTACTAGAAATAGTTTGAGTTAGGCAGGGGAGTTATTGGGGGGGGGGGGGAGAATGAAGGATAGGTGCTGCTACTTTTACTATACCCATTAGTTTGTGTAAGTGTGGTTACGCGGTATATTTGTATAGGCCTATATATATATATATATATTTCTGGTGAAAGGTCTACATGACAATGTTTTAATTAATGCTATGTTTTCCTAAGCCTGATCTTGCCACACATCCCTGTTCTAAACAGATCACTTTACCAGCACATTTTGTCATCACGAGACTTGAGGACCAAAAGTGTTTTTGTAATTATTGTACTTTGATAAAAATGATCTTTTTTCAATGATCCGAATTAAACCAAAATGAAACCTTCAGTCTATTTTTGTGACTCTTGCTTTCATTAGTTGTTTTTTTGTCCTTATTTTCTAACTGTAATGATAGCAGTTGAATCATCGACCCAATATCGAACAGGAAGTGCCATTGTTGTCTCAACCTGACAATGACATTTTCTGTTACCACTCAGATGTGGTTTTTATACCCAGAATCTAGGTTAAAAAAGCAACAATCAGAACGCGACATCCATAAAGGATGTGGTCTATTATTTTATCATCCTCTATGCAGTTTCGAAGCCTTGTGTCGTAGTGGTCTCTGAACCACCCAAAGTAGCACCTCTTTTGGCAGGGGCCGACACAGAACTGTGTTAGGACGGCCTGTTCCTCACGTTTAAATTGCCACCACTCATCTTTGCCTCGTTAAGCAAAGGCCTTCTCATCCGCCTACAAAAGCACAAGCTGCTTTTCCGAAGAGTCCCATCTGTCAGCTCTCAGTGACTGGCTTGGACTCGTATCGTATGACCACCGCACATCATTCACGAGAGAGCCGTACGGACGCCGTTTTCGCTAAAACATCGGCCTGCTCGTGGCCGACCAGACGACAATGTACAGCACCCAATGTATAAAAGTAATTAAACTTGGCTGACCTTGGCGTTCCACAACCGGTAGGAACTCATCAAGGCTTCTGTTCTGAGCCACACACTCTTCAGTCTGCAAGAAAAACAGCTTAGAAACTTTATTGTACAGAAACAAAATTTGTACACAAATTATCTTATACAAATAGATAGTTAATTAACACTTTCGATATTCTGTACATCAGAAAGTCAAAACAGCTTGCTGTTTATAATTATCCGCTTTAGATACATTAATTATTGAGACTAAGCTCATGTCTTCATGATATTGACAATTAAAATCTGCTTCAAATCTCATTTGAAATGTAGACTATAAACAAAATCGCATTCAAAGATTAATGCGCAAAATAGTTCCATTTCGTGCAGACGTAGTCCAGAATATTGTCACGTTTCACTTTCTTCTAATCTCTGAATCACTCCGCTTATGAAACTTATTGTGTGGCTGAGAGGAGAGGACGGGGGGGGGGGGGGGGAGGAGCAGGGCAACTCACTTAGAGAAGAAAGAAAAGCCTATTCACACAGCCCCCTATCATCCATCTATTTCAGCTGCACACTCCAACCATTTGTCCCCATGATCGATACGTAGAGACAGAGAGCTGAATAATTCTTTTTCATGCTTGAATTTTTTTTAATTCCATTTTTTTTTATAATATAGATGATAAGTTGATATAGGTGGCAAGCTGATATAAGTGGTAAGTTGATATAGGTTATAGGTAGTAAGTTGATACAGGTGGTTGGTTGATATAGGTGGTTGGTTGATATCGGTGATAAGTTGATAAAGGTGATAAGTTGATAAAGGTGATAAGTTGATAAAGGTGATAAGTTGATAAAGGTGATAAGTTGATATAGGTGATGAGTTGATGTACGTGATAAGTTGATAAAGATATGAAAACTGTGAAGTTGTAAGAATTTCGAAATGGATAGGATATTTCGGCCAGAGAAGTTTGACATCGAGCCCACAGCACATCAAGCAGCAGAGCATTGGCAGCACTGGTATGAAACTTTTAAAAACTTTGTATCAGTAGTATCAGTAGATAATCTTGTTACTAAGAAACTACTGAAAAACTATATCTCTCCTGCTGTATATCAAATGATAATTGATAAACAGACATTCTATGAAGAAATCTAGAATCTAAACGGCATCTACATACAACCAAAGAATGAGATGTTTGCTAGGCCCAGGTAGCTACTTGCAAACAAGAGCAAGGTCAAACAATAGACGCCTACATGAAGAAATGAAGAATTCTATCTAAAGATTGCAACTTCAAAGCGGTGACTGCTGAATAACACCGAGAAGAGGTTATTAGAGATTCGTTTATCAATGGACTAGTGTCCAACAGTATTCGAAAACGTCTACTTGAAAAGACTGTTTTGAGTTTAAAGGACGCCTTCGAGGAGGCTCGCTTACTAGAACATGCTTATCAGCACTCATTATAATATGAATTATCAAAGCTGGAAACTTATTGCGCAGCAACTACTCTCGCCTATTCTTTCGCCACACCCACGCAAAATGTAACGATTCCTCAGGCTGCAAGCAATTCACACACACATGAAAAAAAATGCATTAGCTAGCAAGTGTTACTTTTGCGGCAGGGTTAAGCATCCCCGCCCTCAATGACCTGCAAGGGAAGCGACATGCAATCAGTGCTTCAAAAAGGGTCATTTCCAAAGAGTATGCAAATCGAAATCTTCAACAGTGTCGGCTATCGCTACTGTGCAGCATTTGAGTTAAAACAAATCTACGATACTCATTTTCACAAACAACGTGCAATTGTAAGCCCTAGTAGACACTGGGAGCTGTGGAAGATATACTTCGACGCATATTGCTAAGAGGCACAAATGGCAGACATGTTCCTCAGGCAACAGAATCTTTATGGCTTCCACCCATCTATCTCGAATCACTCAAGGACACATCTACGCTAACATACGACTCAAAAATGAACGATACGAAGGAGTTGAATTCTCTATACTAGACAATTTGTGCTCCGACGTCATTCTTGGACTTGACTTTATAAGTTTGCACTAAAATCTGTTTATTACTTTCGATGGTCAGAAACCATCGTTGTGCCTGAGTACTCTCCAGCCAGCGAGGGTAGAGGCTCCTAGCCTATTTAGTAATCTGTCACCAAACTGTACCCCAGTGGCTACAAAGTCTCGCAGATACTCAATTCCAGATAGAAAGTTTATAGAGAAGGAAATTCAACAACTGATAAAGGATGAGTTTATTGAACCATCTAAGTCTCTCTGGCGAGCACAAGTCCTAGTCACAACAAATGACAGACATAAGAAAAGAATGGTTATAGACTACAGTCAAACCATAAACCGATTCACTCTACTAGACGCCTACCCTATGCCCAGAATTGATAAACTAGCAGAAAAGATTTCCCAGTACTCTGTATATAGCACTCTAGACCTAAAAAGTGCATACCATCAGACTTCTTTACAGTACCTATATTGAAGTCAGAACTGTTGGTATATTATGTAATTTGTGTGAGAGTTAGTTCCCTTAGCGGAATAGGAAGTGTGTGTTGTTGTGCGTTACCTAATACGGTTGAATAAAGCCTGTGTGTGTGTTTTTGAAAAAAAAAATCAAACTTGAAGACATCAGAGACCCATAGTGAATAAAACATTATGAGGTAGCAGCTATAATCTTGGTCAACGCTGAGAGAAAAAAAAAAGCTTATCTAGACTTTAAAACGTTGGACATGTTCAGAAAGTGGAGGAGGACATAAAAAAAATGTCATTGAATGTGATTTAGAAACCAACACGTTTAAAGGGTAACACTAAAATGGCATTGTTTTGTTGGTTGCACTTTAGGACGAGACAGATTTAGATAGAGAAACAATTTGCTGACTAAACGTCAGGCAGGATTAGTTCCCCCTAACCATCTGATCTGGTGGGATTTAGCGTGATGAAGGGAAGTAACTGGAAAACATATTTACAACGTTTTTCTTTAAAATATGGGAATTATAGCTTCTCGTAACATTAAAATTATGTTAAAATAAAAAGGGAAAGTTATATACACACATATATATATATAGAGAGAGAAAGACAGAGAGACATAGATAGAGGCAGAGACACAGAGAGAGAAAGAGAAAGAGAGACAGAGACAGAGCACTAACGGATCCAGAAATTTTGAGGGGGGGCATTTTTTTCCAAACCCTAACCCTAACGCCCAGTAAACCCCAACCCTAAGCATAAAAGCGTACAGCATTTATATATATATATATACATATATATATATATATCATGGGCGTAGCCAGGATTTTTTTTCGGAGGGGGGGGGGTTGGGGGGGATTTTTTTCGCCCTCCCCCCCGCGAAAAAAATATATTTATAAGTATTTATGTGTGTGTGTATATAATCTTTATTAAATTTTGACCCTTCAATCTTTCGGAAGACGCTTATTGTGCCCTACAATAGGTTCTTCCTGGAGTTAGTGGGAAAATTGAAGACTTCCCGCCGCCAAGAGCACTATTTCTGATATTGAATGCCAAAATGCATATTCTGAGGTATCTAGAGTGCATTTTCCTGCTATTAAAAAGTCTTATTTCGAAAAACCTAGTGTGCTATTCTTACTGACTTAGACCCTCCCGCGCCGTTCGGCGCATTCGCCATCAAGCTGTTTCCATAAAAATCTGTCACTGGTAATGTCTGAAGCCTCTTCCCACCTGCTCCGAGGACCTCCATGAATGTGTGGCGCCAAATTGTACTAGGATGTCATCGCAACTCTTCTTATGTGTAATTCATTTTGTCGGAGAACATGCCCCGCAAACCTCATGCGACGCTCTGTCACAATGTTACTAACGGGTCGACTCCCAGTTCGGCATAGGATTTCCTTGATTTAGACCCGATCTCTATAACTGACTCCTAAAATCTGTCTTAGCCATCTTTGTTGAGCCGCATTTAGTGTTTTTCAATTTCGGCAGATAACTATTCACTGCACTTTATTAATTGAGCCCCACCACTGGTAGAAATATGTAACCTCTCTTGAATACGCTCTTGGAATTAAGTGATTATAGTTTGCTTTAGATTTTATATTGAATGGGAAGTTTTATCGTCAAAATCATCTGTTGGGGATTTTAAACTAAAAAATCTCTTCAGTTATGTTGTTTTTTAAATTCAAAACCCCATTTAGTTACGGTCATAGAATTTAGTAACTGTAGTTTGCTTTAGAATAATATTGAGGGTAGAGGTTTTCTACCTCAAAACGTTCTGTAGGGGGATTTTAAACTCAATACCATCTGGAGGGGTTTTAAACTTTTAAAATGCCATCTGTAGGAGAGAGATTTAAACTCAAAACACCCAATTGTCTTGCCTACGCTCAAATAATTTTAGTGTGTAATTTGCTTTTTTTTTATATTGAAGAGGTATTTTTTTTAGCATAAAACCACTCTGAAAGGGGGTTTAAACTCAAAACTCCTTTTAGATTTCTGAGTGTGTATTTTCTTTTTTTTATATTGAAGATGTAATTTTTAGCTTCACTCCACTTTAACTCCACTGGAGTGGAATTTAAACTCAAAACACTTTGAATATACTCATAACATGTTGAATGTATAATTTGCTTTGTTTTTAATATTAAAGAGGTATTTTTTACCTTCAAACCCCGCTGAAGGGGGGTTTAAATCCCGTTTAGCTACGCTCATAACATTTTGAGTGCGTAATTTGCTTTTTTTTTATACCGGGTATTGAAAAGGTACTTCTTAGCTTCAAACCCTACTGAAGAGGGGGTGGGGGTTCACTCAAAACACCTTTGGCTAAGCTCATAGAATTTTGAGTGAGTAATTTTCTTTTTTTCATATTAAAGAGGGGGTTTATCATAAATTTTAGAGGGAGTTTAAAAATCAAAATCTTCATTAACTGTGCTCGTGAAATTTGGGGGATTGTCGTTTGCATTTTTTTTTGCTTTGTTTTATAGAAGAGGGGAATTTAAATGCGAAAACCCCAGGTAGGGGGTTTTAAACTCGAACGCCCTGATATGGGGTTTTAAACTCAAAACCCCTTTGACAGTGGTTTTAAACTCAAAAACCCCTGGTAGGGGGTTTTAAACTCAAAACCTCCTTTACTGTGCTGGGGCAAGTAATAGTTTAGTATTAAAATGTAAAATAAACAAAATCAAAGCAAAAAATCAGTGACTAAATACCGATCCCCCCCCCCCCCACCTTCTATATATTAGAATTAAAAAGTAAAGCAAGTTTTTCAACCTTCGGCGAAAAAAAAAACATCCATGTTCAGGCCTTTCTCTTGACAGCTAGGGGTTCTGGGAGAGTGCTGTAAGTTCCCACATTGGGGTCCGGGACGAAGCCCCGACGCCAAAAGCGCTTTCTTCCCTTCTTCATTGTAGATCACATTCTCCTAACATCTACAGCTCATTATTCATCCTATAAAAAAGGACCTTTTGAATAATGTTTTCTTTGAAAAATATTCCAGTATACTACATTGCAACCGATTAGTTCCATGAAAAGATAAGATACCCCACATATTTAGATTAAGACTTTGAGGATCGCCGCCGAAAAAAAAAGTTATTCGAAAAATAATACTTAAAAAAAAAGCTCATTTGTAAGTGATAAGTTTTGTTCAATAGGCATGTTCGTAACTTTGTTTTGTTACAGAACTATAATTCGAAGCTCTAAACAAAAAATTTCAGAAGAAATTAAAAGGACCAATTAGATTCTACTCTAAATTGTGTGCATTTTTTAGGATTCGAATATATATTGTGAGTTAAAGTCCCAATTTTTTTTTATACAATAGAAAAATATCAGTATGAGTAGAGGTTGGGGAAAAGATGCCTAGGGAAATAATATTTGGGTTCAGACCTCATCTCAAATTGTTACTCTTATAATATAAAATTTCGTATGAATTGTAAATTTTCAAAAACAAAGTCTTTCTTAAAATAACTAAAAGATAAATTCGTGTGCAATTACATAAACACTGTCGCCATATTCGACTATTCTGATTTAAAACGTCATGTTTTCGTCTGGAAACGGGAGAGGGCGGTAGAGTGAAAACGTTAATCCTCGCTCCTTTTTTAAAATTTCTGCTAATGATTGCATTTGGCATTAACGAATTCTTCGATGTAAGAATTTAATTTATAGCATATATAAATTATATTAGCGACAATTTTTTTTTTTGTAATTTCTTAACTAAAATAAAAAAAGAAATAAGTATTAGTTTGTCAATTGCATGTATCGCCCCTCCCACCAGGTACAACCCTGTTTCATTTTATATTTACTAATGATAAAATTTGAGATCAGAGTCTGTGTGCTACATAATATACAAATGGGTTAAAACATCAATATGTAGCTTATGTTATATAGATATTCAATTAATTTTGTTCACAAACTATGATTTCTCCTTAAAATAGGACCGTTCCCCCCCCCACTCAGAGGGCTAGAGTGGGTAAGGCAGTAGACGCAATCGCCTCCCCCCCCCCCCAACCTCACCGAATCGGCTTACAGGGGAACGACATAATATAAAGTTTAGTTAAAACATCAATAAAAAGTTTTAATTATATAGATATTAAATTGATTCTGTTAACAAGCTGTGACTTCTACAAATAAATTGGACCGCCCCCCACTCGAAAGTTTATGGTGGGGGGGGGGGCGGGATGCCATCGCCACCTCCCCATCCCACAATATCGGCCAAAATATTAGAGGGGGGGGGGGCGAAATAATCTAGAAATCTGTTGAAATATAAATAATTAGTATATATTATAGTATAAAAATCGTCCCTACCGCCCCCCCCCCCCGGATCCGCCAGTGAGACAGAGAGACATCGACGTCATTTAAAAAATTGCAACTACATTAATTTGTACACTAAGGCTTCCAATGGCTTTACCTTTCTCCACCGCCCTTGAATTGACCTTCTCTGGAGAAATACTTCTTGCCCTTAAAGATAAAATACTCTTTCTCTCTTTTGTCCTTAGAAAGTCCTTAAGGAACGCCCCCCCCCCCTTTTACCAAAATATTGTATTTCCCCAATGAAAGACGCCCTCTTCTTGACCACGTCATTTGTAGCTCCTAAGGATAAAATAGATCTACTTGGTCTAAGGAACAGTCCAAGAGTGAAGCCTCCTTTCACAATTTAAACTTACTTTCGTTGGGCGATAAGAAAATACATACCCTCCCCCCACACACACACACAAACACATCTCACAAAGTCATTAGTACATAAATAGAGTTATATACCATTTAGAAATGACCATGTATCCACTAAAGCTGATGGGGGAATTCTTTTCCACAAAAGGGAACCATCACACATACAATTGTTTATCAGTTCTCGAGCTTTGTTGAAGATGGAAGGTGCTTAGTTATTCCAAGTACATTGGAGCTGTGTATGAAATTGTGAGACTTGGAGGATGAGTATGTAAAGCCTTTGATATGTTAATCTTTCATGATAACTTCTCTAGTGTTTAGAAAGCTATTACTTATGTCTCTTTCCTTCTAAATTGATGACAGTTTTTGTTAATTAGAGTGATTCAGATATCCCATTAGATCTACACAAGTACATCTTTGTATTACACAGGAAGAAGATTTAGTCTATTTCTCTAGACAACAATAAGATGTATTCACCACGGACACGTCATTACCCGTGACTTGAAGAGCAGAGCACAATATATGACATTCTACTTTCTATCTTGAGTTACCTTTCAAGAGACACACTATTTTTATAAGCATTTATAAATATGTACCGATATAATCAATTGTAGAATTGGTGCCTTAGTAAGTAGTAATATAATAATTAAGTGTAAGTCTAATGAAGTCAGCTTATGATCGCGGTAAAATTGTATCCAGGTAAAGAGAATATTTCAGAGGAGACAAACTGGCCTATTTTCTTTATTTTTTCTGAGTCTAAACGTCATAAAGAAATGGAGAAGTGTCTTGTTCATTGGCAAATCTCACAGAGTAATGAAAATATCAAAGTTATTTGATCAGTTTAAATAAAAAAAAACTTAATATAAACAAAATATAAGGACACGAAGATATATAAATAGTTTTAAAAGGAACTCATTCCAAGGGAACCAAATAGATGCAAGTCTATTCTGAAGATATCTTGAAAAGTATCACGTGACAGAATAAGTTCTTGACATCCTACAAAGAGACTTTTCTAAAGTACAAGACCAAAATGACATGAATATTAACACTGCTCATCTCTGGTTCTAAGTGTTATGATAAAACTTACGTTGTATTGGTTAAGAGGAGTTGAAGCTCAGAACAAAGTGTCTAGAAAGAGCTCTTCTTTATTACTAGGTCCCAGGAGTATTGAATAATTTTTACTAAAATAATTTTGATAATTTCCAAAACGCAACAACGCAACTGCCCTGAAAGGCAACTTTTTTCTTGAAATACAGATTTTAAAATTCTGTTTCAAATTTCTATCCCAGCACTTAAATACATATTATTATTAAGTTTCCTGCTTGTGTCATTTGAAGTTCGTGATAAATAGTGTATAAGCTATAAAGAAAACTTTATAAAAAAAAAAAAAAAAGCTTAGATAAAAGAAAGAACTGCACATGTACAGCCCTTCTCTCATAACTGCAAGATTTATTTCCCTTTATTCCATGTCAAACAAAAGTAATTAATTATCACTTATTACCTAATTGGTTAATTTTTTAGCGGCCCTCGTAAGGGGAAAAGCCGCTATTAGGTTTGTGCAAAATGTCCGTCTGTCCGTATGTCACACTCAGATCTCGAAAACTAGAAGAGAAATGAAAAATATTATTTCACCATGCGATGCGGCTTGAAAAGTTTATGTGCAAAGGCTACTTTTGGTTTTCTAAAAGCAAACAGTTTAGTTTGTAAAATTAATTTTGCAAGCTTTTTTTTTCATAAAAATACACCAATTCTAAAACAATTACGTAAATGTAAGGGAGGCGATGTTACATTATGTTAACAAAAACATATAGTTTAATGTGTATTTTCAGTATCACAGTGGGCCCCGCTTTTTCATAGGTGTGATTATTAAATTGCAAAAATATAGGCTATACGAAAAATTACTGGAATTCTGAATTTATTAAAATCTGAAAACTCATAAAAATCTCATGAAAAATAGACAAAATTGTCACTTGTGGTTGTCATTCACTGCGGAAAAAGCCAATCCTATCGCGATAAAAGAAAAAAGGCATTGTCAGCTTTCATGTAATATAATGTAATAATCGAGCGAATTTTCATCGTAATCGGAAGTTCCTATACTTTATTTTCTTTTATAGTCACTGGGATATAAATATGCCATAAGTTGCAAGTAAAGTTAATTTGATCGCAAATTTGTACTTAGTACAGAATGAATAAAATTCAAAGTGGATTTTTTTTACTACTACTAAATCTTAATTTTCATTTATTATCCTTATTGCCACCCAGACTAGGCCCCGCGCAATCCGTTTCGCATAGGGCCCCGCAATAGTTAGGACAGGCCCTATGTATGTTTGTTTGTTTTACATGTTTCGGATGTTCCTTCAGAGTTAAAGATGGCTTACGTCCTATTCCAAACCTCCCGCAGGAAGACGGGTATGGGAGCGGGCAGGGTCCATCGATAAATCCTAACGACAGTCCAGAGCGCAAACTGCATGACCAGGCAGGCACATACTCTGCCATCCTCCGTCGTCCAGCAAGAAGTTAATTATTTTTAACTTTGAAGGAACATCCGAAACATTTAAAACAGAAAAAAAAATTTCAACGGCAAATAAACATTATTACATTTGACCATCAAAATTAAATAACGTCTTGAATATTCCTTGCAATAGGCGGATCTGACAGGGATTCGACTCCGACAGGGGCCGCCTCTGAGTTTTTGTGATAACACAAATTCTTTTGTAATCTTGTTTATTTATTGATACACGTTTTGTTAGGAGCAATCAATGATTGTGCAAAGTTTCCGAGAATGGGAAGTAAAAGAACTAACTTGTACACAAAGAATGGGAAGTAAGAGAGATAACGTGTACACAAAGAATGGGAAGTAAGAGAGATAACGTGTACACAAAGAATGGGAAGTAAGAGAGATAACGTGTACACAAAGAATGGGAAGTAAGAGAACTAACGTGTACACAAAGAATGGGAAGTAAGAGAGATAACGTGTACACAAAGAATGGGAAGTAAGAGAACTAACGTGTACACAAAGAATGGGAAGTAAGAAAACTAACGTGTACACAAAGAATGGGAAGTAAGAGAACTAACGCGTACACAAAGAATGGGAAGTAAGAGAGATAACGTGTACACAAAGAATGGGAAGTAAGAGAACTAACGTGTACACAAAGAATGGGAAGTAAGAGAGATGACGTGTACACAAAGAATGGGAAGTAAGAGAACTAACGTGTACACAAAGAATGGGAAGTAAGAGAACTAACGCGTACACAAAGAATGGGAAGTAAGAGAGATAACGTGTACACAAAGAATGGGAAGTAAGAGAGATAACGTGTACACAAAGAATGGGAAGTAAGAGAACTAACGCGTACACAAAGAATGGGAAGTAAGAGAGATGACGTGTACACAAAGAATGGGAAGTAAGAGAGATGACGTGTACACAAAGAATGGGAAGTAAGAGAACTAACGTGTACACAAAGAATGGGAAGTAAGAGAACTAACGTGTACACAAATAATAGGAAGTAAGAGAACTAACGTGTACACAAAGAATGGGAAGTAAGAGCACTAACGTGTACACAAAGAATGGGAAGTAAGAGAACTAACGTGTACACAAAGAATGGGAAGTAAGAGAGCTAACGTGTACACAAAGAATGGGAAGTAAGAGTATAACGTGTACACAAAGAATGGGAAGTAAGAGAACTAACGTGTACACAAAGAATGGGAAGTAAGAGAGATAACGTGTACACAAAGAATGGGAAG
Source organism: Biomphalaria pfeifferi (assembly GCA_030265305.1). NCBI lineage: Eukaryota > Metazoa > Mollusca > Gastropoda > Planorbidae > Biomphalaria > Biomphalaria pfeifferi. Next base: position 3,746,021 of record JASAOG010000001.1, on the reverse strand, counting down.
TAAGAGAACTAACGTGTACACAATAAGCAACCGATAATTAAACAGTTGGAGATTCGAAGTAAGCTCTATAAACAGAACAAAATTCAAACTAAGGCTAGAAAAAAAATAAAATACAGAATGTTATTTTTAAAAATTTAAGACATTTCTTGAGTAGGGCACAATCCTCGGATCTCATTCAGCAGCACCGAATTGCAGCAGAACAGAATTAAATGAACTCGACAAGAGTCCAGGGAGATCCGATGATCTGGGAAAATTCCATTTGAAGATACATTAACACACTTATTTTTCTTTATTAAAATTGTGAAAGGGAGCAAAGCAAACGTATTTGTATCATGAAGGATTACTTGAACTGAGGAGCCACTGAAGTGGGGCTGCGATGTAGGACGACACATTGTTGAGCTAGAGGAAATTTCCCGAAATTTTTTCGGGTTTAAATAATATATTAAAAAATTACAAAAACTTGCTAGGAACAAGCATTTTTTTTTATTTAGAGGAAGGGGGACGTTCTACCCGTAGTGTTCCACTGTTAGCTAAAACATATTTATTTCTATCACTCCGCATAATGAAACTCTATTTGAGTGGGAGCATGAGAGGTGGAAATCCTCTCATGTAAATGTCTTGAACAGAAATTTTGTTGTTTTGCGTAGTGCATACATGTCACCGTACAGGTCGAGAATGTTTTGGTTTCCCAGACCTGTCGGGACGGAGACAGCAAGTCGGGGGGGAGGGGAAGTCAAACAGAATATGGGACACGTGTCCTCCTCTTCCCAGTAGGGGGACAGCATGAGTCGGAGTTTGGCTATAGTCGTTAGAGATATGAGCCAACAGAAAAGCGGCCTGTCCTGCCTAGCCTATAATGCAAAGGTATTTGTAACTATTCTCCTATTCCAGAGTTTCTGTCAGCTCAAAAGAATTTGAAAATTAAACTTTGACCTCTTGTTGTTGATAAAGTGTTGTCTTACAAAACCCAACGTGTTGTGTAGTCCAAAAAATGTACTTGCAAGACATTGTACGTGGTATTATATATAACAATCAGCTTTTTGTTGAGTTGTGGATCATAGCAGCAGACATGGAGGTCAAGGCCGAATCATTTGGTTCGCTTTCGTCAAGCCCTGTGTCAGTGAACTTGCCTATGAATATCATAAATGGCGGGAAGACCAGTAATGAGTTCACCTCTGACCTATCACCAGATCGTAGAAATACTAATCCTCCGTGGAGCGTTAAATTACAAATGTAGCGTCTCGAATACTATTCATTCAGTACTGTGAACAAGTATGTGGACATTTAGTTTTAAATAAGACCCCCCCCCCTCCCCACTCCCAGTTCCACCAAGTCACGCCAAGTTTATTACATTCGTAATTGTGTTATCGTTACTCCAAAGTAGAATTGACTTTTGTCGACTCATTCCAGAGGTGTTTTTTTTTTATTATTTCATCCCCCCTCTCCCCCGCCTAGTCGTTGTTTTAATGTTCATTGCAGACAGAACACTTTGGATGTCTTGAAGAGCAAAGTCATCAATAGTGTCTAGGGAAATACAGTTATCACAAAATATTGCACCCTGACGGGATTACTCGAGACTTGATTCAAGTTGCCCGATTAACATTTTATACAGCGATGACGTCACAGATGGGCACTCTGAAAGTGTACTTTAGTTTAAACTTAGAGTCACGAGACCGATGCTAGTGTCTATAAAGAAGACCACATTAATACATAGCTATTGCAAATACTGTTATCGAGCTATGTTATGACCAGGGGAAATTTATACTCCTCATTTATCTCCGAACTCGAAGAAAAGTGTTATTTTTTGTAAAATATAGCAAGTAACAAACATAAAGGAATAGGTATGCACCATTTTATTTTTTTATCGAAATCTATTTATGAAATTCATTGAAAGATGTGGATTTAAAATAAATAAATAAATGGAGTTTTTTTCAACCTAAGCTCATGGGCGGCCACGATGGGTCTTTTTTTTTTTTTTACACATTACGTTGTATTTAAACGTAACCAGTTTTCGTGTTTGTTGCCAGCCAAAGCAAACTACACATTAAGTCTTTATTTATTTATAAGGGGTCGAGGGGGCTGAGTAGTTAAATGCTTGGCTTCCGAACCTGGGGTCCTGGGTTCGAATCTCGGTGAAGATTTTGAATTTCGGGATTTTTAAGGCGCCCCTGAGTCCAGCCAACTCTAATTGGTACCTGGCTTTAATTTAGGAAAGTAAAGGCACTTGGTAGTTGTATGGCCACATGACACCCAGCTCGTTAACCGTTGGCCAAAGAAACAGATGACCTTAACATTATCCGCCCTGTAGATCGCAAGGTCTAAAAGGGGAACTTAACCTTTTGTAAAATTTATTTATAAGTATATTACATCTGTTTGTAGGTATGGGAGAACACCGGAAATGCGAAAAAATGACATGAAAAGTTGATCTCGATCATATACCTATATGTATATATTATACCTAGACAGGAAGCGTCAGTCTCTTAACACTACACAACTTTGTCGTGAAAACCTTCAAAAAGCTGAAACAAGGTGTTGTTTTGTAAAGTAGTTAGAAGAAGTAAAGTTGTTTTCGTCAAACCTAACCTATGTTTATGTTGTAAGATTTGAACTTTTACTGAACCATCTAGACTTGACACACACACACACACACACACTTTCACTTACGGACACATACACTCGCGCACACAAAATCAAGAAATCGATAGAAATCATTGGAACATATCAACTAAGGGTTTGTATGGCGCTAAGCACTCAGTTATGGTGTATGCAGCTTCTACTTCGTGTGTCCTGACCCAGTGCAGTTAGCTCAGACAGTTACTGATAAGAGTGTCTGGAAGAGTTGTCTGCACGTGACGTCATGTAATGTTTTGGTTGAAAGCTAAATATTTAGTTTAACGTCGGTATCATTTTCCTATTCACTCAATGAGTCCTTAGTATATCTTCATCGACATTATCATATTACCATTGTAATTATTAGGGGAAAAAAATGAGAATAGTGTGTTGTCAATTTGCAAAAAAATATGATGATCCTGGCCTGGTATAAATTATAGAAACCATTTTCAAAAGCTTAAACTTTAAAATGTCACAGAAGTACATTCTTCTGGAGCAAGTTCCAGACTAGATCGGACAGGTAGAAAATGTTATTTTCTTAAATCGATACTTCCTTTTGAAAAAAAAAAAAGAACATTGAAAAAAAAAAAACTCACTTAAAAGTCTCTTTGCAGTCACTGTTGGGATACTTTTGTGTCGCCTACTAATCAAGGGCAGGCTACCCAAGACTAATGGAATTATGTCCTGCTAGAGTAGGATCCCTTGAAAGTGACATCTCAGCTGGCTTGAGACTAGGGCAGAGGGAAGTAGTAGCGGGGAAGGAATGATGGCGCATGAACGCTGGGATAATGGCCAGAGGAAATGAAAGAAGAACAGCGGAAAATAGAAAAGACAGCTGGGAAAGTAAACAGAAGAAAAAACAAACTATTATTTTTTTAAAATTACAAATAATGTCTTCGACTATTTTTCAGGAAACGTGGAATTAAAAAACTGTTCCAGATTTCAATGTTTGTACAACAATAAGATTGTCCTTGAATGTTTTAATGTACGAATTTATGTCTATCAGTTATGGCGGTATAAGATAAGTTTTGTTTATGTTTCATGTGTACAGGAAAGACAAAGTGTTGATAGTCTATGTGTTTACAAATGTATTTATGGTAATTTTTCTGCACACTTGAACATTTCAGAATCAAATATCTAAGCTCTTAATTTGGAGAGCTAAACTAGATCTATATGGAGATATTGTTAGAGGTTCGCCTTTTGGCACAACCAAAAAGTATTTGAAAAAAAAAGGGCAATTTACTCTGGGTTGTAAGGAGCTGATCTGAAGCTGCACTTCCTCATCTTGAGACATTTAGTTGGCAACAATGACCTTTCAATTTAGCGTCCTTGACATTGATGTGATTGATTTAGATGTAACAGCTGTGTTTGACATCCATGTAACAGCTGTGGTTGATAAATAAATAAATAAACAAATAAATAAATATATATATATATATATATATATATATATATATATATATATATATATATATATATATATATATACTTTATAAAGTAGAATGTGAGGCGTATGTATGTATGTGACGAATAGAAATCAAAACCGTTTGACCAATCTTGATAAAACTTGGCAGAAATGTTCCTTGGGGACTAACTTAGACCGTGGTGTATGTTTCATAGCCATAAAACAAACTTAAGACCCTCAAAAAAAAATAAAGTTTTTTTATTTATATCTGCGAATTTAGATATCCCGATGCACATTCTTTCATTAGACATTGCCCAATGGTTACACATTAACACACCTCTCTACTGAGTCTATTCCTAGGTCTTAAACTCTTATTCAACTCTAAGATGATAAAACTTCTTTTCACAAAGATAGTTTTATGCTTTAACACATGAACATACTAATTATAGTCCATTCATTTCATATTTTAATCAAATTAACATTCAAATTTGTTTTTCTAAAGCATTTTTAATACATTCGTTCGCTGTTCGCTAAAGCTGCGCAGCCGTGTTGAGATAGGCCTATGAAAAAAGGTCACTCATGCGCATAGCAAAGCCTTCACGCAGCACAGAATGAACTCTATAAAAGCCAATTTTTAACTCTAGTCTAGATTAGTCTAGATCTAGATCTATGTCTACCTCAAGATCTACTTTATACTTCAACACATGAACATACAAAATTAAGTCTATTCATTTCAAATTTTAATCAAATATATGTAGGCCTACAAGCAAATGTTTTAATTTGGAAAAAACGGATTTAAATAGATTAGCTATTTTTATTTGATAGCTTCATTCATACTATTTTTACATTTACACATTCGCTTTATTTATTACATTATTATTTCGTTTAACTGTTTTAAAAGTGACTATATCGACAGTAATACGCTAATAAAGACCCGCGAGTCGTGGGTAAAATATGTCTAGTATATATATATATACAACAAAATCAAAGCCAAAAATCTGTGTGTATGTGTGTGTGTCTGTGTGCGCTATACATAACCATCTTCAAATTTAACGGTGCCTTTAAATAACTTCCTGGAATTTATGGTGATTTATGGTGACCTATGCAAACTATTGGCCACAATAAACACACTAAGACCCATTTTAAAATTATAATTACTTTTGTCTTGTTGTAAATCATTGTATTAAATATTTACTTTTCAAACCAGCTACAACATCTAAGCCCAGTTTCAGCAGCACATGTGAACAAAAAACAGGTCATTATTTGAATAGCAGAAATAGAGTTAAAAATTACGTGTTAAGAAACCGAAGAACTTACAAACAACTGGTTGAGAACCACTGATTTCCAGCATCGTGTTGCCTCCAATCTAATATTCATTAACAGATGGAATCATCGCCAAAAATAACTGAGAGATAAAGGGACATAATGACGTAGGAAATGCTTTTGTGTGTGTGTGTGCTCTTATTCAATCAGAAGAAGCCAGCATTAAACAAACAAACTCGAACATTTTTAAACTTAAAATAAAAATAATTGATGCTTAATTAATGCCTGACTGAATGAGCCATTTAACTGGTTGTCACAAAGGGCCAATCACATGGAAGCATGTCTCTCTGACAGGGGAAATGATTCATCAACATCAAGAATACATGCATTTAGAACTGAAAGAAAGTACACAATAATAGCAGTAAATAGGTCAATACATTCCTAAGAAAATAAAAGGTCTTTCTCTTAATCAATGTAAAAGTTTCATCTATTAAATTAAATACGCGAGCCATTTTTAGTCAATGTTGGACATTTTACTCTTAAATAAATACATAGATGTAAGGATTTTTTTTACATATATAGTCCAACATTTTAATCAAATAGTAGGTCACATATATCTACAAATAGAGCAATATTACTTTCGTTGTTTATTTTTCAGATACTTTAATACTATATTTACATGGCGGTCATGGCCACATCCTTATAGGCTTGCCTGTCCTGGGCGCCAACTGCAAAACAAGAAAGCAGGATCCTAGCAATTGAATTGAGCTGCTATAGAAAGCTTCTAGGTGTCACCTACATTGACCTACACAGTCCGCATCAAAAACAGAGAGATTTGAAACAAGAGTAAATCCGGCAGACGATGACATGCTAACATTGTCAAGAAAGCAAAACTTATGGGCTCAGGGCACTCAAAGACCTTCCTTTTGGGAACAGTACCAGAGATAGGAAGAAGAGGCAGACGAAGAAAGCGATCGGAAGAAGACAACATAAAAGAATGGACAGGCCTTCCATGGAAAGAGATTCTATACAAAGGACAGAGAGGAATGGTGAATGAGAGTTAACAAATCATGCGTGTTGCCCGAACTATCAAAAAGATTAACAGATAAGATGATGGTGAAGTCCTAGAATGATACTTTTATCCATATGACAATCAACATCTTCCTATTTCTAAAACTAAATCAATCGAATTTTACTAAGTTTTACTAAATTACAATTTCCTTCCTAGATGTAATGTTTTTTTCTAAAAGTGCATTACGGGACTACCCGATTTGTCCTTTCTTTTTCAATGACAAAGTCTCCCGTTAGCTCAAGTTATGTGCCCCTGACAATCGCTTTCCTGGCAGGCAAGTGGAAGTTAAATGCAATGTTTTTTCAAGTCCAGCTCTGTCAAGTCTGAGGACATCTTCAATCTCTGTACCAGACTTATACATCTAACAGTCTCACAACTCACAATTATATTCCTTAATCATTCAATTACGTCTTTCTGTAGCTTTATAATGCATCTTGAAGGTTCATACCAATATTATATGCTATTTTTATCTAAACATCTTGCAGAGTGGCAATGGAATCAGTACATTGCATCATGACATCTAGAAGTCTTATTAAGTAAAATTCATTTTACATGTTGACATCTTCCAACATCACACAGAATGTCCAAATAACAGCGTAGGAAGTATTCATCTTTTTTTTTTTTTAAGTAACGTCTGTATTTTATAAGATAAACTAAGATAAGATTACATCTTGACATTTTACAGTTTCACAAAAGAAATAACTACATCTTACAGACTGACAGCGTTATCGCCAACAAATGTTTTGATATCTGGCATTCTCAAAGCTGAATCTCTACACCATATCTTTTCATCTGTACCACACAACAGAATCTCTACACGATATCTTTTCATCTGAACCACACAACAGAATCTCTACACGATATCTTTTCATCTGAACCACACAACAGAATCTCTACACGATATCTTTTCATCTGAACCACACAACAGAATCTCTACACGATATCTTTTCATCTGAACCACACAACAGAATCTCTACACGATATCTTTTCATCTGAACCACACAACAGAATCTCTACACGATATCTTTTCATCTGAACCACACAACAGAATCTCTACACGATATCTTTTCATCTGAACCACACAACAGAATCTCTACATGATATCTTTTCATCTGTACCACATAACAGAATCTATATATATATATCTTTTCATCTGAACCAAACCAAACTATTTTTGTATCTCACAACTAAACAAAGGAATCTCCTCATCAAATCCTACCATCTTACAAACACAAAACTATGGAAATACCCCATCCTGACAACTCGCAGGCACGTAAACCGCAATCTCAAGGTTCAATTTGTGTAACCTCTCAGTCACGAGTCGTAGCTCTAATTTCCACCTTACGGACCCGATACCCCAAGTACAAGCTGTCTAGAGCAATAAGTTAATTAAAACGTGAGCCCAGACTTGAGGGCGTTTTTTTTTTTTTTTGATACCCAACAAATCAATACAAACATTGAACCACTGTTTAGCCGACTAGTCTAGCCATAGAAACTGTCTAGTATGTAATTAAGTTACATTGAAACTAAACGACTGTTACATTAATGGATGCATATGTAAATGTATGTATATGTAAATGAGTATTTCAAAGAAATAGAACACATTTAAAAATACTGTAAAGATCATTTTGTATTATTTAATGTAAAAAAACAACAAAGAAATAATAATCGATTTTCGTAGGGACAAGAAGGAACATGATCTTGTTTCTGTAGCTGGGGAGAACATTGAAAGGAACATGATCTTGTTTCTGTGGCTGGGGAGAACATTGAAAGGAACATGATCTTGTTTCTGTGGCTGGGGAGAACATTGAAAGGAACATGATCTTGTTTCTGTAGCTGGGGAGAACATTGAAAGGAACATGATCTTGTTTCTGTAGCTGGGGAGAACATTGAAAGGAACATGATCTTGTTTCTGTAGCTGGGGAGAACATTGAAAGGAACATGATCTTGTTTCTGTAGCTGGGGAGAACATTGAAAGGAACATGATCTTGTTTCTGTGGCTGGGGAGAACATTGAAAGGAACATGATCTTGTTTCTGTAGCTGGGGAGAACATTGAAAAGAACATGATATTGTTTCTGTAGCTGGAGAGACTATTGAAAGGAACATGATATTGTTTCTGTAGCTGGGGAGAACATTGAAAGGAACATGATATTGTTTCTGTAGCTGGGGAGAACATTGAAAGGAACATGATATTGTTTCTGTAGCTGGAGAGACTATTGAAAGGAACATGATCTTGTTTCTGTAGCTGGGGAGAACATTGAAAGGAACATGATATTGTTTCTGTAGCTGGAGAGACTATTGAAAGGAACATGATCTTGTTTCTGTAGCTGGAGAGACTATTGAAAGGAACATGATCTTGTTTCTGTAGCTGGAGAGACTATTGAAAGGAACATGATATTGTTTCTGTAGCTGGGGAGACTATTGAAAGGAACATGATCTTGTTTCTGTAGCTGGAGAGACTATTGAAAGGAACATGATATTGTTTCTGTAGCTGAAGAGACTATTGAAGGGAACATGATCTTGTTTCTGTAGCTGGAGAGACTATTGAAAGGAACATGATCTTGTTTCTGTAGCTGGAGAGACTATTGAAAGGAACATGATATTGTTTCTGTAGCTGAAGAGACTATTGAAAGGAACATGATCTTGTTTCTGTAGCTGGAGAGACTATTGAAAGGAACATGATCTTGTTTCTGTAGCTGGGGAGACTATTGAAAGGAACATGATCTTGTTTCTGTAGCTGAAGAGACTATTGAAAGGAACATGATCTTGTTTCTGTAGCTGGAGAGACTTATGAAAGGAACATGATCTTGTTTCTGTAGCTGGAGAGACTATTGAAAGGAACATGATATTGTTTCTGTAGTTGAAGAGACTATTGAAAGGAACATGATCTTGTTTCTGTAGCTGGAGAGACTATTGAAAGGAACATGATCTTGTTTCTGTAGCTGGAGAGACTATTGAAAGGAACATGATATTGTTTCTGTAGCTGAAGAGACTATTGAAAGGAACATGATCTTGTTTCTGTAGCTGGAGAGACTATTGAAAGGAACATGATATTGTTTCTGTAGTTGAAGAGACTATTGAAAGGAACATGATCTTGTTTCTGTAGCTGGAGAGACTATTGAAAGGAACATGATCTTGTTTCTGTAGCTGGAGAGACTATTGAAAGGAACATGATATTGTTTCTGTAGCTGAAGAGACTATTGAAGGGAACATGATCTTGTTTCTGTAGCTGGAGAGACTATTGAAAGGAACATGATCTTGTTTCTGTAGCTGAAGAGACTATTGAAAGGAACATGATCTTGTTTCTGTAGCTGGAGAGACTATTGAAAGGAACATGATCTTGTTTCTGTAGCTGGGGAGACTATTGAAAGGAACATGATCTTGTTTCTGTAGCTGGAGAGACTATTGAAAGGAACATGATATTGTTTCTGTAGCTGGAGAGACTATTGAAAGGAACATGATATTGTTTCTGTAGTTGAAGAGACTATTGAAAGGAACATGATCTTGTTTCTGTAGCTGGAGAGACTATTGAAAGGAACATGATCTTGTTTCTGTAGCTGGAGAGACTATTGAAAGGAACATGATATTGTTTCTGTAGCTGAAGAGACTATTGAAGGGAACATGATCTTGTTTCTGTAGCTGGAGAGACTATTGAAAGGAACATGATCTTGTTTCTGTAGCTGAAGAGACTATTGAAAGGAACATGATCTTGTTTCTGTAGCTGGAGAGACTATTGAAAGGAACATGATCTTGTTTCTGTAGCTGGGGAGACTATTGAAAGGAACATGATCTTGTTTCTGTAGCTGGAGAGACTATTGAAAGGAACATGATATTGTTTCTGTAGCTGGAGAGACTATTGAAAGGAACATGATATTGTTTCTGTAGCTGGGGAGACTATTGAAAGGAACGAGATCTTATTTCTGTAGCTGGGGAGACTATTGAAAGGAACATGATCTTGTTTCTGTAGCTGGAGAGACTATTGAAAGGAACATGATCTTGTTTCTGTAGCTGGGGAGATTATTAAAAGGAACATGATCTTGTTTCTGTAGCTGGAGAGACTATTGAAAGGAACATGATATTGTTTCTGTAGCTGGAGAGACTATTGAAAGGAACATGATCTTGTTTCTGTAGCTGGAGAGACTATTGAAAGGAACATGATATTGTTTCTGTAGCTGGGGAGACTATTGAAAGGAACATGATCTTGTTTCTGTAGCTGGAGAGACTATTGAAAGGAACATGATATTGTTTCTGTAGCTGGAGAGACTATTGAAAGGAACATGATCTCTTTTCTGTAGCTGGGGAGACTATCGAAAGGAACATGATCTTGTTTCTGTAGCTGGGGAGACTATTGAAAGGAACATGATATTGTTTCTGTAGCTGGAGAGACTATTGAAAGGAACATGATATTGTTATTGTAGCTGGAGAGACTATTGAAAGGAACATGATATTGTTTCTGTAGCTGGAGAGACTATTGAAAGGAACATGATATTGTTTCTGTAGCTGGGGAGACTATTGAAAGGAACATGATCTTGTTTCTGTAGCTGGAGAGACTATTGAAAGGAACATGGTATTGTTTCTGTAGCTGGAGAGACTATTGAAAGGAACATGATATTGTTTCTGTAGCTGGAGAGACTATTGAAAGGAACATGATATTGTTTCTGTAGCTGGGGAGACTATTGAAAGGAACATGATATTGTTTCTGTAGCTGGGGAGACTATTGAAAGGAACATGATCTTTTTTCTGTAGCTGGGGAGACTATTGAAAGGAACATGATATTGTTTCTGTAGCTGGGGAGACTATTGAAAGGAACATGATATTGTTTCTGTAGCTGGGGAGACTATTGAAAGGAATATGATATTGTTTCTGTAGCTGAAGAGACTTTTGAAAGGAACATGATCTTGTTTCTGTAGCTGGAGAGACTATTGAAAGGAACATGATATTGTTTCTATAGCTGGAGAGACTATTGAAAGGAACATGATATTGTTTCTGTAGCTGGAGAGACTATTGAAAGGAACATGATATTGTTTCTGTAGCTGGAGAGACTATTGAAAGGAACATGATATTGTTTCTGTAGCTGGAGAGACTATTGAAAGGAACATGATATTGTTTCTGTAGCTGGAGAGACTATTGAAAGGAACATGATATTTTTCTGTAGCTGGAGAGACTATTGAAAGGAACATGATATTGTTTCTGTAGCTGGGGAGACTATTGAAAGGAACATGATATTGTTTCTGTAGCTGGAGAGACTATTGAAAGGAACATGATATTGTTTCTGTAGCTGGGGAGACTATTGAAAGGAACATGATATTGTTTCTGTAGCTGAAAAGACTATTGAAAGGAACATGATCTTGTTTCTGTAGCTGGAGAGACTATTGAAAGGAACATGATCTTGTTTCTGTAGCTGGAGAGACTATTGAAAGGAACATGATATTGTTTCTGTAGCTGGGGAGACTATTGAAAGGAACATGATATTGTTTCTGTAGCTGGAGAGACTATTTAAAGGAACATGATATTGTTTCTGTAGCTGGGGAGACTATTGAAAGGAACATGATATTGTTTCTGTAGCTGGAGAGACTATTGAAATAGTGCAAACCTTTAAATACCTTGGTACTATCCTAGACAATGAACTAAATTTTACTGCGAATACTGATTATATCAGCAAAAAAGGTCAGCAAAGATTACGATTACTAAGAAAACTGTCCTCGTTTAATGTTAGCGAAAAGGCCTTGGCTATGTTTTATCACGCTCACATCTGCAATATTTTAAGTTTCAATATCACTGCCTGGTATGGCAATCTGAGCATTAAAAATAAAAATAAACTTTATAGAATCCTAAATGCTGCTGGTAAAATCATTGGCAAAAAACAAACCCCATTTGGGCAGTTGTTTGAGACAAACATCTATAAAAAAGCTAACAAGATCCTCGAAATTAAGAATCACCCTTTGTGTCAGGATTTTGTGATTTTACCATCACAAAAGAGATACAAGACACCGATAGCAAAGACAAACAGACACAAACACTCTTTGTTCCCCTGGCAATCAAATCATTAAATAAGAACACTCTGGTATAAACTTTGTCACATGTAAATTATTAGTGAGTCTGGTGTGAATGTACACTTTGGTTTCTTATAGTTATAATGTTTTTTGTTTGGTGTAATGCACAAATTATAAGACAAATTTCCATACGGATAATAAAGATTGTTATTATTATTATTATTATGTATATATATATTCATATATAATACATCTTTTTTTCCAATACTCTTTGCATTGTTTGCGTGAGGAACTTTTATGGAACTGAAAAACAAAGTGAAGTGTCTGATGACTTCACAGTTCTTAGTGTCACTACCGTTTCGTTTATAGTGTACCTGATGCCTGAATGATATCTACAAGTTTTTATTTAAAAAGGTGAAGTTTTAAAGTGCTTGAATAGAATGGAGTCCATGCTTTTAATGATTTACGATTGTTTCTTAAGTGCCTTGAGCTCCAAGATGTTGAATGTACATGAATTAATGTGAAATTCTCTGGGTGTAAATGAATCTATGATTTATGCTTTTTAAAGTAATAATATCTCTGGGTGTAAATGATTTATGATTTCTAAAGTACTTATATCTCTGGATGTAAAAAAGTCTATGATTAATGATTTCTAAAGTCCTCATATCTCTGGAAGTAATTTTAAGAAGAAACTTAAATTTTTAAAAAATTATTTGAGTCAGGATCGAAACGATATCTGCTACTGGCAGTGGAGGCTGACCTAGTACAGTCATCACGTTTACGGACAGACTGTTGACCTTGTATTTAGTTTTTACAAGTTCAAATTGAATTAATGTCTAACGTGTAATTTCAGTGATACGGGAAATCGACAGTCTAACAGTCGGACTTTAGTGAACAATTTAATATTCAATAGAGACCACACAGAGCTCCACTTCCACGCGTCCCCGCCTTCCAATTAAAACTGGGGAAAAACAGTTCCAGTACAGTAGATAATTACTTCGGATAATCAATCAAATTAGTGAAATAGATTTTCAGAAAGTCTAGACCAACAGAGTTTACATCCTGTCTCTTTTCTTTTCGTGTTCTTTCTTTTTTTTCCCCACTATTTCCATTTCCAGGTGAAATTTTTAAAGTCAAATATTCATATAACTCAGGGGTTCTCAACCTGTGGATCGCGACCCTCTTGGGGGGTCGATTGACGATTTGCCAGGGGTCGCCTAAGACCATGAAAAATATGGATTGTTATTGCCTACTCTTCTAGTGCTGTTTGTGGGGGAGGGGGGAGGTCGCTGCAGAGTGGGGGGGGGTGTAAAAGGGGACTCCGAGCTTAAAAGATTGAGAACCGCTGATATAACTTATGATATTTGGAATATCTAGATTCTGAGTGCCCACTATTCTTTGAATGATGTTGTTTAGTCGCTTTAAAGAGTTGTTGCTGACTTTGTAGACTAAAAATGATTCTTCTTGCATGACCAATTACATTTTGCTTTCTTTGATAGTGAAGCCATGTTCTCTTGAACCTGTTCTTCCCAAGATTTTGTGAAACATGCATATTTCGTCCAGGTATGAAACAGTATCTTTTGTGTGATGAATTGTTCATTTGGAAGTATGAATTTGCATTGACTAATCCAAATGGCATGTAGTTTAATTGAAAAAGTTCAAATGGAAGGTAGTTGAATTGAAAAAGTTCAAATGGCAGGTAGTTGAATTAAAAAAGTTCAAATGGCAGGTAGTTGAATTGAAAAAGTTCAAATGGCAGGTAGTTAAACTGAAAAAGTTCAAATGACAGGTAGTTGAATTGAAAAAGTTCAAATGGCAGGTAGTTGAATTGAAAAAGTTCAAATGGCAGGTAGTTAAATTGAAAAAGTTCAAATGGCAGGTAGTTAAATTGAAAAAGTTCAAATGACAGGTAGTTGAATTGAAAAAGTTCAAATGGCAGGTAGTTGAATTGAAAAAGTGCAAATGGCAGGTAGTTAAATTGAAAAAGTTCAAATGACAGGTAGTTGAATTAAAAAAGTTCAAATGACAGGTAGTTGAATTGAAAAAGTGCAAATGGCAGGTAGTTAAATTTAAAAAGTTCAAATGACAGGTAGTTGAATTAAAAAAGTGCAAATGACAGGTAGTTGAATTAAAAAGTGCAAATGGCAGGTAGTAAAAGCTGTGTATGGTTTACGTTCTTCTTTCATTGAAATTTGGTAATAGTCATCAAATAGGGTGTGCTATCAGGCGTCACACACACACACACACACACATATATATATATATTATAACATTTTTTTAAAACAACGACTAGTTGTATGTATAATTATATGCAGTGCTTTTTTGTGACGGTACTCATCGGTACGTCGTACCGGCACTTTTTGAAATTACTTTTCTTGTATTTTAACGTTTATTATTAATTTATTAGTAGTTCAAAGTTAGGCAATCCATCACTGAGTACCGGCACCTTTTTTTTTATTTTACAAAAAAAAAGCAGATTATATGTATATGTATAATGCACTCAATGATCTCTCTCCTCATTAACTCCGTAACATATATGCACCGTTGTAGATGTGGTGTATTTTTATTGATAAAAAAAAGGTTTCACCTGACTACATAACTTATTTTACAAACAAAACGATTTGCTTTAAGAAACCAAAATATAGGCCGTTGCACAGGTTTTTAAACTCTCTCAATAGATTTGCTAGTTTTTGAGATCTGAGTGCAATGGTTGGACGCACACACACATTTAAAAACCTTTTTTTCTCTTTGGGGGGGGGGGGGGGGGGCTAAAATGATCATCACAGTGTCAAACACTGGTGAAATTTAAAGTCCAAATCTGAGGTATGAAGATGTTCACATTATTTTAACATCTGACTTCTTTTAGTGCGTTTCCGCAGTGAAGGCAGCGTGAATAAAATGTTGGAGCTCATTTTATTTATTAAAGAAGATTTCAAGATTTTATTTAAGTTTGTGTTACGTGAATACATTTGATTGGTTATCTGGATTTATAGCTCAACAACTTGTTTGATTACAAAGCTTATATTACCTCACTCTTTGTGTTTGTCTGTCTGGCAAAAAGGTCTTTACACGTTATTTCTCCCACACCCAATCTTAAATTAATCTGAAATTTCACACAATTGTTTCTTTTACCTGACAACACAACAATTAAAATTTAAAAATTGCCAATAAATTAATTAACTATTGGTAATCAATTATTTTGTTTGGTATCTTGAACAAGGGAAAAAAATCCTGCTTGACAGTTGTGATGGTATAAGTTGAATTAGTCCCCCTGAGGACTCTAGAACCCTTGGAGAACATTTTTTATGCATGTAAAATTAGATCCTATAAACATTCACCAAGATACCCCCTTCTTTCCTACCCCTTTCCCAACTGGTCCAGACAAGTGATAGGATCATAGCGCATTGTGAAAGTTAAAAGCTAAACATCAACAATAGGAAAAAATATTTCTAATGGCAGTTATTATGTTTGTATACGTTGCATCTAGCACACCCATTCTCACAGTAACTTGAAACTGGGCACAATTATTCATTGGCATAGACAAGACATGAATCAATAAAAAAAAATAATTAACCCAATTAGTCAAAAAACTACTGATTATTCTTTTTTTTTTATACTAACAAGAAAGATTAATTCTTCAGTATTCACAGATATGGCTAAAGATGTAGGTCTCGTCCCCTTATTTAATTGAACACGTTATTTCCCTAACAACCATTCTAGGATCAAGTTGAAATTGTTTTTAAAAAAAATATTTATTGTACCTGACTAAACATATGTGAATAAAAAAATTAAAACAATTAATTAATTATTAGTAATATTTTTTGTTTGATATCGCAAAATGGAAATAACGTCTACATTATTGAGAGATATAGTTGTAAGAGCTGAGTTCTTTCTCATAGATAAGCTTTGTTTTTTATATATATTTTTTTTACACTTTGCTTGTTACAATGAAAATCCAAATCAGCTCATTTCAATGTTATGATATTGAAAATATTACCAACATAAAATTAACAAAATAATAAAAAAAGAAATAACAAAAGGGAAATAGCTCACACCTCGACCCGCTATATTTGCAATAATATATGTATTGTCTTTGTATCAAACGTTTAATAAATCAATGAGACTTTAATCACTTGACCTCACTAGACCACGTACACTGTGACCTCGGGGGAACTAGCGCCCCATTGTTCCCCAGTAATGAGTTTGTTCAGCGGAGTATCTTGTTTTATCCCCTGGTTGTTGGCGCTGATATAAGATCTGGAGGATGATTGTAGGTCAAGGTCTTGTAAAAGTGCCGGTCAGTGCCAATGATCTTTCGAACTTGATTGGATGTGTGTAAGGCTGGGTAAAAAGATGTTATCGGATAAGAAATCTGAACTAAATATTCTGGCAAGGGGGAGTGAATGAGGGCACCAGTATTTTGATGTAAAGGTTAAAGGTTAGCCCACTTTAGAGACCTGGATTGTGTTCAGCCTAGTGTACGCCATACTTGATATTGTGTACATCCTAGTGTACACCACACATGAGATTACATTCATCCTAGTGTACATCACACATGAGATTGTGTACATCTTTGTGTACACTACACATGAGATTATGTTCATCCTAGTGTACAACACATGAGATTGTGTTCATCCCAGTGAACATCACACATAAGATTGTGTTCATCCTAGTATACATCACACATGAGATTGTGTACATCCTAGTGTACACCACACATGAGATTGTTTTCATCCAAGTTTACATCACACATGAGATTGTGAACATCCTAGTGTACATCACACATGAGATTGTGTACATCCTTGTGTACACTACACATGGGATTATGTTCATCCTAGTGTACAACACATGAGATTGTGTTCATCCCAGTGAACATCACACAAAATCTACGTTACGTTTTTCGCGACACTTCTATCTAGGTGTGTGCATGAAATCGTTTCTAAAGAGTGTAGTCGAGGTAAAATGTATGAAACTCTAGTTAAACTTACAGCAAATGCTATATCGTTTGGGAATGCATTCAGTTTTAAGAGAGACATAGAGAGAAACGGATAGCAAGAGAGAGTGGTAAAGAGACAGAGAGAGAGAGAGAGAGTGAGAAGTGAGAGATAGAAAGAGAGGCAAACAGAGAAGAAATAAAATTTCTTGTTTTTTATTGAACATACATACCACGATCTTCCCAACCTAGACCTTCATCTAAAACTTGTCTGCCAGGGTCGACACTCGCCTCGAGCGCTTATCTTCGAAAGACCGGAAAAAAAATCCCATGAGCAAGAAAAAAGAGCATGTGTAAGAGCAGAGATTGTGTAATTATCTTGTTTGTTAGTCCCACGAGAAGACACAAAGTTTGGAAGACTTGTCTATAAGGAGGAAGACACTTGGATGCCTTTGGGGAGATTGCTAGAAAATTGTCAAGGAAAAACATAGAAAAACTCAAAACTATTTGAATGATAAAAACAACATTACTTTCAAGGGAGAGAACAAAATTGAAAACTGAGTTTTGATGACTTTGAGACTGGAGTATGGAGTATTTCGGACTGAATAGTGCCAAACAATAGTCTACATACAATCTTTATCAAAGTCATATAGTGTCTATTCAAAGGTTATATCAACTCACATTGTCCTTTTGCCTGCGCCATTTTTTTTTTCTCAAACATTCTCGGATCAAGTTGAAACTTTACACAATTATTTATTGTACTTTATAAAACCCTAACCCTAAACGCTATACAAAATATAAAAATAGTCATAATACATTACTGGTAACTTATTATTTTGTTTCATACCAACAAGGTATATAAGTAAGTGTTAGTTCGACCTTCAGACTTTGCGATCTGTGGAGCAGATGATATAAAGGTCATCTGTTTCTGTGGCCAAAGATTAACCAGGGTGTCATCTGGCCAGCACAATGACCAACCGCCTTTAGTTTTCCTCAACTAATGTCAGGTACCCATTAGAATAAAAAAAATCCCAGGGTTCGAACCCATGGCCCCTCAATTCGGAAGCCAACCGCTAGTCAGCCACTGCGTCTCAAGCAAAATGAATCCCTCAGTATTAACAGATACGTCTAAATATGTGGGGTTCTCTTGAATTACATAATTGTACACTTTATTTCTCCAAAAATTATTATCGAATCAAACTGATTGACACAAGTATTTATTGTAATTAACAAAACATGAACCAACTTACAGATTTATATCGATCTTGAAAGTGGCTGGGTTTAGGCGGAAGATATATCAGCGTATTTTATAGTCCACGGCAGCGGAAGAATTAGAGAGGATCTGACAGTCATCAGGGCCAACAACTATAAAAAAAAAAATAATAAAGTTTCATGAGATCGGTTGTAGCGGTTTACTAATGACTAGTCGAACGGCGGCGTAGCATTTTGCAGGACCGGTCTTAGGCCACTGAAACCTATGCGACCGCAGTGGGCCCCGCACTTTCATATGACGCGCGCTAATTCAAGGTATATAAATTATTAAATTGAACAATTTTATAACTTAAAACAGATTTCCCGATACGATATGGTCCTTAAAATATACCGGTTCGGAAATATATAGGCAAAAATTGTCATTTTGGGGTGTCATTCAATATGGAAAACGCCAATCCTACGCGCGATAAATAAAAACGGCATTATGCTTAGTCGTAATTATTTAATCTGGCGAAAGAAGCTTCTCGCGCCACAAACTAATGAAGAATTACTTGAGGTCAACAATTCTCAAAGATAGATTGAAACATTTGGTATTGAGCGTGATCTATGTAGGAAACAGAATTATTATGATATACTGTATGACTTTGCTACACGCAAGGCTCGTAAAGTAATCCTGTACGTTAACAGGAGGTCCTGGAAATCTCCTGAAATTGCAAAATATACGAAAAAGTCCTGGAAATATACGGAAATTATTACAATCTTTTGAAAACTCATACAAATCTCCTGAAATTTACTGACGAAAATTGTCTTTTTTTTTCGCTCTTAAATTACCTAGGATAATTCCCTTCGTCTTTCTATTGAGTTTAAACTCTTGAGCGTGCTCTGTCGCCTCGATAGTTTGGCCTACTAAAGTATAGATTACCCCCCCCCCCCTTTTTTTTTAACGTGAGGTAGAAATTTAAAAAAAAAGGGTGATTTTGCAACGGTCCTGCCTTGCTATTTTGTGACTAAGTGCTCTCCCTCCCCCCTCTCTTGTTTTCTCGTGGACTCTCCGCAGAGTGATCTTTCCATTACTCCTTACTACTCGACAAAACTCTTGAGGGAAGAAGAGAATTATATGTCTAGATAGATACATTGTAATATATAAATCGAAGTTTGTTGTTTTCTGTTCTTCTCATTTCTTGAAGCCTTACGTCTAAAGTGAAATGTTAGAATTAAAATAGGAGGAAGAAATCTCCAATGTAATCTCACTGTGTCTCTATTTTCTTTTTTAAAATCTCTTTCTTCTCTCACTCTTTCGCTCTGTCTCTTTTTCTTTATCGCTCTATAGCTTTAGCTATCTCTCTCTCTCTCTCTCTCCTTCTCTCTATGCGCATCTATATCTATATCCCACTTAAATGTAGCCACATCCTAAATCTAAATCCTCTTTTTTCCCTCTCCTCTCTTCTTCCCTTTTTCAATCAATCAATCAGTCAAATCTTTTCGAAGTGTGATTGTTCTCAAACATTCGCTCGATCAAATCCTATGACACCTAACCCTAATTACAAAATGGGGACATACTACTTCAAGACAGCCGCGTTGATTAGCTAATAATGGTTAATTAGCGTTAGGTTAAAACTTATTCATTCCCTAAAACATGTGATAGTTTCTCTATCTATCTATTGACAAAAATACGTTCAATGTGTGGATCATTGGTTGACTTCAAATGTGTGTTTAGTGTGTAGTTTCCTTGTCATGTGCGTGTCCGGTGGAAAGGGACATAAACATTCTTTTTTTGTTTTTGGTAGTTTAAATTTAAGACAACGAGTTGTCTTCTCCTTCTTCCACTCTTCCGTAACAAATGTTTGGGCAGCAATGTGGAGTCTTTTACAACTTATGCACTCTTAGTTTTAAGCTGTTCTCAAAATGTTTGTGGGGTTATCTTATCTTATATAATACAGACGTTACTTCAAAAAAGACGATGATTACGTCCTACGCGTCATGCAATCAGTCATGCATATTAACCAATGACTTAAATTCTGCCAAGTAACTGGTTTTCCTGGCTAGCTTAGGCAACCCATTCCATGCTCTAATAGCACTAGGGAAGAAGGAGTATTTGTACAAATTTGTCCTAGTATATGGGGTGAGGAAAAGTGCCTTTATCTTTGTGTCTTTCTGAGTATTTTATTTAATTTTGTTTTTGTATATATAAGTAGGTCGCAGCTGGGGCTGCGTAGCCACAGGAAATACAGCATTCCTCATTCACAAGTTTCAAAGTCGCAAATAAACTCAATTTTTATGGAGTAATAATAGATTTCCATTTGAATAATTACATAATATTGTATTAACAATTCTTCTCAAATACGATTAGCTTCTTTTTATCCTATGACTTGCTTCGAATTAGATCCTCCCGCACCGTTCGTGGCATTGCGCGACAAGCTGTCTTTATAGAAATCTGTCACTGGCAATGTCTGAAGCCTCTTCCTACCTGGTGTCTACTGCCCTACTGCTCTGAAATCCTCCATGAAAGTGTGGCGCCAAGTTATACGAGGACGTCCCTGATTGCGCTTTCGCTCTCCTCGTATTCCTCCATGTTATTGCAACTCTATGAATGCGTAATTCATTCTGTCGGAGAACATGCCCCGCAAAACTTTATAAATTACAGACGTTACCATAAAAAAATTCCCCCTCCCCAAAAAAAAAATAAAATGAAAATAATTACGTCATATGGCGCATGGAATTTTAAACTATTTTCTATAATCATACCTGTAAACAAAGATCTAAACATGCATACATAAAAATGACATTGTTATATGAAAACAACAATGGACAGGAACCAGGCAATAAATATCGCCAAGCCACTTTTCCGCTTGCTGAGGTATCACTAGCTGTCCATTGTGAAGATCGCTTGGAGACACAAGACTTATAGCCTTATTTAAGAGCTGACTTTCTTGTACGAGCGACGTGAAATTAGAATCTACGGCTCGTTTGTTACTTGGTTAGAGGTTTCTATTTCGACATGAGCACAAAATGTGTAAAGAATTAAATTACAGCCTTAACCCCTCGGAGTCGTCTGCTTGTGGCCAGGATTTTAAAGATAAAATAGGCCGAGTAAACCCTTTTTCAATGCCGCGGTTCTTCTAATATCAGATTTTTCCCACACGGTCTGAGTATATTTTGAAATCTGCTGCGCATTAGTCAAACATTGAGTTATAATGTAATTGAGCTATTTATCGTATATTCCACTAGAGAAGCAAAACGAACTTTTTTTTCAAATAGAATCTAGATATTTTCCTGAAATTTATTTTATTCTTTTTTTTTCTTTTGTTATTTTTGAAAGCTGAGATAAAGTAAAAAGTTATTTCACAGTTTTAAAACATATTTAAAAGTCACATAAACGTTGATCGTTTAGCGGATAAATTTTTCATAAATTTTTTACAATACCTCTATTCAAGTCAAAACTTCATGGAACCAGGAACATGCATGGATGCTGATCTCAAAAACGGCTCAAACGATTTTCCTACAAATTTATCGTTTGATATATAAGGTCGAATAAAGGTTACTACCTTTTTGGCCACATGGGGAAAACTCTAGTTTGACCGTTATATTTTTTCAAAATAAAAATTAAATTAATGTAAATTTGGCTAGAGAACTAGACTTAGATCTAGTATTTGAAAGGACTATAGCGTTCTCAAATTTCCGAATGCATCAGTGGATTAAGGATTTTCTGATAGGGAGAGAACAAACTGTAATAATTAATGGCTCTAAATTAACACCAATAACAGTAAACTAAGGTGTACCTCAAGAAACAGTCTTAAGTCCATTACTATTTTTAATTTACATAAATGATTTACCAAATTACATTAGTTCAGGAACAAAAGTCAAATTATTTGTAGACGATTGCCTAATATATAGAACAATAAAAAATCCACCAGATACAGAAATTTTACAAAGAAAATTAGATGAATTACAGAAATGGGAATAAAATTGTAGCATGTTTTTCCATTCAGAAAAAATGTCAGTTATTTAAAATTTTAAAAAATTAAAAAACTAAAACAAATAAATTCCACTTATCTTAATCATGGTAAATCAGTAACACAGACTAAAAACGCAAAATACCTAGGTGTTATAATAAATGAAAAACTGTCATGCAATCCCCATATTGATGAAACTATTAAAAATCAAATAAAGCATTAGGGTTTATTAAAAGAATTTCTACAAATCAGTTAAGAACATAAAAATAAAATGTTATTTAACCTTGGTTTGGCCTATGCATAGACTTATATATTATACTAGACTGGAAACCGGAAATAAATTCTTATCCGCAATTGATCGATTCACAGACTTATATATTGTAATAACTGAAGGGAGGCAAACTCAACGAGATATAGATGTTTATTTACAAGTCATCACAAATACATGTAGAACAACATGTCTTGAGCACAGCATCTTTACATCAGCTCTCACCTGGGCGGAAATCCTTCTCTCTCTTAATGTCAACATCCGACTTAGTCTTGTCACTTATAGTGCGAACCTTCTGCACTATCTTGGATGGCACGTGTGCATGGCAGGCTTATAACAATATGTATAGATTTTTATTTAAGTAAACTTTTTTTCAAACTCTATGGGGAGTCGCCCCAATCAATCTTTTCTGTCTTAGAAAAGTAATGATCTTTAGTTTTCAATCTTTAGAAATAATGATAAATCATTTCCTGTTTGTTTCCATTGAGATAATGTTTCAAAAATCCTAGATCAAAATAATTCATGTTGATTTAAATCATCTTATGTAATTAGATTGATTACGTAGATCTTTCTAGATTATGTAACTAAATATTGCAAAATAATAATTATGAGACTAAAGTACTCTTATTTTTCATGTTCAATTACTAGATATAAAAATTAAATAATATGTTATATAGGTTAGGGTTGAAAAAAAAAACTTTACTTCCTTTAACTACTTTACAAAACAACGCCTTGATCCAACTTTCTAAAAAACTTTCACGACATTTTTTTGTAGTGTTAAAAAGTCTTCATGTACAGTCTAGAGTAGTATATATAAGTCTATGGGCCGATGATAGAATACGCATACTCAGTTTATATATATATATATATATATATATTTATATAGAATAACAAAAACAAAAAGTCACGTTGATGGCCCTTCCCTTGTCAGCTAGAGGGTCTGGGGGAGCGCGGAAGCTCCCCCAACGTGGTCCGGTGCAGAGCCTCAACGCCAAGCGTCTTCTTGCATTCTTTGCTGCCAGAAACGCATCCTCCTGATATCCAAGGCTCATTATTCATCCTATTAAAGAAAGGCAGGTCAAACTTAATAAAATAAGGTAACCTGGGAAATGGCCGATACTAAAATGTTAGTCGTAATATTATCTTCATGTTGATTGAGACCTCTTGTAGTAGGTCTGTTTAGGTCAGATTAAGACGTCAACAGAATGATTGTTAAACGATCTAAAGATATTCGACTATTTTGACACGCGCAAAGTTCTTTTAAAAACCTTTTGAATAATGTTTTTACTTTAAAAATTATAATGTAAATTTGTAGGCCCTAAGCACATTGAAAATGCAACTGATGTGTTCCTTGAAAAGAGGGTCGCCGCCTAAAAAAAATGTCTTCAAAAAATATAGCGAAATTCATGTAAAAGTTATTAATTTTGTTCAATCATGTTTGTAACTTCGTTTCCTTACAGAAGTAGAGTACAAAGCTCTTAACAAACAAAAACATTCAAAGATGCATTTAATAAATTAAATTAGGATTTATAGTCCCAAAGTTATTTACACAATAGAAGAATTTCAGCTTTAGTAAAGGTTGGGGAAAAGCGACTACAAAAAAAAATAGTTAGATTGAGAACTCATCTCAATTGTTACTCTTACACTTGAAAATTTCTTATAAATTATTTCCCAAAACATATTCTTTAAATAATTATTTTAAATTCATGCGCAATTACATAGACTCTTTCGCCATATTTAACTGCTCTGTTTTAAGGAGTCATGTTTTCGTCTGGAAGCGTGGAGGCGATTATCATGTAAGGGTCCTCTCTCCATTTTATATTTTTTGCTATTGATTGCATTTTGGCATTGAAGAATAGGGGTTGTGGGGACTCGATATAAAAAATGTAATTTATAACATATATAATCTATATTAGTGACAGATTTTTGTACAAATTTTGTAATTTCTTAACTATAATACAAAAGAAAAAGTATCGGTCTGCCAATCTATCTGCCAATGTATCGCCCCTACCACCTGGTAAGATCCTCTTTCATTTTATATTTACCAATGATTTAATTTGAGCTTAGAGTGTGGTGTGACACAAGATACAAATGGATTTCAATATCAATAAGTAGCTTATATTATAAAGATACTCAACTAATTTTTTTCACACACTATGATTTCTGCTTAAAAAATGGACCGCCCCCCCCCCCACTCAAAAGTTTGGAGTGGGGATGGCAGTGGATGCATTCCCACCTTCCCCCTCCCAGAAGCGCCAAAATACCAGAAGGGGAACGGCATAATTAAAAGTTTATTTATATTATATATCACTATACAGTTTTCATCATATAGATGTTTAACTAATTATGTTAACAAATTGTAAGTTCTATACACACACAAAAAATGAATTCCCCCCTCCCACTCGAAAGTTAAGGGTGGGAGAGAGAAAACGATGCAATCGCTCCCCCCACCCCACTAAATCGGCCAAAATACTAGATCGGGGGCGATATAATCCAAAAAAAAATAGGTTAAAATATAAATAAAAAATATATCTTATTAACATTAGTAAAGAATTCGAATACAAATTGTGTGATTTCTCTACTATATTTCGTCCATCCTCCCATTCGGCGGTTGGAATCTTCCGTTGGTCAAGAGTTTCTAGAGTCCTGGACTCAACTATTAAAAAGTATATCTAGTGTGATAATAAAGCATCATGTCTAATTTGTCTATGAAAACTGTTTCCATGTGACGTGGTATTATATGTGGGTATCTCTATAAAACCTGACCAGTAATGTTAACATATGACCTGGTATTATATATAGGTATGTCTTTGAAAGCTGACCAGTACCATATCATGTGACGTGGTATTATATATAGATATGTCTATGAAACCTGACCAGTAATGTTACCATGTGACTTGATATTATGTGTAGGCATGTCTGCTTAGGATGTCTGGACATTGCAGCATTTGATGTTGCTCTTTTCCTACATTTGCCTATGTTAAAACAGACACACCTCTGAACAGACTAATTGCTCTACTCAAGTCTTGTGTGTTCTCCATTGTCAACTAATCCTTTTGCATTGTAGATGGCTGACAGAAGGAATATTATTTTCAATTACAATGTGAAAATTACTTGATTATTATTTTTATTTTTTTTGGTTTTAGCGACACGATTTCCTAAAAGTTTCTTTTTACATTAAAATAATTTGCATTTTGAACGTTTGCCATCAAGTCATTTTTCAACAGCCTTTTTGTTGTGTTCCTTTTGCATGTTGGCAATTTGATCAACCTGAGGGGAGCAATGACAAAGCGAGTAATTTTAATTGCAAAACTTTTCATTCCTTCTTATTCTCTCTATTTCTCTCTCTCTTAGCTTTGATTACAATGCTCTTCTGTTCCTCTCTCTCTAATTCTGTGTTCTATTCTCTGGCACTAACTTTCTCGCTAAATATCTTTCTTTTTCTTTATTTCTCTCTCTCGCTCTCTTTGATTCTATCTTTTTCTGAGTAAATATTCTTCTAAATCTCTCTCTCTTTAACTTTTGATTACAATGTTTTTCTCTCTAATTCTCATTCCATCTAATTCTCTCTCTTCCTCTCTCTTATTAAACTTCCAGTTAATTTTCTTTCTCTGTCTCTTTCACTTGGGTGTTTCTATGTTTCTAATTTTCACTTTCTTTCTGTCAATTTTGATTACAATGCTTTTCTCTCATTAATTATCTCTCTACCTCTATTTCTCTCCTTACTCTTATTCTAGCTCTCTAATCTCTAATTCTATCTATTCTAATTCTCTATCTTTCGCTCTCGTTCTTTATCTCTGTAGCAGAGCAAAATCGACAGGTAAAAGCTGCTTAAGTATTTCTAATGTTCTAATGAGCAGCCTGGACAAAAGTTTTTGCAGACTTTATTAGTGAGAATGCAAGAACAATGATGACCTGTCTTCTTTATATTTTCTGCTTCTCTGACGTCACTCCCCTGTGGCATAACCTCGTTCCTGACTTCTCATAAAGGCTCCAATCATACTGCACTATATAATCAAAAGTTATCATCACCCCCCCCTCCCACACACACCCTCCCAATAATAATGAATTTTCTAGGTGTAATAATAGATGAAAAATTATCATTGGGGAAATCATTTTAAAAATCAAACAAAGCATTTGGATTTATTAACCTTAACTCTAACCCTAACCTTAACCTTAAGCCAAAATTAGAATATGCATTTTCTGTTTGGGAGCGCTCAACTCAAAAAAACATACAGAAAACACTGTGACTGAGCCATAATTTACAAATACAAAACCTAATAACACACTCAGAAAGACACAAAGTTAAGGCACTTTTCTTATTCCATATGTTTGGACAAATTCTTGCAAACGCCCCTTCTTTCCTAGTGCTGCTGAGGAATGGAATGGGTTGCCTGGATCCGCCAGGAAAACCAACGACTTAATAGAGTTTAAGTTACTGATTGACATGTATGACTATATTGACACATCAAATGCGTAGATGTAATTATCTTCTTTTTTGAAGTAACGTCTGCAATTTATAAGATAAGAGCCTCCACAAGATTTCATAGAGAGATTTCATAAACATTAAATGGAGGTTTTATCGTCAAAAGCATTCTGGAACATAAGACATCACATCAGGGCAAGGAAAGGTTATGGGGTAAGCATACAGGACCTTAAAATTATATCTATTATGTATGTATGTATGTATGTATGTATGTATGTATGTATGTATGTATGTATGTATGTATGTATGTATGTATGTATGTATGTATGTATGTATGTATGTATGCATGCATGCATGTATGTATGTATGTATGTATGTATGTATGTATGTATGTATGTATGTATGTATGTATGTATGTATGTATGTATGTATGTATGTATGTATGTATGTATGTATGTATGTATGTATGTATGTAAGTAGGCCTACACATACAGGACTTACCACACAGAAAACACATACCACACACACCCACATTTATTTTTTTTCTCTTGAATTTTTCGATTCTGAAAGTGTGTATCCCCTTAAGATGTATTTGTACGTGTGTGTGCATATGCGTGCATGGGTGCATGCTGCAAGCCATTGGAATGCTAATCAGTCTGGCCGATTGGCTGGGATGTAAACAAATTGGCTATCCATACTGCTCTCTTTTTTCCTCGAGTTGGTTTGTTTTATTTGAATTATAATTCTCTATTAGATTCATTTCGGATTTGTTCCTGTAATGATCGAGTTTTTTTTTTAAGTATATATTATTTATCTTCAGGGAGCAAACTGGTACATAATATATGGAATCGATTGAACTTTCCAGGTCTGGTTTAGTTTGGGGGCGTGTTTTCATGGGGGTGGGTGGCTGAGAGACAAGAACCGCTTGTCTACCTATCAAGGGAGCTCGAATCCCGACTAGATCTGAGCTGTATTTGTAGAATGCCTAGAGGCAGCACTGAAAGCCTAACAGATACCCACTCACCGCACAAAAAAGATTAGACCATAGGTGCATATAGAGCACGGAGCATAGTGTAATGTAGAGGATGTGCTATAACATAGAATTCAATAAAATAAAATATTATTAAGCAGTGGTTACAATTATAAGGCTTGTAAGAGATGGAATACATTGTTTATGGTCCTTAATATTTTAGCGCCCCGACAGCGGCTAGGAAGAGGGGTCCAAATTTGAAATTCCCGGTCCCCATATGAGTGTCCAAAATTGTTTTTTTACATTAAATATTACCCCATTATCTCATATCATGATGTCGAATGTCAAAATGCAGGGGGCCCTAAGGAGGTCAATCCCTCCAAATCCCTAGCTACACCCGAAAACCTATGCGTTTACAGAGACGTATTCCAAAATAATAAATTATTATCTGTGAAACTATTAATTCTTGATTAATCCTTTTTTGGCCGGGGGGTGTAATAATATAAATTTCCGTAAAATGTGTCATGGGCGTTCAATAAAATCTTTGAGGCTTCCTGATGCACGTTCTGCAGAAATTTTCAGGTTCAGAAAAGCACCGCATCAAGGGCTGGATGTGGTCCGCGGGCCGTAGCTCGGCCATCATTGATTTAAGACTTCCGGCAGTTCAATAAAATATCTCCCGTGAATGAATGATTTATTTACTTAAATTACTTCCCTCTTCCTCTAGTTCACTAGCTACTTAAAAGTAGGCTTACTGGTAGTTAATAGCTGACTTGCGGAAATATAGTTATAAAAAGTTCCCCTTTCAGACCTTGTGATCTATAGGGCAGATGGTGTAAAGGTCATCTGTGTCTGTTGCCCACGGTTGACGAGGGTGTCATATGGCCAGCACAACGACAGACCGCCTTTACTTTTACCCAACTAATGTCAGGTACCCATTAAAGCTGGGTGGACTCTGAGGCGCCCAAAGATCCCAAAATTAAAAATCCCAGTTTCAGCAGGATTCGAAGAAAGAACCACCGGCTCGGAAACCCTCCATAGTTGTAATAATCTTGTCAAAAGGTTTCAATACCAAATAAAAAAATGTGATGTTGATCTCTTCCGTTCATTGGACATGAACGCGATGAGTCATATGTAACAAAGCACGTCACCAGAGTTCACCATACTTGCCCGTCGGAAGAAGTCCACCTTAAGTATGGACCGGTCATACTACTTCCTTTTAAATTTTTGTCTGGGAAAGTGGGCTGCTTTCTTCCTCTACAACATTTTCAAAAAGAATTCAAACCAAGAGATCAATTCTGACAACGTATCCAAACTATCACAGTTTTCGTGGCTTTAGAGTCGAAGCAGTTAACAATGTAACTGTTGTATTCCTGGTGGGTTTTTTCCTCACAAGAAGGCCATGCTGGGCATAACGTAATAAGCCATCAATGTAGACTACAAAGTAATGACAGTAAAATGACATGGACAGAGAGACATATAAATGAATGGATGTATAAATAGATAAACAGAAAGACAGACAGTTAGATAGATAGTTCGATAGCACTAGCGGAACCAGAACTTCGGAGTGGGGGGGGCGATTTTTTTCCATACCCTAACCCTAACGCCCAGTAAACCCTAACCCTAAGCATAAACTAGCTTATATATTAGAATGTTTAAAAAAAGGCAGTGTTTCTCAACCTTCGGCGAAAAAAGCGAAGCCCCGAAGCCAAAATCGTTTTTTTTTTGCATTCTTCACTGCAGAACTGCATTCTCCTGGCATCTACAGCTCATTATTCATCCTAACTTTGAAAAAGGATCTTTTGAATAATGTTTTACTTGAAAATATTCTAATATGAATTTATAGGCCCTTACTACATTGCAAATACAACCGATTTGTTCCTTGAAAAAATAAGATACTTTACATATTATTTTGATAAAGGCTTTGAGGATCGCCGTCGAAAAAAAATTATTTAAAAAAAAAAAAAAAAAAGCCATGTTGAGGCCTTTCCCTAGATAGCTAGGGGGTCTGGGAATTTGAGGTCTATCTCTTGACAGCTAGATGGTCTGAGGGAGCGCTGTAAGCTCCACCAGTGGGGATCGAGGCGAAGCCACGACGCCAAAATCGTTTTCTTGCATTCTTCACAGCAGAAACTCATTATCCTGACATCTACAGCTCAATATTCATCCTATTAAGATAGGACCTTTTGAATAATGTTTTACTTGAAAAATATTCTAATATGATTTTACAGGCTCTTACTACATCGCAAATACAACTGATTTGTTCTTGAAAAGATAAGATACTTCACAGATTTAGATTAAGACTTTGAGGAACGCCGCCGAAAAAAACATTTATTCGAAAAATATTTTTTTTTTTAAAAGCTCATCTGTAAGTGATACATTTTGTTCAATAGGCATGTTTGTAATTTGGTTTGTTACAGAACTATAATTCGAAGCTCTAAACAAAAAAAAACATTTTGGAAGTGGGGGGGGGGGGGTAGAAATGAAGTGAACCTATTCGATTTGACTCTAACTTGTGTGTGCATTTCTAGTTCTTTTTCTTCTTCTTGGTTCTCATTGTTATGTTGGAGCGTTCAGATGACTAGACCACTACATGAGATGAACTGCGCAGGGAGCTCTTCATATAGTTTTCTTTCTATTGGGGCATTTTTAGTATTCAAGCATAAATTGTGAGTTATTGTCCCAAATTTTGTTTTACAACAGAAAAATATCTGAGTTATAGTTGAAAAAGATGACTAGGAAAATAATATTTGGGATTAGAACTCATCTCAATTGTTACTCTTATAATGAGAAAGTTCGTATAAATTCTAAATTTTCCAAAGCAAAGTCTTTCTTACAAAAGTATGAGATATTCTTGTGAAGTTACATAAACTCTGTCGCCATATTTGACTATTCTGTTTTAAAAATCATTTTTTAGTCTGGAAAGAAGAGGGGCGGTAGAGTGAGTACGATTAATCCTCGCTCCTTTTTATAATTTCTGCTAATGATTGCATTTGGCATTAAAGAATAGGGTAGGGCGAGTTGATATAAGAATTTAATTTATAGGATATATAAATTATATTACCGACATATTTTTTTTCTATTTTGTAATTTCTTAACTAAAATACAAAAATAAAAAAGTATTGGTTTGTCCCATGAACGGAAGGCAATTGCATGCCCCTCCCACCCGTTACAACCCTGTTTCATTTTATATTTACTAATGATAAAATTTGAGATCAGAGTCTGTGTGCGACATAATATACAAATGGGTTAAAAAATCAATATGTAGCTTATGTTATATAGATATTCAACTAATTTTGTTCACAAACTATGATTTCTCCATAAAAATAGGACTGCTCCCCCCCCCCACTCAGAGGGCTAGAGTGGAGAGGGCAGTAGATGCAATCCCCCTTTATCCCACCGAATCGGCCAAGGTACCAGAAGAGGAGCGAAATAATTTTAAAATTATATTTTAACTCAACAAATTTTGTTCACAAACTATGATTTCCCCATAAAAGTAGGACTGCCCCCCCCACTCTAAAGGTTTAGGTGGGAAGGGCAGTAGAGGTATTCATCCCCCCCCCCCCCCGATCGGCCAACAGGGGAACGACATAATATGAACTATATAACTAGTTTTAATCATATAGATATTTAATTTATTCTGTTAGCAAGCTGTGTTTTCTATGAACAAATTGGACAGCCCCCCCCACTCGAAAGTTTAAGGGGGGTGGGGGCTTGATGGATGCCATCATCCCCTCCCGACCCTGCCAAACCATCAACATACTAGAGGGATGAAATAATCTAAAAATAGATTGAAATATAAATAATTAGAATATATTATTAACATAAGTAATAAATTCGTATAAAAATTGTGTGAATTCTATACTAAAATTCGTCCGCCCCACTTTCGGGGGAGGGGAGGGAGGGGGCCTAGTGGATCGCCCCTACCGCCCCCCCCCCCCCCCGATCTGCCAGTAGTCGTTTTAGAGATCCATGTCCAGGTTCCATGAAGTATAGCAGAATAGTTTTCATTGGGGAAAGAGAGGTAACTCAGTAAAAAATAAAGTACGTCTCAGAAAAATACTAAGTAGTTCCTCTTGCTAATCGTCTATTAAACTTTCTTCAAAAACTATATTATTAGAAGATAAAAACATATTTTGAAAACATCTAACTTGAATTTGAAATTACTGCTAAATAAAGTTGTATCTATAAACTAAATTTCATCAGTAGCTTTTGACTAAATATAAATAAAATCAAGTAAAATACAACACAGTTTCCCAATGTTTGATTACATATTAATGTACAATTTTGTACATTTTGGCCTATATACGTCGGATCTAATGGAGGGCAAGCTGGGCTACAACCCCAGAGCCTCCACAAAAGAGAAAAATTTATCCGAATTTCAACGGCTCAGAAACGTTTACTTTTTTTTTCCTCTAAACATTTCTTTTTTCTCATCTGCAAACGCTAATTGTAGCATGTTGGACATAAGAAGGTCTAAATATAGCCCCGAATCTACGACAGTGCGTCTACCAACTAACCAACCGTCAAAAAACAAAAAATGTAGGCCTACACTTTTATAAACTATAAAAAAAATGCATATTAAATTAAAACAAAACCAAAAAAATAATAAAAGTGACATTAAATTTGCAAGAAATATATCTCTTTCGTCTCAAATATAGCATGCTATTAGTATTTTTCTTTTATGAGAGGATCTCTATTAAAGCTTTCGAAAAATTGTAGGGATCTCCACAAAATTCCTTGCCCGCGGCCTCCATATATTGAAATCGGCCTCCATATATTGAAATCGGCCTGTGTAGAGTCCAGAGATAACCTGACTACTAGATCTTAGAACAATGTTCCTAGACCAAAATCGATCACAATGCGGTTGGGTGGTGTATTAGCTTATTTAAGCTACTATGAGTCTAAATTACTCGTGGGTGGAGGGGGGATCTAGACAATTTATCTTATCATATATAATACAGACGTTACTTCAAAAAAGAAGATGATTACGTCCTACGCGTCATGCATATTAACCAATGATTTAAATTCTACCAAGTCACTGGTTTTCCTGGCTAGCTCAGGCAACCCATTTCACTATTATATATAGCTTAAATTCATCATTGCCTAGATCTAGAATCAACAGATAACATACAAATTAGTAGATCTATATAGAGAACAAAAAGGCTACTTAGATCCATAGATTCTATCTAGACTAGATCTAAATGTATCAGATCTCATTAAACTATGGAACTTTACGAACCATATACATTACATACTAACCAAAGTTTTCTCACTGACCTAACAAAAATAATATACACAGCGGAAAATGATCTTTTTATAGAAAGTTTAAGAACATATTGTACAATATGGCGACGAAAACAAGCATGTCAATGAAAGCGAAAGTTAAAACTAGATCTACAAAGCCTCCAACTAAAAAGTAAAAACAAGATAATAGAAAACTTTGACTCTTAAACATTCTATATAATTACTTTCCTTTTTTTTCAGTCTCCTATAAGAACGTTATCTTATCTAGATCTACTACTATCTAGAATCTAGGACTGAGTGACAGTCACAGACGTCACACTCACAGTGACTTGACTCTAGTGTGACTGTCAAATAGTGTCTCAGTGTCTGTGACTCTGACACTCAGACTGGTGTGGTGACTTTTTTTTTATTAGACTTACCATTTCAATTTCTAAGACTAATTGTGAATTCTAAATCAAGGAAGACGATAGATCTATTCTAGATCTACCTGACCAAGAGAGCTATCACACATTCAAGACTCTACTCTAGTCTAGACTAGTGTCTAGTCTAGTAAGTGTCTCTATTCTAGACTACTCTACTACTCTAGAGTCTAGATTCTTTAGAATCTAAAAAAAATGTTTTACATGTGATGTTTCGGATGTTCCTTCTGTCACTTTTGAGTTGAAGATAAACCTCTATTCTATATATATATAGACTATATAATTAAATATAGATCTAGAGTCGCAGGACGACATGGGGGTAGCAGGGTTAGGGTCTCTCGACCACGACAAGACAGTACTCATGAACTTTGCACATAAATACAACCCATGTTATGGACATGTGATGAGAAGCCTTGGACCAGAGACAGAGTGAGAGTGTGTTCAGTTCATTATAGTAGGGATGTTACAATTTTTTTCAGAAAAATTATTTTAAGAATCTTGTTGTCTGATATGTTGTAGATTTGAAAGAGCCTTCTAAATTTATATGAATTATGTATGTATGATTCCTGGTTGAAAGAAAATTAATTTTCTATGTGTGATTGTTCTTATCATAGCAACCAATGGGCACGATGTGAGGTGATTTGAATGTGTTGAATAAATATGCTTGCCATTTCTTATATATTAATCAACTAGTCCAAAAACATGTTTCAAATGAAAGTTTATTGTTATTAAAATATCTGAACACTAAGCTGCATATTATATACTCATTAGAACTAAATCTACATCTATTTCAAAATGCGTAACTGCAGAAATAAATCAATGTCAGCTATTTTGACATTATTTCAGTCTAAGTTTTTTTTAAACTGCTATAATAATTCAACCTATCAGAAAATTATTTGATGTCACATGACCAATCTGACCAATCACTATTATGTAAACAAGATGGCTAAAATTACAATGGTTAACAATGGCCTCCACCTTTAGATTCAACTACTAAATATAAAAAATTAATAGCATCCAAAGTGCACAGTATTATGTGAAAAGTAAAGCACTGAAATTTAGCCAGAAAAATGCTCTACAATACTGAAGAGTCAAAAGGTGTGGGAATGTTGAGCTTTTTAAACTATACACAGGGAAATCAAACCTTTATTTAAGTCTAATAAAACGTAACCTTCTACTCCGCTTGGGAAAGCGTAATTTCATTCCCGGAAGCCATTTTTATTGGTCAATCAAAAACTATAACTCTTTTACAGAGAAGTATTCAATTAATAGGTTTAAAAAGTGCACCTTTAAGATATGTCTGAAAAATGTCAGAAAAAAGTCGAAACAGTTTTTTGACTTAATAAAAGGGGCGTGTCACCGGATATTGTAACATCCCTAATTATAGGAGCGAGGAGATCGGAACTGTTAGTGGGCCTGGTGGAGTCCTTGAGTCCAGGATGAGATAAAGAGACTGTAGAGTTTAGTACAGCACTACAGTGATGTGCAGTGTAACATTAGTAATAGTTTATTAAATGTGTTGCCAATTGTGTCATATTGACTATTTTTATTCACTAAATAAAGTAAAACTCTTGTTGTCAAGTTCTTGAGTTTACCTATTACTATTGTTTAGAGCCCATCACTTGCTTGGGCGCCTCTGAAAAATGGTTCCATGGTGGGATATTCTTAATTATTTTGAAGAAAAAGCAAGGAAATCTAAATCCAGTCCATTCTAGATTCAGATTTGTAGACTAAGATCTCTAGCCTATATATATCTATTCTTATTCTGTCTAGACCTTGTATCTTTAATCATAATGTCTTTTTATCACTACTAGTCTAGAATCTTTAATACTCTAGACATAGATGAGATAGATTCTAGATCTTTCTATATTATAAACATATTATATATAATATATATATTTATATTATACAATGTATCTACTCAATCTAGATAATCCTAGCTACATATCTAGACTTGACAAATTAAATACAAAAACATATTAACTAATAGTCAGTTCCTCTCTCTTCACTGTTATTGAACTGTGGGCTCAGAAAGAGAAAACTCAAAAAATTCTAAACATTGTATTCCACTTTGAAATTAGAGTAAAAAGAGAAAAAAAAAACAAATGCAAAAACTGACTTGGACTTTCTTCAATGTATTCGGCTCCACTGAACATTCTAATGATGTCAATAATCAAAAAGAGAATTCATTTCTTTTTGACTCATTTACCTGGTACACTTTTAAGCACAGTATTTGACCTTTTGCTCTTAATATTGGCTGCAGCAATGACTTTACACACATGTTCTAATACTGTAGTTGTGTGTATAAGGTGCTTTGACATTGTTGAACTTACTGCACATTGAGATAAAACTTGTTTGTAACTTTCTGTTTTGATTATTTCTATGCAGAAAAAAGGAGAATAAAGACTCAGTTAAAATGACACCAAGCTCCAGAAGCTCACTTCTTATGTTGACATCACAACTGGTCAGCATAGGAAGGTTTAATGAGGGTCTTCCTTCTTTTATCACAAGAGGTCTTGATGCTGAGCAAATCTGGCAGCAGTTAGAGCTTCGGAATGACCACAATCTTTCGCTGCCAGCAATGACCAAAGAATTGGTCAAAATCACCACTCACACACATAAAAGTCACAAAAGGAAATCAAATAAGAGAGAGAAGCTTGAGGAATGGGTGGAAGATAATGAACATTTAGACAACAGTGACTCTGACTTGAGTGATGACGAGGAGGGTATTTTAAAGTCTATTAAAGAAAGGTTAGCAGAAGAAGAGAGCCAAAACAAAGAAAATGACTTCAATATAGGGGAAAATGAAGATTCAGATGAATTAGATTTTGACTTTGAATTCGATAATGAATTTGCCACTGGTTTATCTGATGAAGAAAGTGAAAAGAAGTCAAAGAAAAAAGCTGTCAACAAAACGACAGAAAAAAGAAAAACTGTTGTAGATGATAAGTTTTTCAAACTCTCAGAGATGGAGGAATTCCTGGACGCAGAAGATTTGAAGGATGCCAAGCGGACAAAAAGAGAGAATAAAAAAGAAAATCCTGAAAGTGAGGATGATGATGACAGTGAAGAAAGTGAGGATGAGGAAGTTGATTTGTTTGCTGCTGATGATTCTGAGGTAAAAAACATATATAATATATTTTTAGTCTCTAAATAAAATAATTTATTATAGATATAAAATAAATTTTTAAGACAATTAACTTTCTTTGCAAGCTACATATAATAAACACTAAACCTCTGTTATTATTATTCAGTGAGAAAGTTAGATAGAATTAAATTTTAAATTATATATGAATAGACAATACATGTGTTATCTTTTCCTTGTATAAAAAGTATTTGATTTCCTTTCTCTAATCACATAGATGTATGCATGGTATAGAGCCCCCACTGGTCAATTGAATTTTCTCGTTGCATTAATCTTAATTGCATTCTCAAGTTCACAGGGCTACTAACTTAACCACTAGGCTACCATTTTATTTTTTATTAACAGTCTTTGTAGGGGAAAATACAACTTTTTTTTTTTATGTTGATCATTTCTTACAGTTATTGAATAACACTCCCTGCCTTTTTCACCTTGTTTTAAATATATATTTATGCTTTAATACAATTAATTTTAAAACTTGAAGGGTTTACTTTTATAATCCTTAATAACCTTTGTACCTATATTATAAACATGATTAAGACAATGGTAGCATTTCATTACTCACTGTTCAAAAAACAATAACTGCCTCTTTCATCCTGTTTTAAAAACTGATTATAGGTTATGTGCATAATAATATGCATAATGTATTTCAAAAGAACAATATATCTTTGATGGGCCAGAATTAAATGACTGCACATCATGGGCGTAGCAATGATTTTTGGGGGGGGGGGGGGGGTTTGGGGGCTGCCAGTTTGGCATAGGATTTCCTTTATTGACTCCCAATCTCTATAACTGACTCCTACAATCCGTCTTAGCCATCTTTGTTGAACCACATTTAGTCTTTTTCAATTTCGGCAGATGACTATGCACTGCACTTAATTAATGGAGCCCAACCACTGGTACAAATTTGTAACCTCTCCTGGAATTAATTGACTGTAGTTTGCTTTTGATTTTATATCGAAAAGGGAAGTTTTATCGTCAAAATCATTTTTTTTTAATTATTCAAAACCCCATTAGCGAGGTTTTCAACCTCAAAACTCTCAGTATGGTTGTATTTAAACTCAAAACCATCATGAGGGGATTTTAAACTTTAAAAAAAATCCCTCTGGAGGAGGGGGTTTAAACTCAAAACCCCCACTTGGCATGGCTACGCTCATAGATTTTTGAGTGTTTAATTTGCTTTTTTTTTTATATTGAAGAGGTATTTTTTTAGCTTCAAATCCCCCTGAATGAGGGTTTAAACTCAAAACGCCCTTTGGCATGGCTACGCTCATAGATTTTTGAAAATTCAAAACCCCATTAGCTACGGTCTTAGAACTTGGTGACTGTAGTTTGCTTTAGAATAAAATTGAAGAGAGAGGTTTTCAACCTCAAAACTCTCAGTATGGGGCTATTCAAACTCAAAACCATCAGGAGGGATTTTGAACTTTTTAAAAAATCACTCTGGAGGAGGGGGTTTAAACTCAAAACCCCCCTTGGCATGGTTACGCTCATAGATTTTTGAGCGTGCAATTTGCTTTTTTTTTGGTATTTTTTAGCTTCAAACCCCGCTGAAGGGGAGTTTAAACTCAAAACCCTTTTGGCGGCTACGCTCATAGATTTTTGAGCTTGCGATTTCCTTTTTTTATATTGAAGAGGTGGTTTTTAGCTTCAAATCCCACTGAAGAGGGGTTTAAACTCAGAACCCCTTTGGCTACCCTCATAGCATTTAGAGTGCTTAATTTGCTTTTTTTTTTAATATTGAAGAGGTATTTTTTAGCTTCAAACCCCGCTGAAGAGTGGTTTAAACTCAAAAATCCTTTGGCTACGCTCGTAGAATTCTGAGTGTGTAATTTGCTTTTTTATATTGAAGAGGTGGTTTTTAGCTCTAAACCTCGCTGGAGGGGGGTTTTAAACACAAATCCCCTCTTGGCTACGCTCATAGAATCTGGTGACTGATGTATGGATAGTCTTATATTGAAGAGAGGGTTTTATCGTAAATTTTGGAGTGGGTTTTAAAATCAAAATCTTCCATAGCTATGCTCTTGGAATTTGGGGACTGTTGTTTTCATTCTTTTTCTTTTTTTTTTATGTTTTATTTTTTAGAAGAGGGGGATTTGACTGCAAGGGGTAGGGGGTTTTAAATTCAAAACCCCCTTGGCTTTGCTGGGGCAAACGATGGTTTAGTATTAAAATCTCACCTAAAATAAAGCAAAAAATCAGTCACTTAATTCCGCTCCCCCCACACCCCCGGGGGATTTCATTTCGGGGGTGGGTTGAACCCTAACCCACTTCCCCCTCCCCGACAACTCAAATGCTGCACATTTTTCAAGTATGGTGAAGATTACAGTTAAATTGAATATCTAAGACTGTACTAGTAGTGATAGAAGTATGAGTTAAACACAATGTACGTCTTTTTAGAATTATAATAATAATAATAACAATCTTTATTATCCATGTAAGGAAATCTTGTCTTAAATTTGCTTTATATTTATATGCATACACTTCATTTTAAAAACAATATGGATCTAAAGTACTATATCCATTATTATTATATTAAGCATAATGAAGATATTGTGATGATTGATTTTTAGTTTCTATGGTATTAAGCATGCAGTACACACAGATCTCTACTTGAAAGGGCTTTTCTTTCAGCTAGATAAGCCTATTGGCGTCACTGTGCTTATTTATATATATTTATGAGAATCAGGTGTCAGTAATTAATTTAGACACATATTTATTTTAATTAGAGCTTTATTTAACATTTTAATTCCAACAGGGGGAGGAGGACCCCATGTATGCAGATTTTTTTGATCCTCCAGAAGAGGATGGCTCAGAAAAAAAAAGGAAAACAAAACCATTGAAAACTGTTGATGACAAACATGATGACAAAGAGGAAGAACCTAGTCTGTCAGATGAAAGTGATATGGAAAAAGATGATGTTGATGATGATGATGAAAAAGAAAAAAAATCCAGTTTATTAGAAGACAGTGAGAAAAAAGATCAGAGTAAGAAAAAGGTGGCATTCACTGAAGATCTTCTTCATAGGTAAATACTTGGTCATTAGAGGAACTCATTTATTACTTTGATTGTATAATTATCATTACCTTATTTACGATTACTTAATTTATTTTTTAAAATTAAGTTAAAATTATAATAAAAAAAGGAATTTCATTTTTAACTGAAATTAGAAAATTTATTTCTAACATTTTCAAAATAGTTTTATTACATAAAAAATTTACTGACCATAGTTTTCTGACTATAGTTTGATTGTATTTGAGTAATTGATAAAAAAAAATGTTCAAATATATTGTGTTGAATGATGCTAAGATATAATATCTAGTCATTAAAATATTTCAACATTGATCACTTCAGTGATGAGGAGACAGACACAAAGAAAAAGCTGAAATCCACATTCGAGCGCAAACAGGAGGAGGTAACACACACTTTCATAGACATATACAGTAGAACTTGCTTCTTTGCATGCATACTAGTCGGGAAACTTAACATATCCAAATAATCTGTCTTTTGCAAGGCTGTGTGATTTGGTTATTCATTTCTATAGAAAAAGTAGTGTATTCCCAAAGTGGTCTATATAGACCCTCCAGGGGTCAACGAGGACTTCCAAGGGCTCTGTTGAAGTGAACAAATAAATTGGGGGTCTATGACCTGTAAAAGGGGTTTACGATAGCGGACCTCATTTAGGCATGCATGACTTTAAATTTTATTTTCCATTAATAATTATTACCTTAGTTAATCCTTTATATTTTAATCCTGTTAGTCAAATGAATTATTCTCTGTTTTAAAATGTTAACATCTATATTTTAAATAGATTAATTGTGTCTGCATGAAAATAATTTTGTAAAGGCCGATTCTAAAAAGAACTGTAGAAAGTCAGTGTTGGTTATTAGAAATTTGGTCCTTGTCGAACAAGCAATTGTCTATGTGCCTTTTATGTAACAAAGTTTTAAGTTAAGTCACTATGAAACAATCTAATCTGGAACACCGTTGGAGACAATGCCAACATGATAAAATAAACTGAGATTCAAAATACTATCCAACACTTTAAGTTCAGAATAGACCAACAGTAGAAAAAAATTTTGATTAAACATCACAAAAGAGGTTTGTGAACATCTTACAAAATTATTACTTAGGCCTACATCAAACTCTAGAAAACTGCACACTTAAGACAAATAATTGACTTTGCCTATCCATTGAAGAGGTTTTAAAACCTATTTTACACATTTCTATATCTAATATCATGATAAAAAATTTTTAAGCAACAATAGCCTACAGTCAAAAGTGTAATTAGGATATTGAAAGGTTCTTTTGAAAACTACATACTTCTAAAAAAAAAAACTGGTTTAGTTAACCTTGCCCAATAATATGTGTTATTATTATCATATTTTCATGTTGTTATGAATCATAAAATCAATAAAGAAGTGCTCTTTGCCTGAAACTTTGATCAATTGCTCCTTCACACTGAAGAATGATAGTTGTCGAAAGGCTTGTTTGACAATATTTTTTTCTGAGTTCTTGGGTGCTTAAAGATCCAAATTTAAAACAAAAAAAATAAGCAAGAATCGGATGTAGTCTATTTAACAGACTTGCTTCATAAATTTTATGAGGTTAACTTGCAGGTACAAGGTGAAAATCTAAATTTGATCAAAATGTCTACAGAAAACTGGAAAACATGGCAAGGGGTTTACGAGACAAAAAGGTTTGGGAACCACTGGAATTGATGAATCATATGAGCATATGTAGATCTGCTGAGAAGAGAAAGTTTAATTAAGTTTTAAACTGAATTCTTAACATGAACACACTTAGATGTAAACTTTCAAACAGCCAATTCCATGGAGCTAACAAGTTTAAAAGATAAGCAATTTATCTCAGGCCATTTTGGCTTTAAACATCAGGGCAAAAACTGCACCAGAACGCAAAACAGTGAATGATAATAGTACATTTGTACTCATGCACTAAACATTGAATTTGGCTCTAGGGCTAGGCTGTCTTGCATAGTTTGTTTTCAGTACTTTATAAAAAATAATAGTAGTATATTTAATATGCTTTCCATACTTTGAGAGCTGGTTGAAACAGGAGTTTAGCATTATTGTGTAGCTTAATGAATCACATAAGCAGAGCTTGATAACAGCTTTGTGTGTGCGTATTAAAGTACTTAATGTTGCTTTAGGCAGTAGAAAGGCTGTCAAGGGGAAAGATATAAAAATTGGGATTCACTAGTGTAAAAGTATAGCTACATAATAAACTAAATACCCTAAAACATCATAACTTTTGTTTATCTTTTATAGCTGCAAGCCAAAGCTAGAGAAATGGAAGACTTAAGTGTGAAAGAAGTTTCATGGGAGCTGCTAGGTGAAGCTACTGCGACTAAAAGACCTGAAAATAGTTTATTAGAAACTGTACTTGATTTTCAACATACAACCAGGGCAGGTATGGTAATGTTTAGTATTTTCCTTCTTCTGTCTACATCACTTTTGGAGTGTTTAAGATTATTAGAAATATTTTTGTAAAAGTCTGTTCAATTATCATATAGCTTCATCAATTGTTGTATAACTTGGTCAATTATTGCATAGTTTCATCAATTGTTGTATAATTTTTGTTTTCTATTTCATCAATGATATTGATGAGTGT
This sequence comes from Biomphalaria pfeifferi, assembly GCA_030265305.1. Classification (NCBI taxonomy): domain Eukaryota; kingdom Metazoa; phylum Mollusca; class Gastropoda; family Planorbidae; genus Biomphalaria; species Biomphalaria pfeifferi. The sequence continues at coordinate 3,703,476 of JASAOG010000001.1, read as the reverse complement.
TAAGTGCGCATCTTAGTGTAAATGTGAAATGGTGCGATTGCGTGTTGAAAGGAGAAGGAGAAAACCAAAAATGGAGGAATATGAACAAGAATGTGTTTCCAGTGTTAATAAAGATTAAAGTATTTATAAACTGTGCTTTGTTTTTTCATGTCTAAAGAGTCTCATCAAATATGAAAATGTAACAAGTGGTGCCCAACGCAAAGGGAAAACCCACGTATCCCTCTATACATAGTGGATCTCCTGTCAACAGACAGTAGAGATATTAAAGTCTAGATCTAGAGACATGAGACTATTTGATTCGATATTATTAGTAATAGACTATGGCGGACAAGGCTGAGATAGCAGCGTTGAAGGAGATTGTTGGAGCTTGAAGGGGCAGAACTAAGAAAATACGTACAAGAAAGGTTGATGGAGAGGGAGAGATTAGCAATGGAAAGAGACAAAGAAAATGAGAGATTAGCGATGGAAAGAGACAAAGGAAATGAGAGATTAGATAAGGAGGACAAGAGAGAAAGGGAAAAGGATAAGGAGATAGTAGCAATTGAAAGGGAAAAGAAAAATGAATTAATGATTAATGTATAATAAGAATTAAGACAAGATGGTTACTTATGCAAAGTCATAAACATTTTGCTTTTTTAAAGATACTTTTAATTCCCAGAAAAAACTAGGCACATCAGTGAGATTTGAAAATGAATTCTAAATATTTTATATTAAAAAGCATTTCAGTGTAACTGTTTCTTTACAAATGTTCATTTATTGTTCAATGTAATGTAAAGGTCCCCTTTCAGACCTTTAGATCTATAGGGCATATGATGTAAAGGTTAAAATCTGTTTCTGTGGCCCATGGTTAATGAAGGTGTCATGTGGCCAGCACAACGATCAACTGCCTTTACTTTTCCCCAACTAATGTCAGGTACCCATTAGAGCTGGGTGGACTCAGGGGTGCCGGTACCCAAAGATCAGAATTATAAAAAATCCCAATCTTCACCAGGATTCAATCTCAGGACCTCCAGTTCAGAAGCTAAGCACTTTACTGCTCAGCCACAGCATCTCCAATTGTTCAATGTAACTTATTATAAACAATTTACATCGCCATTCAAATTAATGTATGTTAGAACATGTGATGCATTCATATTTCTTGTTTTTCCTCCATTGTCCAGCGCCAGTGATTACAGAAGAAACAACAAAATCTTTAGAAGATTACATCAAACAGAGGATCAAAGACCAAGTAATCACTCAACATTTTGTTGCTATTTAGTTCCTTTTGTGTGTGTGTGTGTTTTGGATTTAGTTCTATTCGGAAGCCTAAACTATTTAACTGCTTTCTAATTTCCTTTTTATCACTTAAGTTACAGACCTTTAGATAGACCTGAGAGAAATGTCCAGATTTTATAAGTCATGGCATTTCCTGTGATGTACAGGTGTTAATTTATTTGTTAAGTTATTCATGTGTTATGTAATGTGTAATCTTATTTCTTGTGAATAGTTTAAATAATTGATTAATTTGAATGCTTAAAATAACTTACCAAAATGTGAATGATTCAAATAATTGGTTGATTTAAATAAGTTCAATGATTTAATGATTATTCACTTTTAGTATTCTGTCTCACAGACACTCACTCACTCAATTACCTATTCTCTCTCTCTCTCTCTCACAATTACTCACCAACTTGACCAACTCTCACCTTCCTTAGACTAAGAAAAAAATGTGACCTTTTAGTAGGAAATGAAAATAAAATAAAAAAGGAAGTTGTATGATTGCAGAAAGAGAGGTAACTGCGTGTAAACTAAATTACATCTCAGAACAATACCAATAGTTCCTCTTGCTAATTGTTTACTAATTTGAAGCATTGATTATTTTTTAAAACTATATTCCTAGAAGGTAGTAGATGCAATCCAATAAAAATTACTGCATTGCAATCTGTCAGGTCTTGTGCAGCGGCCTGTTTTGTTGCAAGGCAGTTGTTTTGTTTATTTGTCAAGCCATCTCGTCCTTTTTTTTTATGTGTTTTCTCTGGGATCTTGCTGGTAACATAGATGTTTTATTCTGCGCTAGACATTTGATGATGTTGAACGTAAAGAAAAGAAAAAGGAAGATGTCTTTGAGTTCAAAAAAAGAATAGTGCTGGATCAAGAAAAGAGTAAAATAAGTCTTGGGGAGCTGTATGAACAGGAGTTTATGAAACAGCAGCAGGTGAGACATTTACACTTGCTATGTCTACTTGATATAAACATACAACTTTCTAAAGTTGTAGTTAGAATGGTGATAATGCAATATTCATTTCTTTTTGAGAAGCTCTGAAAAGATGCCAAGAGCACCATGCTTTATGTTCATTTCTCAATGTCTCTTTGAAATTTTATTTTTAGAAAGTAATGTAAAAAAAATCAAAAAAGATATTTATTTGATACACAATAGTTCTTTAATTTGTAACCTTAAGAAATGGAAATATTGTACAGCTTTCATCCTATAGCTAAAATTTTTGTTGTTGTTGCTTGAAATGAGATCAATAGACTCTTCAACATTTGATTCAGATGTCTATTATCACCTACTTTGACTGTTTGTTGACTAGGAAGATAAAAATGAAGTGAAGGCCGACCCAGAATGTGAAAACATAGAAAAGGAATTAAATAAACTATTTCATCAGCTGGATGCCTTGAGTAACTTTAGGTATACACCTATGAAAGTGAGTGAATTTTTTAATGTTTAATTTTATTATAACTTTTATGTAGCACAGCTTCTAAGTTCCTTTTATGGGCAAGACATGGCCTAAATTGTGGTGACTTGCCAAAAAACCAAAATATCAACCAAAAAAAATCAAATATCAAGTTCCTTGAATACGCTCAGTAAGTTCTTGTGAACATTGGTGGATATCTGGGAGATGTCCATGCTGTTTGGACGTGCTCAGCAAACACAACTCAGCTTGTCGCTGCATTGGAATTTGAAATCGATACTTGCAGTTAGGTAGGCAAGCGCTTATATCACTCAGCCAACTTTGTCATATTAGATTAGGCAATATGAAATGTGGTGATGCAAGCCTACTTATGATGTAGCAATTTGTAATACATGTTAGTCATAGTCAAATATTTAATGTGTATAATTTCTATCAGTAAAATACATTAGCTAGCTTTATTTATTTTCATTAATACCAACAACATGAAACTTGTAATGGTGCAGGCTGTGACGATCACATTTGCTCGGGATTATATTATCAAACTTGACAATTCAATGAAACTTCAAACTTCTTTAATAACTTCTCCAACTTTCACATCAAATTAACTTCTTAATTCAATAACAACTTGACTTGATACTTCATAAATAAAACTTAAATGATACATGAAACTTCACTTAGTATAACTTCAACTTCAACTACTAAAACTTTACTTAATGGACCCGCTAATATCATAAAACTTATTACTAATCGAGAACCAACGCTCTACAAGAACTACTTCTATGCGAGGACCCCGTCTAACTCACTTTCCCTTAGACTTTCTTTGATCGTACGTTCCAGAATCATGGAACCTTCTCAGATAATTATTTTAGTAACTTTGACCTTCTAGAAGCTGACATGTGCTATTTTTTCTTTTAACCTTTTTCTTTGATTGGATACCTAAAATTAACTTGTTTACGCTGGACACTTGCACTGGTTTGAACTCGAGCTTCTAGAAACTGGTCGAAATAGGTCACAGACTCGACTTGTGACACAGGCTACGTGATATATGCTTTATACACATTAATGTATATTCCACTAGATACAAATATTTAATTTCTTCTCTATCAGCCTGGAACAGAGGTCAAGATTATTGTCAACACACCAGCCATTGCAATGGAAGAGGTGGCACCAGTGGCTACTGCAGACGCTGATCTACTGGCCCCTGAAGAAGTCTATGTGTGTTTATTTTTTTGTTTAAATTGTTTTTATATAGCTTATCATCATCTTTCCCTTGAGTTCCTCATGGAACATAGGGCCTCCGTAAAAGCATGCCACTCTCCACAGTCTCTTATAAGCATCCTTATTGTGCTATGGTCCAATGGGGACCAGGGGAGGGGATATCTGGGAAGTTTCCTTGCGCTTTTAAGCACTCAACAAACACAACTCTGCTTGAGTCAGGATTTGAGCTCAAGCCTCATTGTTAGGTGGCCAAGGCATAGCTAAGTGGTTTTGATCTCTCAACCATTCTCTTGATATTATTACTAGATAAGTAAAAAAGAATTGTCAGTAGGTTTTCAAAACTTAACAATTACTTCTTTGACTTTTATGGTTAAAGCTGAATTCCTTTATGAACCTTTCAAGTACAATCAATAATGCTCTGTGCAATGTAGATTTCCTGTTGGATGATACCTATTAATAATATGTATTGCACCCAAGTGATCATTTGAGTTGTTTCAATATTCAAAGAGAAATTTTATGTCATGAAGAATTTAAAGAGTGTACGAAATAATCTTTGATCTGAAGATTTTTTAATAAAAACTCTATTTACATTGTGATTCAGCAGCTTTAAAATTTACTATCTGGCATTTTTGAATTTTCAAGAAATGCCTACATTTTTAAACCTTTTGATTATTTTTTTTTTTTTTTACAAGACATTATAGTTTTATCTTAATTTTAAAGAAAATAAGTTACTTCTTTTCTAACACCCAGAAAGAACTCAAAGATTTAAAAGAATTTATTGGTTAAGGTTTAATATATTTCCATTCAAAATGACAAGAATTAATAGCTTTTTAAATATAATGAATTATGCTTTTAGAAAATTCTACTAAAATTTTTTGTAATAAATTTGCAGTTTAATTAAAATTTAAAACTTTGATATATATATATATATTTAGAAATTTTCATTGAGCAGGTGGGAGAGTGGTGGATTTATATTTTTGTCATAATTTTTCTTCAAAATTTTATTGTTCTTTTTTACTAATGAGTTGCTTTCTGTTTGCTCTATTTAGGAGAAGAAGAAAGGAGAACTCAAAGCTGATGATGAGAGAACAGAAACAGATAAAAACCGTGCCAGACGTGTCAAGAAAGTTCAGAAACGAGAGCGGAAGAAGGCCAAGGAAGCCAGAGAGAAGCTGGTAGAGAAACTGAAACCAGGGCTGGGCAACAAATACAGTAAAGCTAAAGCCTTGAAACAGTTGGAGCAAATCAGCAAGTCTGATAAAAATATTACATTAATTAAGGTAATATTAATACATTTTTTTGTTCATTAGTATTGCCAGTGACATTTTGATAGTTTTCTCTGAACTTCTTTATGTTTGATCATTCCTTACAAAACTCATCTGAATATCTTCACCAGCTTAGACGTTATTGAAGAGAAGAAATTTAATTTCTTTCTATTTACACAAGATAGCTTTGGAATTGGGATTCTTGTATTGCTTCATAACCAATTGTCCTCATGTAACATCTGTAGATTAAATCTCTTTATCTGGTTTATGATTTGGCTGATTCACTTGTGAGTACTTTCTGTAGACAATCCCTGCTCATGTGGTTTGCTTGTCATCAAATTAGCATTCACTGAAATAGTGATTTCTGGTTAGGCAAACATTCTTACATTACTACCCATCAATAAAGATTTCCGTCTCACTGCTGTTGTGTCTGGCGCAGAATTTTGGTCTTTTTATGTTTATTACTAATTTTTACATGCTTCCGCAAAGAAGGACTAGCTCATTGGTAGATCTCTTTGCTTTATGCTTTCAAGGTAAAATCAACCGTAAACATTTTTTAATGCATTCTGATCTGATGGAAGTTTTTGACTATGTTACTGACAAAATATCCTGTGTCATAAATAAAATATGCCACTTTTTCCAAAATATCTTTCTTTATGGTCATAATGAAACTATTCTTAGGCCAAAGTCAATTTTTTTTTATTTAATATAATTAAGCAACATTTGTCTATTTTTCTTTAATAAAATATTAAAATTATTGGTTCTAAATTAAGAAAAATGTAAAATGAAAAAAGTGTAAATATTAATTATTTATTTCAAATCAAACATAGTAATATAGGTTACTTTGAGGCTGACTCTAATTGGATAGTAATTAAGAATGAACTCAAAGTCCTCTGTTTGAAAGCAGAATGATTTACCACTGGGCCATCTATGCATGATAGAGATTTTTTTCTCATGTAATTCAGTTTGCTTGAGTCTGATGTTTTAAACTGTCTTGATATCTTACAGGGAGATAAAGAGAAGAAGCTCTCTTCCACATCTTTCTTTAACCAGCTCCAAGACCAAACTAAAGTCACACAGACCAATGTGAAACCTAAACTCAAGAAAGTGGTAGATTCTTCCAAAATAATGCTGTAGAAATAGTTAAATAATAAATTGTTTATCTTACTAAAATGAGATTTGTTTCAATTTGTTTTTTGTTGATAAGTCTACACCCTTTAATGTGTAGAATTATGATGTAAAACATATGTCATAATATGGTCTCCTTCAGTCATGAAGCAACAATGGATTATCTATACCTGATATGCCTATACTTTCAACATCTTACTAGATGGCAGTAGAAAACTAGCTGCAGACCACCATTTACAGTGAATAGGACATGTCTACTTATCAATATATAAACATTTATATATTAACATTTTTAAAATAGTGTCAGCTTCCAGTGTATCTGTATATATGTATACCGGTATGTATAACTTATATGTATATCTTGGCAAGTGTAAGTTGTCTCATTAAAAACAATGTAGAGGGAGAGATGCACCCAATCTAATGGGCCTTAATTATTTCATATCAAGGTTAAGAATCGAGAGCTTCATAGTTAACAATGGGTAACCTTCACCCACATAGATAATCTAATCTATAAATAGCAATTGTTGCTTTCCTATATGTTAGCTTTGTTCAAGTGGTGTTTTCATTCATCATTAAAAAAAATAAAATATCAACTATCTGGGTTTCTTTCCTTTTGCCCAAAAAATAATGTGTAGGCCTGTTCCAAAATAAGCTTTGAGTTTGGAAATTTAGTTCTAGTTCATCTTTAAAAGGAGATGCAGATAATTTTTAGTGGCCCCTGAAAGGGGAATAAACGCTGTTAGTTTTGTGTGGTCTGTCTGTTTGTCCGTTCCATTTAGATCTCGTAAACTAGAAACAATATTTAAAATCAGACATCATGATATTTTAGACCATTCAAACTTCTGATGCAACGGTTACATTTTTTATTTCTGAAAAGCAAAAAAAAATAATTTTTGAAATCAACTTGTGCAAGCAGCTTTTTCATAAAAATCCACCATTTTTACAATTATCCACTATTAATAGTAACAAATACGGGAGGCTATTTAGTGAGTGCTATGACTTTTACCATATTTTTAACACATTTATGCAAACGGTTTTAGATTTTTTGTCAAAAACAATTTTTTTGCAATTGTATTTCTAAGACAGTCAAGAAAGTTTAGTCATACAAAAAAATGTATGCTATTATTTTTAAAAATCTATTTGATATTATATGCATATAAGTGAAAAATAATTTAAAACAACAATTAATAAGTAGTTTTTCATATTATCCGGTGAACTGCAGCTCCACACCATAGGGATGAAACACTGAACTAAAGGTAGATTTGTTTTTTAAGGAAATGTTTTGTTGCTTTTTTTTTCTTGAAACTTTGAATAAGAGATTGACCCTTTACAAAACAATTAGCTAATCATTATATGACATCAGTTAGGCCAGGTTCACATCGACCTTCTCCTTCACTTTCATCTATCCCTTGGTCTGCTGGACCTTTGGGGCACCACACAAGATCTGTCAACCTTCTTTCTCCATTTGTATCTGTCATTTGCCTTTGATAAAATTTCAATCTGATATTTTCTCTGAAAATATTGAAACCTGTCTTTTGACCTGCCTGGTTTCCACACAAACTGTCTTTGTAGCCTTATTGTTGTTTTTTTTTATCAGATTTGAGACATTGTTTATTTACTCCAAGTTACTTATCTATCATATAAATTACAGATATATAGTCATATATAATCATTAAAGATTTATACACTACTAAGTCATTGGTTTTCCTGACTGATTCAGACAACCAGTTCAATGCTCCCAGGGAAGAAAGACCACTCCTATGTCCTGGCATATAAAATATGTGTCTTTCTGAATATTTATAAGGTTGTGTTTTTCTTTTTGTAAATTGTTTCAGTGTTTTATCTATTATTGCTACTTTACTTTTTAGTCTTCTGTCTCATGTGTTTTAAATTTTACTGATTTGACTAAGAGTGTTAAACAAAACAAATGTGAATTAGTTATAAATATAACATCTCTATTTTGTATATGTTCAAGTTGAAATACTTAAAAGAACATGCACTCAACTCTAGTATCATTTCATCCCTTCAAACTATGTAGCATAGAGTGTGGTAATTTCTCTTCACAACAGATACAGTTGTGTAGTTTCAATTTCAAAGTTATTTGTATTAGTATTAGTAATGAAAAGGTTAGGGTTAGTGAACAGATTGTGGTTAAATAAAATTTTAGCTAAAATGATTTTGGTATAATGGTTTGTGGTAATGAAAAGATTGTGGATAAATGGATGGAGGTTATAGTTATACAAAAAAATTAATCTGTTTATGGTAATAAAAGATAGTTAGTTAACTGACTGATTGTGAACAGATTGTGGTAGTGAAATGATTGTGATTGGATTGATTGTGAACTGATTGTGGTTGAATATATTGTGGTAGTGAACCAATTTTGACTGAACAGATTGTGGGTAAACTGAATGTGGGCGTGGTAGTGAGATGATTGTGGGAATGAATTTATTGCAGTTCAACAGAATGTGATTGAACAGATTTAGGTGGTAAACAAGATTATTGACCTAATAATGAATGAAGCGGTGTCACAAGTATCAGTGTCTCTAAGACATTGTGATGACGCTTGTGGGATGATATAAGTCTAACAATTCTGGTTCAAACTTGTTTGATGACAACTTCCAAGAATCAAACTAAACAGTCTTCTAGGCTACATGTGGAAATCTTCAACCGTGTGGTCTGTAGGTTAGTCTTTGTGTCTGACTCAAAACTTCTCTAGAAATTGTACAGGCTATGACTGCACAATAAGACCAGGACTACACAGGCCAAGACGGCCCAAGACTTTACAAATATTCCAAGATTTTACAGACAGTCCAAGATATTACTGACAGACCAGACCAACACGTCAATAGGAAAACAAAACGTATATTTTCCCTACTGGCGACTAATTTATTTTATTTTAGTTTTCCGCTTCTAATTAGCTTCTCTTTTGAATTTATAAATTACACATTACGTGAAAACTTTCCTGGTAACAATCCGAATGGAAATTTAGTTCAAATTGAATAGCTTAATGTTTTCGCACTACCCTATATATTCATATATTACCCTAAATTCTTTTTTTTTTTTTTAAGTCGAACTCAGATCTAGTCTTCTTTCTTTTTTTTAAAAGTAATCCCAACCCGAACTTGAGGAACTATGTCTTAAGCTCGAGGCGATATTTAAAAACCAAATATTTCAAAAAGTTGTCTTTTTAATAACTCAATAAATTCGTTCAACCTGACGCCTAGGGCAAAGAACTCTTACTGAAAGTTAACTTATTGACTAGACAGTTTCGCACACTTTCGCTTGATTTGATTTGATAACGTCATTGATTCATCTCATTATATGTCTCACAGTCTAATTAACGGAATAATGTAGCTTGGGTGAAATACATTTTGTTTTAGATCAAAAGGTTTTTACTAGTATTACGGCTTTAAAATCTATTTAGTTTAATAGTCAGGCTTTTTTTCTTCTTTCAGAGTGAAGCTTTTTTTTTCCTTTATAAAAGTTTATAGGCTAGGGTAGGAGACATGCCAATCTATTTAAATAAATAGTAGGCCAAGGGGCGTAGCTAGGAATTTTCCATCGTTTTGGGGCGCCTGCATTTTGCGTAATATTTAATGTTTAATGTTAAAAACATTCATTTGCCCCCCCCCCCCCAAGTGGGGGCTCGGTATATTTTCAAATTCTTCCCCACCCTAGCTACGGCCACTGAGTAGGCCTATGACTTTTTTTTTTAGTAGTGTAATTAGTTTAGTGTCGTCTGTCTGTCACGTTAAAATCTCAATAACTTAAAAAGCTCTCGAATATTTGATTTCACTTTTTTTTTAGCATGATAAAAAAGGGTGCAATGGATTCTTTTGGTTGTGAAAGCGAACTCTTTTGCTTTTAAAATTAAATATGCTAACAGCCTTTTTTTTAGTAATACTCCGAAGTGTACATCATTTTCTGTGTAAGTTCTAGCTCTTCAAGGAGGGATGGGCGAGATAAGTCTACTGTTTAATAAGTACGCTAATGAAGTTACATTTGGTTGAACACTTGTACTGAATACCGCTTTAAGATTTGATGTTTCGAAATGACAGCTACCCATAATCATATTAAAATCTAACAGTGTAAATATGATTTGAAAATACAAAAGTAGAAACGCTCGTCCTAGTGAAAACAAAAAAAAATGTTGTTGGAAATTATTTTTGTATTTTCAGTTTGCTGTTTGAAGTGTACACATAGGTTAGGTAGATTTGAGTCTTGGCCAATAAGACTTGTTAGATGAACACAGAGTTAATTAGAATAGGTCTTAACATCGAGTTTCGTTGACGCTAACACATTTTAGCTAAGGCAAAGGCTCGAGGCCCAAATTCTGTTATAGTCTAGTATTTAGGGCTAGCTACGCACCATCATCTTAACAATTATTTAAAAAAAATAATCAACATGTTTAGAAATAATTCACAATATAAAATAACACCAACATGAGCATAGGAACTAGGAGAGTTGCCTGGTCGTGTGGTATGTACTGCAGTCTGTCGTCAAGATGGTACCAGGTTGTAAATACCCCACCCACTGTCATTCTTTATCAATTTGGACTAGGACCTAATAATGTCCATTTGAGAAGGAAACGTCTGAAAACTCTCTGACTAAGGCATCAAGCCATAGCATGGGGCTTGCAAGTCAAAAACATTTTTTTTCGATATCATCCAATCAGGAAACGGATGTGGAGACTACAAAGCAGTATATCCTACGGAGGAATTCTAATTAGCAAGCATGACTAAATTTATATAGATCAGTGTCTATAATTAGAGTAGTATTGAATTAATATATTTCTGTAAACACCGGATATCATGATGGTGTTATGTTGTTAGCACAAGGAGCAACTATTCTCTTTTGGCACTTATTTATGCTGCGTGGTACAAGACCATCAGAACACGATAGCACTGCGTGGTCCAGGACCATTAGAACACGATAGCACTGCGTGGTCCAGGACCACCAGAACATGATAGCACTGCGTGAACACATGCAAGTTATAAGTTCCCAGTTTACATTGAGATTTGAACTCCAGACACATAGTTCAGTAGACAAATACTATACCATTTGGCCATCTTTTCATTATGTCCTTCAAAAGCGTCACTATGTCCGTTATCTGAGAATGTAGAAAACAAAAACAAAAAAACCTAAACAATCTTGCAACATGCATTCAATGTCTCTATTACAAGCTGTACATAACTACGGAATGGCAAGATGACAAACATCTCTGCATGTGGTCTGCAATAGTATCATCTTTTTCACAGACGGCAAGGGAAACAATCTATTTTTCATCAGCTCTGCCACCCAGATTTCTTGCCCATGAAGATAGTAAACAATGAGCATGTATTCAATTTCCAGCCTCGCAGAGTCGCAGAAAAACAGTTCGGAATAGGTGCTTTAAAACTCATTAGATCTCATAGCGTCTCTTCTAACATAAGGTAGACAAGCACCCCACAAATACGTGAAGACCTGCTCAGTTTTTAGACTTTGTTTTATCTGTTGGTTTTTGTTTTGTTGTTGTTGTTGTTGTCATTCTACATCAGCATGGAAAACACAACATTTGTTGTCTCCAACAAACAAAACTTACTTGTTATATGTTGTATCGAGAATGAGAGGCAAATAATGCAACAGATGAAATGTTAACCCATGCAGTTTTAAACTCCAACTTTAACTAATTCATAATACAAAGCAAGCGTATTAGATGACAGAGAAGATAATGAATCTGCCTTATTTAATATAAGAACTAATTAGGTCTACCAGTTCCAATATATATATTTTTTTATATGTTTGTTTGCAGCTTTGATGCAGAGATCATGGCAGTCTGTGAAACCTTCAAGGTCATTGACTCTCAACTCGGGACACTGACTCAAAATCTGTACTACAGGCTTTACAAAGCCCTAGACCATGGCCCCCTAATATCGACACTGTCATCATGGCATCACACAACATAAAGCAGCGCTATGACACCCCTGTAATAATGCAGTGGGTACCGAGTCACATAGGCGTGGCTGGCAACACTATTGAAGACTCCTTGGCCCACCAGGGAGGACAAATTCCACCCACTGAACAGGGTGTAAGTTTTCATCGTGCTCTGGTTATAATTAAAAAAAAACAGAAAGGGAAAACTGGTTTAAGTGCTTGGACAAGTCCCAAAAAGGCCGTGGAGTCTGGGAGCGCATGTCACAGGTTGCTACGTTGCACATCAGTGTTCAGGCCTTCTATATCTCAGACACATACTAAACAACTATATGACCGTGCTAATTAGTTATGGTAATTATAATACAGCTCATAAAGCTAACTACGAAAATAATCTTTTCCTACACAAAAAAAAAATCACAGTTACTAACATTTCTTCAAATCTAAGGGGCAAAACCCTATAAAAGCCCATGATCCGCGTAAACCATATATATATATATATATATATATATATATATATATATATATATATATATATATTTTAAGCTGATTAAATTTTTTTTTAAAATCTCACCTCAAGTCTCTAATAACGTAAGGTGTATGGTAGACTAAAACCATAGGACCTGCCACACAGAATAATCTTCCGTTAATGGCACCGGGTTATCACTACATGTTTGTGTACGAACCCACAAGAACCTCGAGTCTACGTGTTCAAGGAAAACGTATCTGGTTAAAGGCTTTGAAAGGAGGGGGAGATAATGGGGTGATAACAGAAGTGGCAAACGTAACACATGTACATGGTGCTTGTTTTTTGGGGGGGAAGATGGGGGGTGTGGATGAGCTAGATCTGGGAGCGGTGTAACGTAGGTGTGGCCTATCCTGACCCAAGGTGGTGAACAGTGGAAAATAGATTCTCAAATACAAAGATGGCAAGTCCAAGTACCATCCAAGGATATAATCTTCTTGACAATCGGCATTCATTTTCGTGGTAGACTATAAGCAAAGAGGTGAAGCCGAGCGAGGGCATCCGTGCCTACCCTAGATTCATCAAGAAGCCGAGCGAGGGCATCCATGCCTACCCAAGATTCATCAAGAAGCCGAGCGAGGGCATCCATGCCTACCCAAGATTCACCAAGAAGCCGTACAGAACCAGACGACCTGAGGTGTAGAATAACGTATGCGGAAAACAATTGTGGACAACAGCGAGGGACTTTTGAAGTCTGGCGAATGGCCTATAAATAAATGTATTGGGTAACCACAGATCTTAGAAAATGGACATTTCAATTAGAGAAACTTTGTGCTATGTAACGCTAAAATTGTAATGACAAGAAACTATAAGTGGCTAAATAGTGTCCCCTCTTGTTAAAACTTCTTTCTGGTAGAGGCTATGCTTTTAGCACCTGGTGTTGAACTGTGGATTGTTGGCCTTGTTGTAACAATCACAAAGAGGGGTGGCTCAATTAATGGGCATCAGGTAACACAGGCAGAGCCATTTACAAAAAAATGACCATGCCTAACAAGCTGGACAGTTTTAACTTCCTCCCCCGCAACGAACAATCAACAATCTTCCAACTACGAACAGGACACACGCCTCTTAAATTGCTATCTCAACAAAATAAATTCCACACAACTCCCATTTTGAATACACAGTGCCAACCCTTATGAATCTGTAAACCATATCTTCTTTGAATGCCCCTTCCTAATCCACCTTTGGCAGCCCCTACTACCACTACAGCCCAACATAACCAACATCCTGTAGCCTGTACAGCAGTGCAGAACAACTGAAGAGAACAGCACACTATTTTTCCTTGGCAAAGTCTGCAAATTAGCTGACAGCCCAGCAGCAAAAAGCTGGCTAGAAGAAGAAGTAACAACAATCTACAGGTCTCTCGCCTCTCACTCAGCAGCCATTTTCTTCTCTATACATTTGATGGACAACTTCTGCATTGACAATGTTTGTAACATTTCAACAGCTTGTCTATTTTTACATGAGCTCAACTTGGTGTTTCTACAAAATGATTTAAGACAAAAAATCTGTAAGCCAATTTAACGACGCAATTTTACGAAACAATTCAATTATTATAGTTCATAAAAAACAAAAACAAAAAAAAAAGAAGAAATATATATTTTAAACAAACTAACAGAGTTGATAGTGAAAGGCACTAGCTCTAATAGCTGTTGCCACATCAATCATATAAGTCACATCACTAGCTGGTCCAGGAAAGGGAGGTAGGAACGAACCTAACACTGTAACACACACACACACACAAAAGGAGGGCGTGCAGATATTTAAAAAAAAATTTTTGTTGAGAAATCACTTCAATCATATAGCCTAATAAAATGAGTTACTTATGTAAATATGTTATTTATTAATATATTTTAAATGTTATTTATTAATATTTTATTAATATGTTATAATATCTCATTAATATTTTATTAATATGTTATTTATTAACAAATTCTTATATATTAAATCTCAGCCTATCGCAATTTTGGAAAAAAATCAATAATAAGCATACAAAAAAAATGTTGGGCTGAGGAGGGGGGGGTCATCAGATGTTCCATACCCCCCCCCCCCATTTTCTATTTAAAAAATCACAAAAGTTACATTTTGAGGATTTTATTTCGCATAAAGATTCACGGCCACATTTGACAAGTAGTTTTAAAAACTAAAAAATAAATATTCCGAATTTTAAAATTTCTACTTTTATGATGCGTTTCATTCTTTATGACAATATTAGCATCGCCAAGTATTTATTATCTCTGTTCACTGGCTCATCGCCAGACCTGAAATTCTCACAAGGAAAAGATAAGTGATTTAAGTAGTCCAACAATCTCCAGAAAAAATGTCGTGCCGCGTCCCAGAGTCCTACAAAACATCAGCCGTGAGCATAAAAGCGTCAGGTATAAGACGTCTATGTTGGCCAATCAGAAAGTCGTAAACTGTCCCAGCGGGCTTGTTGGTGCATGGATTGTCGACAGGCCGAGTTTAATGAAATGCCCATCTCAAGATCAGGGTTATGGCAGTCATGTTGCCCATGTAATGACCATGACTATAATAGTGTTTCTCAAATACTAGAGACCCCTCCAGACCATACATATACTTGTGCTTCACATTCCTTTAGCCAGCAAGGGGGCCTCTGGGAGCGCTGTAAAACTCCAAACGGGGCTCGCTTAGAGTTGTCCTGCATTCTGAGCTTCATTAATTCTATCACCTGGCGTCTACAACGCACAATTTCTCCCACTAAGTAAAGCCACTGATAACATTTCTGTCAATGTAGAGCCACGACACTCTGAAGTGTGTGAGAGAGAGACAGTAGGGGGCGTGTACTTTGTTATTGGCTTGATCGTCGTTACGTCATCCTCTTGTTTAGGTAGCGGGGCCTGGTTGGTGCACACACAAAAAGATGTCAACAGACGTCAAGTGGAAGAAATTTGACCGTTTAGAACTACGGAAGGCTGATATACTCTAGAATCTCTTTGGAGAAGAAGTATTGAAATGTCTAAAAAAAAAAACAAAGAGTGTTTTGAATCTATCTTGTTGCAGACGCCTAGTGAAAAAAAACAACAGATAAAAAGTCCTATTTGGAAGATACTACGACATAATTTATTTTTTAAAACATTGTTGATAATGTTTCTACTAGTAACTACATAAATACTCATATGTCGTTGTTTGTTTGTTTGTTTGTTTGTTTGTTTGTTTGTTTGTTTGTTTTTTTTTTGGTTGTGTTTTTACCTATTGGCCATTGACTCATCACGAAATCTCAGGAACTGTTGAACGGATGTTTATGACGTTTTGTATTGTTACAAGTAATACCTCTAAGTTGACCACCAAGAAACGGCTTTTATAGATTCGCAAAATAAGTGCGGATATTTGCGAAAAACCTCGAGCGTTCTATTATATTGTACTGCTATTTGATATACAAATGTTAAAACGCGCAAAATGATACTTCCCTTTTTTATGTAACTTACTCTAGCTTTATCGCTGTTTGATACAAAAATCGCTGTTGCAGACTCTGTAAAAAAAAAAAATTTAAAAAAAATAGATATTTCCTTTTTTCCCTCAAAAATGCGAAATAGCCGACGCATTCTTGTTTGTGTGTACAAGTACATAGCTTATTTCTTTCTCTCTTAATCGACGATACCATCATTGATTTGACATCATTAAATTAAATAAATGTTTGATTTCTTAAACTTGACTTTGTGTTTATAAACAGAGCATGCATTCCCCTTTAATTCTATTTCAAATAAAACATTTTCTGGTCACAGACAACAAAAAACTGTTGAAGCTTAATCATAACTGGGGAGGGAAATAGTCATGAGGAAAATGAAGAATTCCTTCAAAACGTGGGAAAATAACTACGGAGAGAAAGGGTTAAATCAACTCTGTCTGTTTGTCTGGTAAAAAGTTTGTACATGTTATATCTCTGACACCCAATCTCGGATTAAGCTCAAATTTTGTTCAATTATTTCTTTAAAAAGCGATTAAGGTAAAATTCATACAGATATGTCTTTCTCTCCACCCCCCCTCCACCATTTTCCTAACTGGTCTAAACAAGCGATAGAATAATAGCGTATTGAGAAAGATAAAAGCATGAAATAGCGCTAAACAAAAACATTTGGTAAAAATATTTCTAATCACACAGATGTATTGTTGTTGGTCTAGATTTATTACAAATTTAATGACATGACTTGTCCAAAGTAATTGATACAACTAACACTTTGTTATCATTTGGACACAGGGTGGTGGCTGGGTAGAAAGAAATTTGAGATCTACGCCAGTCGTTGGTTAAACAAAAGTAACGTTCCCCTTTCAGACCTTGCGGTCTATAAGAGTGTCTATGTCTAAAGACCACGATTAACGAAGAAATCCCAGTCTTCACCAGGATTCAAACCCGGCCCCTCCGGTTCAGAAGCCAAGGACTTTACCACTCAGCCACTGCGCCTTCCAGTCCTTGGTAGTTAGGTCAAACAAATAAATGCAACTTTCATATCAACTTGCACACAACAAAGAGGGCACTTTAAACGTACAACTATCTGTCTAACAAAAACACAACAAAAATGTGAAGCTGAGACCAAAAGTCAAGAAGCACTAATGAATAGAAATTTAAAATGTTGAAAATAACAGACTATGAAAATGTACATTAAAGGACTACATTCAGTCCATGATCTACATCCTCGTAGAGAAATCAAAAGAAAACTTTTCATATTAGGTCAAAAAATACCAACTTGTTAAGTTTATGAATATGTGTTTTTATATTCAGTTTTTGGCAGACAAGGTCACGTGATAGGCCACCTAAACAGACTAAATCTCCGTCAATGACCTCTAAGGTCAAAGTAGAAGCCTGTGTCTGAAAAGTGTCTGTCATTTATTGGATATAGCCCGCCGTCTCGGACTGATAGCTGACCAACGCTGGCCACAAAGAGTGATTTAAGACGTGGATAAGGCTAAAAAAAAAACAACTCACAAAGCGCACATTTGATTCGACAGTACTGGAAAAAGTGCAGAGAAATATTTCCTATGGATTATTAAATTACTTCGGTTATTAATACTTTCGTAGTTCAAACTGAATTTCCATTTGATTTGACCAATTCAAATTATTCTATCCTATCTTAGTCTTCACACTGGATACACCCAATAAACCAAATAAACTTTCTATTTATGAACTGTCCTCAATGTTGTAAAATCTCCAATGTTGAACCCTCAAAGGAATCTTTAAAAAATACATTTTTAATTTTTATTTATTTATTTATTAAATTTTGGCTTTATATTAAAATTGAAATAAGATTTAGGGGGGGGGGGAGGGCAAAAAGGATTTTGATTTACACGATAATTGCACTCTTATTTTTCAGGAAACAACAAGTATGATATTATTTTTTTCTAAATCAATTCCTACTTTATGAAGCTGATGGTAACATAATTTATAGCTTAGGGCCCTCATTTGCATGGCCTCCCCTAAATAAAAAGACATAAACTATAGCTTAGGGCCCCCACTTGCTTGGCTTCGCCTAAAATAAAAAGACATAAACTATAGCTTAGGGACCCCACTTGCTTGCCCCCCCCCCCCTAAAAAAAGACTTAAACTATAGCTTAGGGCCCCCACTTGCTTGGCTTCGCCTAAAATAAAAAGACATAAACTATAGCTTAGGGCCCCCACTTGCTTGGCCTCCCCTAAAATAAAAAGACATAAACTATAGCTTAGGGCCCCCACTTGCTTGGCTTCGCCTAAAATAAAAAGACATAAACTATAGCTTAGGGACCCCACTTGCTTGCCCCCCCCCTAAAAAAAGACTTAAACTATAGCTTAGGGCCCCCACTTGCTTGGCCTCCACTAAAATAAAAAGACATAAACTATAGCTTAGGGCCCCCACTTGCTTGGCTTCGCCTAAAATAAAAAGACATAAACTATAGCTTAGGGACCCCACTTGCTTGCCCCCCCCCCTAAAAAAAGACTTAAACTATAGATTAGGGCCCCCACTTGCTTGGCCTCCACTAAAATAAAAAGACATAAACTATAGCTTAGGGCCCCCACTTGCTTGCCCCCCCCCCTAAAAAAAGACTTAAACTATAGCTTAGGGCCCCCACTTGCTTGGCCTCCACTAAAATAAAAAGACATAAACTATAGCTTAGGGCCCTTACTTGCTTGGCCTCCTCTAAAAAAAAAAGTTCCAGGGATATTTTCAATCATTCTGAAGAGCTATGGAAAACCTTATGTTGATTACTAAGGGTCGCTTTTATCAAAGAGCTTAGGGCCTTATCAAAGTCTAAATCCAGTCCTGATAAAATCTGTTACTATCAAATCTTATTGTTACACTTTATCTTTTATTATTTTGTAGGGCGATGAAGAAGAAATAGCAGTTGATAGGATTTAATGAGCACACAATGTTCAATGTGAAGTCTACATTTCAAAATATGAACTCACTGAGAATTACGAGGCTTAGTATTCACGAAAAAAAAAAAGGTGTTCTGTGTTGGTTCTATGAAGAGTGGTGATAATGATGTAGATAAGGCAACGGCATAAATAAGTCAGTTCTGTTGAACTTCTTTACTAATTGAAAGAGATGAAACCAAACAGCCAGCACAATCATCAGATATAGAAAATAATTTATCGGCCAACCTGGCAAGTGTGAGAGTGAAAGTAAATCTGGAAGGAGCTCTCCTTTCATCTGGAGTCATTTCTTCACCGGCTTTATGTAACGAACGAGTTCCCATTGGAAGTCTCTTGGGAATGATTGAAACTTTACAGTTTTTGTTGTCCTTCCATTTCTTCGTTTTTTTGTTTTCCTTCTTTTCCGTTCCGTTAAACTTTAATTTCGCCTTTTTGTAAACGTGAAGCACTAC
Source organism: Biomphalaria pfeifferi (assembly GCA_030265305.1). NCBI lineage: Eukaryota > Metazoa > Mollusca > Gastropoda > Planorbidae > Biomphalaria > Biomphalaria pfeifferi. The sequence continues at coordinate 3,683,941 of JASAOG010000001.1, read as the reverse complement.
AGGAAGGAAGGATAATAACTGAGAGGGGGGGGGGGGGAGGCGGTTTACAAAGAAGTCTATATAGTGACAGGATCGGGGCATAAATTTCTAGTAATTGGCCGCTAATAATTTCAGTTTGGGCAATAACTCTGTCTGAGCACACATAGCGAGGATATCAAGAGTTCACCTTCCTGTCATTTTTTTTTCAACAGCATCCTCTAGTATCACACATCCCTCCCCCCCCCCCCCCCACCCCCCACTACATTACCACTATTTCTTCTTTTGCCTCTAGCTCCAACTTAAATGGCAGTCTGGCCACACCCACAAGTAATTAACTGAGCTTTCTGTCCCGGTCTAAACCTTTATCTTTCCTAAGTAGTAACAGGCAACATTGTCTTTACACCAATGGAAGATAGAGAGAGAGAAAAAAGGGGGATAATCACCCTATGCTAGCGATTCTGAGTGCAGTTATAGCGTTCGGTGTCTTTTAATAGCTTACCAATTAACTAAACTTCACTCGGTCTGGGCTGTTTAGATCGTCTCTAAATATTGGTCACTTAGTGTTATGTCTTGTTAATTAATGTTGTATAGATATGACCTATCTCAGATGGTGTTTAGTCTTTTTTTTCTGTATAGTTTAATATTGTTTTACATAAAAGCATCCCTTGCTAAATTATTATAACTATTATCATTATTCTATAGCACGATATGAAACGTGGTCATTACGATCTGCTACAAACTCTGGTAGAGTGAGGGATATCTAAGAAAAGGTTTCCAAGATACACTCAGTTTGAGTTCCATCTCTAGATCGAATTCAAAACCCCTCGGTTTTATATCCCTCAGCCACATATCCCACATTTGATAGACATCTTTCATGATTGGCATTAATTTCTATATTCCTGCTGAAAAAAAAAACGCACAGTATTACCAATAGGGAACAAGCCTTTCAAGTGGACATCAGATTTTGAGGCGACAAACTGGCAAGTAACAGAAGTTTTAAATACCTCGAAGTTGTTGTTTCAATGAGCCAAAAATGGATCGGCAGACTAAGGGCTAGGCGGGCTAGATGAAATCTTCTGATCTCTCTTGATCTGTTTTGGGCAGCTATTCCGTTTTCAATTTAGTTTCATGTAATCAATCACTTTAATAGGCCTATAATTAGCACATCAATCACTACATAGTCACTACAGCATTAACCAATACAAATAATTACATGAACAACTATAGTAACATTTCATCTACCTACAAATGGGAGGGGGAGATGGCTAAGTTGTTAAGAGCTTGGCTTCCGAACCTGGGATCCTGGGCTTGAATCTCGGTGAAGACAGGGAATTTGAATTTCGGGATTTTTAGGACACCCCTTAGTCCACCTAGCTCTAATGGGTAACTGACTTTAGTTGGGGAAAGTAAAGGCGGTTGGTCGTTGTGTTGGCCACATAACATCCTGCTCGTTAACCGTTGACCAAAGAAACAGATGACTTTAACATCATCTGCCCCATAGATCGCAAGGTCTGAAAGGGGAACATTACTTTTTTTTTTTTCATTTACAAATACAATTTATTGCAAAATTCGGAAAAAAAGGTAAATTTCATCAAGGACACCTGAGTCTTATTAGAAAAAGTAAAAGATTAGTTAATCAGTTAGAAGGTCACTCTACACCTAAAGATAAATTATCTATTTAGCTGCCAGAGTGGAAGAAGAAATTATCTACTCCTGTTTCATTGGCTTATATTAGAGATCAAACTCGAACTGACAGTGAAATTCATTTCAAGGAAGTAATCCACTCGTAATTTGGATGTCAGCTACTGGGATATCACATTATCAGGAAACCTAAGATGTGAGTTTTTGTTTTTTTCGACTTAATTTATGACAACTAAATTAGAAACCTTTCTTTAACAGAAGAGACCGATGACCGTAAATCAAATAATAGATAGATAGATAGATAGATAGATAGATAGATAGATAGATAGATAGATAGATAGATAGATAGATAGATAGATAGATAGATAGATAGATAGATAGATAGATAGATGAAATCTCAAGTCTTGACACGCTTAAAAAATGAGATCCACTAACGTAAAAGACATTTTCATTTCCTAGAGCCTCAATTTCTTGGAAGTCGTCCTAGAGCCCGGAGGGTCCATACAGACGACTCTGGGAGTCACTGGTTTATAAACTGTCTTCATCATTATAGTGATTTCAATGTCTAAATAAATGTTTTGTATTTATTTAAAAATATTTCTGTTTCAGTTTAGACTTTAAACTACTATTTCTAAAGCACTTCGATAGCGTTTGAATGATCACTCTCTGAAGTTTACAAACAGTAAATCCTGTACAACACTGTCTCGACCACACAATCCCATCATTCCATGTGTCCTTGCACCTTTATTCATAGGGCGTACCGATCACCGTTTGGAAGTGACGTTACCGAGGGTTGAGACCTGTTGAACCTGCAGCTGTAATGGAGGAGTCAAACCCAGGAGCGGAAAACGTTAGTGTTTGGGTTTGTTTTGCCGCCCCATCATCAATCACAACTAAAGTAATTAAGCATTATCATCTCTCAATTGAGTTGTTTGACGTAGATTTATAACAATATAAATATATTTCTACTATTATCTTTATACTAAAAGATGTTTGGTGCATATTCATATAGGACATATTTGTAAATATATTCTATTACAGACATTAATGGAACGAGGTCAAATGTATATATATTAAATAGGTTACAAGGTGTATTTTTTACTATCCGGCCAACTATCCTGCAGGGATATTTAGCTGGAGCCGAATATGGCCGGATTGTGAAAAATGCCAAATATTCGACCGGAGCCGGAGCTACTATCCGGTGCAGCGTAATTTCTAAATAATGATATAGATAATTATTTAAAATTAGGTAGAAGAATAATGGAAGGATGGTTAATTAGATAAGATTATTATTAATAATTATGAGTGGGTACCTGACACTAGTTGAGGAAAGTAAATGCAGTTGGTCGTCGTGCTGGCCACATGACACCCTCGTTAACAGTCGGCCATAGAAACATCATCATCTGCCCTTAAGATCGCAATGTCTGAAATGGGTACTTTAGTGAGGTTTTTTATTACCATAAATGCAAAGAAAAACTGGAGACTTCTTTAAATTATATGTCTACGTTTCTTGTCTTGTTCTTTACGTAGTTGACCCCCCCCCCCCGACCCACTGTAGGAACTGACAGTGTTCTCTCAGACACCAGCTGGTTAAGGGCAGTGGGGACGAACGATATTTCCTTTTCGATTGCGAGGGGCCCCACGGGTAAAAGTTTGAGAAACACTGACATAGTTGCTTTAAAGACACGAACAACTATAGTGGCAGGGTGCTAAAAAGATGAAAAAACATTTGATAGGATTTTTTTTTTTACTAGTACAATACAGAGTAGGGTCAAAGGTCATTCACAGAAATGAAATTTTTTTTTTGGAAGGTCAAATGGCGCTAAGACGTCTCTCGTTGTAGTTCATAGTCGATTTCTTCAACAAATTCTTTTCGGAAGAGAGCAATTCGCCCTCTTTTCACAGCGCCCCTTATCAAATCGCCCAAGCAAAGCACGTCAAGGCTGGATTACAATTTGTTCGCTCATGATGACTGCCCCCTGCCGGCCACTCATTTATCTGATGCTGGAGGATAGGGGAATTATTTCCGCCAGACGTCCGTCTGGAGCGATGGTCGCCAGGGGGAGACAAGCAATTTGAAGTTATCACTTTGAAAGAGCCAATCTAAAAGGGAGTGTAAATATTTTGACATTCTATAAAATTAACGGAAATAGTTCTAAACGTCAAAAAATATGTAATGAATAGATTATGTATGTATTTATGTATTTTTTTCAAAATTAAATGCTCAATAAGTTTCGATTAAGGGGCGAAATCATGAAATTAGCTTAAGACGTCTCCCTGGCAGATTAGCTCTCTGTAGACCAATGTCTCTTTAGGGACTACATAAGAATGCCATACGGTACTGCTAGGGAATAAAAAGAAAGAAATCTAGCGACAAGCAGCAAATTCTAGGCTGATGTTGTCATAGGGAAACACCCAGACATGCCTTTTTCCCCATAGCGATGAGACCATGTGATGACGCATTCGTCTTCCGAACCAAAAGGGAGGGGGGGGGGGGTTCGAGTTACAATCCTGGGATTTCGAGCATCAGGATTTTCTAGGATGCTCCTGAGTTCATCTCACATACGTCAAGGAAGTAAATGCTGTAGAGGACGTTGTGCTTGTTAACCGTTGTTCATAAAAAAAAGATGAACGGATCGCAAGGTCTGAAAGGGAAAACTTTTACCTTATTTACTTTTTCTATGATCATGGTCGCATTAGGTCCCGCTTTACGTTTCCAATGATTAGGTACAAAGTTAAAGATATCTCTAACCTCTGAACTATCTGAAAGGAAACTTAAAGATGGTGGGCTATGAGATGTTCAACCTCACTTCCAAGATTCAGTGGCGTGCTTAATCTGGCTTTAGCACACGATGACTAATTAGCTGGAACATGGAATAATAGCGAGGCAAGGTAATTCTCTCCCATTTGCACCACGCCAATTCACAGACGAATGCGTTCTAATGATACCATTTGAACTACAATTGGAAAAAAGAATACGGAGGCAACTTAATGAAAGGAGTTGATGAAGATGTTAATTAACGACAAAGGTGGGACGATAAAACACAACAAAAAAAAACAGAGTCTTTTAGTCTGTGGCCAACTTCGGGCCGTTACTGTTCATTTAGCAACTTCACTAGTTTTTGCTAGTCTTGGACTTTATATCACTGCTACTCAGAAATACCTTAGGAACGACTGTCACATAAACCAACCTTCATACCTCAGTGAAACTCAACCCACTGTCATTGACGTGGTGCTATAAAGACCCCCCAAAACTTCTGTCCACAATTCATACTGAAGCAGCATAAGCTCGGCGAAAATGTTTGTATAAACATGACCTGTCATATGCAGATCAGTAATTTACATATTCCCCATACACCACTAATAAAGATAGACATGACATACATGTCATAAATAAGGCATTGTCTTTCGAGTCCCAATTTACAGAAAAAGTTTCAGGCGCTTTTCAATTGCACGGCAGACCAAAATAAAAATGGTTTTTTTTTCAACGTCGCGATACTATGAAATAAACGGGAAAACTCTGAGAGTGGCTGAACCAAGATAAACCTGGATGAAGCTTACGAGGGTCCAATGTGTGAAAGCTGCCTGAAAACTGAGTCGACTAGAAAGAATGATTACAGGTATAGAAGTATTCATCTTGATAGTGACCTGTGGGATTAATTAGTCAGGAAGTTGGCAGCAATTATTATTCAAATATAAATGCCAGACTCACACGACGTCGTCCTAGCATAGGAGCGTGCCAGGGATACGCGGCGGCCCCCAAGTGGGCTTTTCTGTGATTAAGTTCATGGAGCTAACCACATTTGACTTCATCTTAAAATTGAAGGTCTTTTTTATGTCTGTTTAAGAAGGACAAAAATAAGATCACACTATTCTCTTCGTTTGTTAAAAAGGTGATAAATAGTGGAGCCTCTTTCTTAGGGAGATATCCAGTAGGGTTTCAATAAGCAATAAAATAAGCAATAAACTTTGCTTCTTAATATCCGCAAACGCAAGTAATTTTTATAAATAGTTCTGTATTCTTATTTTAATGCTACAAATAGGACTATACTTGTCCATCAGTGGCGTAGCTACGGATTTGATGGCTGGGGGAGTTACAAATTTGGACCACTGTTACGTCACTGTTGTCCATAAATTACAAGTAAAGAGCTAATAAAAAAACAACTACTGAAAAGCATTGATGACTATATTTTCAGACAGACAAGATTTAATAAGATTATTGAAAACCTCGGCCAAGTTAAATCACCAGATTATAATCTTCTGTACTATGTATCTAGATCCAGTGTCCTAATCTGAACAACTGTCTTTTAATATTGCCGGTTTAAGAACAAAGTAATCGCTCTTACAAAAAGTCAAAAGTCGTCTGCTTCGTAAAGGCGGAGTTATCTTTAAAAAAACAACTTTTGTTTATGTTACTTTTTCAAAAGTATGACACGCTGTTTATATTACTATTCAGTAATATTAGAGAGTACATTTTATTACACCCTATGATAGTGGTAGAGGCCTTAACAGAAATCTTGCCGAGCACCTCGGCACTCGACACTAAGTCCGGCACTGACCCCTTCTTTGATCTCATACTTAATCGTATTTATATCTTTCTATACAGTTACAAAGAGTGGTCGCTAAGATGTAACATTGTTGAACTAAGTTGATAGTTTGTCAACTTACCAGTAAACTCAGCGGAATGAAGGAAGCTGATAATTCAACTAAATATTTGAGATGGTCGTCTTCAGAGAAATGGCCAAAGTCAATGAGCTCAGTTTGCAGTGCAAAGGTCAGTACGGCGAGCTCATTAGACTAGGTGTAATTAAGTGAGTATTGATTAGATGAAGATCGCGAGATAATTTTGTTTTTCAATTTTTCTGACCAGCGCGATACTGCCAATGTCAAGTTCTATTTAAAGGACTGTAGGTCCAGAACTGATCATGACTGAATTATGGGTCCAGCACAATGGCCAATCATTTTACCCTACCCAATTTATGGCAAGTACATATCATCCTGTGAACATTTTCCACACTGCTGAAAGACAACACATTCACAGCTTTAGAATCACATGGTGTTTTTAGCCCTCTCGGCCAACAGGAGTCAGAAAAATGAAGGCCTACCTTGAGGAGTAGATTTCCTATTAAATTGCATTGTTGGTTCAGCTAGAAGGAGACAATTAATGACTTTTTTTTCATCCTGTAAGTTCATCAATTTCCACGCCAACAAGAGAAGATTCTTGATCTTACTGAAACAGTCGGATTACTAAATTCGCAGGGAGAAGTGTTGGGTTGTGCACATTGTCATATCGCTTCGTCAGAATCACTGTTTACTTGTTTAGTTTTGTGTTTAGCAATGAACAGGGACAATGGCCTTGTTCTTCTAAACATAAACCTTCTGAATGTAAACAATTCTCTGTTGTAAAGAGTTTAGTCTGTCTACCCTCCAGGCTCTCTGTTATAAAGAGTTTAGTCTGTCTACCCTCCAGGCTCTCTGTTGTAAAGAGTTTAGTCTGTCTACCCTCCAGGCTCTCTGTTGTAAAGAGTTTTGTCTGTCTACCCTCCTGGCTCTCTGTTGTAAAGAGTTTAGTCTGTCTACCCTCCAGGCTCTCTGTTGTAAAGAGTTTATTCTGTCTACCCTCCAGGCTCTCTGTTGTAAAGAGTTTAGTCTGTCTACCCTCCTGGCTCTCTGTTGTAAAGAGTTTAGTCTGTCTACCCTCCAGGCTCTCTGTTATAAAGAGTTTAGTCTGTCTACCCTCCAGGCTCTCTGTTGTAAAGAGTTTAGTCTGTCTACCCTCCAGGCTCTCTGTTGTAAAGAGTTTTGTCTGTCTACCCTCCTGGCTCTCTGTTGTAAAGAGTTTAGTCTGTCTACCCTCCAGGCTCTCTGTTGTAAAGAGTTTATTCTGTCTACCCTCCAGGCTCTCTGTTGTAAAGAGTTTAGTCTGTCTACCCTCCTGGCTCTCTGTTGTAAAGAGTTTAGTCTGTCTACCCTCCAGGCTCTCTGTTGTAAAGAGTTTAGTCTGTCTACCCTCCAGGCTCTCTGTTGAACTGGACAAATGGAACGTTGTCCAAGTAAACGTAATTTTATTCCTGATTTTTTAAATACTTTTTTTAATCTTCTGAACTGAATGAAATGTTTTGTTTGATCTATTTCAGGTGTTCCTTCAGACTATGAAGATAATTACATCTTAGCCTAAACCTCCCGCAGAACGACAGGGGTTGGTTGGCAGCGGTCAGGGTTCGAGCCCGGGACCTTTGAGACCACCAAACGACAGTCCAGATCGCATATCACACGACAAAAGTGTAAAATAATAACACCCACAATTATTAAGTCGTCTGCAACTTGTTTTTGAATTACTTGTAATCATCTAATATTATCAAAATGTTATCTGGTTCAGATTATTTCATTCTATTTTTGTTGTTGTTGCCAAGCTGGTCATATTAATTACATAAACAAAGTGAACTGAATGAACCATTAAGAAATTAATTGAAAGAATCATGAAGCGAAACGAAACAACAGAAAATAAAATAAACTCAACAAAAACGATAGAGGGTGAACAGAAAAGAAGAATGATGTAACATTAACAATTAGGTACTATAAATGTGGTCATATAGGTTGAATCCGGATATCTTTTTACTTTTCGACAAAACAAAAATTCGACATTTCGTAACTTTATCCCTTTGTTGTCCTTCTATGTTAGCTGATAGCGATTTAAAATTTTATATTTAAATCTCTGTTAAAAAAAAACAACAACTTAAATAAAAACCAACACATATTTCAATAGATTAAAATAAAAATCGATGTAATTAATTAGTTCATAAACTTTTAACTTTGGGTTGGTGAGTTAATTTTGATGCGTCCCCAGTGAGCAATCCTCTGACTCGGTACTCATGGAGACATTTTTACGATTTCTAATTCTGCAGGTTTATCTGAAGCCTGAGCTACACCTTAATATGCAAACTGGGACGTCAGCCCGGCAAAGGAAGGGTAAATGGGTCAAAAATTGAGAAAAAACGTATAATAAATGCGTTGGTGTTAAACTACTTTGGTTCAATAAAAATACATGACATTCTGAACGTCTCAACCAAATATTGCATTGAAGAAATTATACACTTGCAATTGTGCACACTTAAATCTCACGCAGAAAGACGCACGCAATGGACAGAGCCTAACATTTCTCTGTATGCATAAATTCAGATTTCTATTCTTTGTATACTTGAGTTTCATTCTTTGCATCTAAGTGGAGCCTAATTGTTAACATTTCGCCTCCAACTAAATCACTTTCATTATTGTAGCTGTTGATTCTTAGTATTGAAATAAATATTGAAGCCATTGAGCGAGTGGGGATAAAACTATCACAATCCTAAAACACAAACACAGTTCCCTTCCTATGACACATACAGAGACAAACATTCAAATCTTATAACAGATTTTTATATGATTTTAATGGCTGTTTTCATTCAATGCTTTTCGCAAAATAATATAACCAATAGATCTATATTTGACGAGAGAAATTGAATGCTAAAAATATAATGCTCTAAATGACACTATAACTGTTAGACTTCTACAAAGCATAGCTATTTTTAAAACGTAAAAAAATACTCAAAGACACAAAGATGTCTTATTCCATATACTAGGACAAATTCGTACATGTCCTCCTTCATTTCTAGTGGCATTAGAGAATATAATGGGTTGCCTGAATTAGTTAGCAAAACCAATGACTTTACAGAGTTTAAGTCATTGAATAACATGCCCAACCACATATAATTCGAAGAATGTTATTATCATCTCTTTTTAAGTAACGCATATAATCTATCAAATAAGATTCACAGAGAAATTTTAAGCTAGATCTATATCCTTCTAAAAAACAAACTCTTGACAGAATGTGTCTCTACAAAAAGATAATCATCATGACTCAGGACGACACTTCGAGAGGGTATTTATAATTTAGTTGGAGTGATTGCAAACTACCAGACATGGATGCACACGTCTGCTGAACACCAGGCCACTCTAGTCACGTGCCACTAACACGACTAGCGATTGACTTCAAATTAGTCTCATGGAAATTCAGATAATGACGCCATTGTTGGAAGAGTTTGACCCTGTTTTATTAGTCAAAGACTCTGGTTTTCATTTTATTTATGGACAAAGGAAAGCGCTTCATTGGCCATCTTGCGACTTTCCAGACAAAATATAAGGAAATATTAGGAAATATAAACTTCGATTCTATGGAAGGTTAGCATATAAAGATAAAAAGAAACGTCATTAAATGCAATTGTAAATGTTTCTATAAGGGTGTAGGTAATATACGTTTTTGTGAGTTATATTTAATAAAACAAAATTTAGTACTTGCAACTTTTGAAACATAACTATTAAAAGGAATGCCATATTTACATACATTTTTTTCTGAAGTATTAGGGCCTAAAATACATTTTATCTGACCGAAAAACTGTGAAAAGCTTAACCAAGGAATTGTGTAAAACAAACCTTGCGATCTTTAGGGAAGATGACGTTATGGACATCTACTTCTTTGGCTAATGGTTAAAGAGCAGGATGTCATGTGGCCAGCAAAACGACAAACCGCCTTAACTTTCCCCAACCAAAGTCAGGTACCCCAATTAGGGTTGGCTGGACTCAGCGGCGCCCTAAAAATCCCTAAATTCAATATCTCAGCCTTCATCAAGGTTCGAACCCAGGATTCCAAGGTTCGCGAGCTAAGCACTTAACCATTCAGCCACCGCGACCCAATAATTATATTGCATTTTGTTAATACTTTTAATCAGCATATTTTCTTTTCTAGCCATCATAGATTCAATGTTTTCACCGTATTGTTACGATGCCCAAACTACGGTCATATCAGGCCCTCGAAACTTGTTTTCAGCTTGCCAATAAACATTCCATTTGCAATATGATCTCATCAAGTTTACATACATTTAAAAGTAAGATTATATATATAAAATAATTTTGCTTGCAACTAACACATATAATCGTGTAGTATGCGCTCTGGATTGTCGACCGATGGTCTTGATGGTATGAGGTTCGAATCCGTCATCTCCCGTCGTCCTGCGGGAGGTTAGGGCTAGAATGTAATAATCTTCAAATTTGAAGGAACATCCGAATTATGTAAAGGAAAACTGGAAAATCTTTTAAATTTCCACCAAATTGATTATGTAGGCTAAAGGGACTCGAGGTTGAGTTGCATGGGGAACATAAATGTCTCAGGAGAAGTACTTTCTTATATCACTTTGGAAAGACATTTCTTTGAACTGAAATAACGTAGGCCTAATCATTGCAATTGTAAATGTTAATAATCAGTGTGACATCTGATGTTGCCATTTGCATGAAACATATTTAGTACTTTAGACTTTTGCAACATAATTTTTAAAAAGGTATAACGAATATGCATATATTTTTCCATGTAGTAATGAAATACATTTTATCTGAGCGAAAAACTGTAAAAAGCTAGTAGCCAAAGAATTAAGGTTCCAGACTCGCGAGTCCTCCAAGTGAAGAATTTCTATGACCTAGCTCTTGAATGCGTTACGCATGAAGGGACACAACCTGCTCGAGACTTATCATCCCCTAACGTAAGTGTTACTTAAAAGTCAAGACACAAGCAGTACTACAAAACAACCGGGGCTGTTAGTTTGATCCGGTTTATTCCCGAGAAGCTTAACAATTGAAAAGGATCTCCGCCCGGGGCTAACAGGGTTCAAGTATTGAAAGATTAGAGCAATCTTTAACTCAGACCTGTGGCGCGGACCACTTCGATTGGGCATCTTAAAGAGTGACGAAGACCCTAACTCAGACTCCCTCCCCCTTCCGTCTCCCATCCCAATCCTGGCACCGACTACAACATCATCGATCGATGTCAGTTTCAGCAGAGGGTGAAAAATTCGGTCTCTTAAAGCACATTGCAATTTATCGCCTGAAGCTCTGTTTTTCACGCATGCGTAGAACTTGGGCAAAAGTTTAAATAAAGACTTTTTGTCTGGAGTAAAATGTCTGTTTAAGTCGGTACAAATAGAGGATAAGGGGGGATGAAAACGAAATGGAGAGAGGGGTCAATAGAACTTGAGGAAGGAAGACAGAGCCCTCTAGCAGTAATGACCTCTAGCAATAATGAGGACCATACGATTAGAATAAAATATAAAAAATTGGTGGAGTAAAAAAACTATTTTTTTTAAAGTTCATAATTTCTATTTTTAAAAAATTGATAATTAAATTATTGGTTAAAACTGGGGGAGTGCAAATTGTGGTTTCAAAATGCATGTGATCCGCAGGGGCATTTCATGAGACATTGGGTAGGCTTTCGAAGACATTATAATAATGTGTTCCTGAATGAAAAATTGTATGTGAATTTATTTTCTAACGTATTATTGCCAAGATGCATAGAACGTTAATAAAATTTACGCTGCTAGTAAAATGAAAAATAAATATGACATATTATAGACTTAGAATAGCATTTCTAGGGTACAATAGTTATAGAAGAAAAAGACTAGTGAAGCAGAGATGAACTCTCGATGAGGTCCGCGGGAAACAAAGTCACCAGACATGGTACAAAATGTTGCCTAGAACTTGTGTATTTATTCAATCGAGATAATAAGATGGCGTCTTTATCCTAAAAAAATGAAATAAGTTTTACAAAATCTAAATTGAAAAAGAGTAACAAGTTTGTGTTCAATTTAAACAAGCCAGCGGTCCCTCCGGGTCTGTGATATTCAGACAGATAAATCACATCTACATTTCATACACAACACTTACATCAAACTAAACAAAACGCAGTTTAGTGGTTAGTGGAGCCAATTCAGATCTAATTTACTGGAACATTAATAGTAAGGTTTGTCTTCGAGTCCTGAGTTTAACGGCTACTTTTTACAAATCTTATATAAGTTAACTGAGTCGGTTAGTCTGTCTGGGTTGAATCTTTTACACGTCATTTCTCCCACTTCCCTTTCAAGGATCGAATTGAAACTTTTCAAAATTATTAATGATGACAGCACATGAATCAATCAAAAAATTAACCGATTAATTAATCGATAAGTCGTAATCAATTTATATTGTTTTGTATAGATGTGTACTCATCTAAGAGGAGAGATCAGTCTTGTGTAGAGAATTAGGTCGTTCGCTAAAAAATTAAAACTATAGAACTTTTTAGATTATAAACCTATTTTTAAAAGTACTTGAATAGCTCAGTGGCTAACGCTTCGGCCTGCCATCATGAAGAGTTGAAACATCAAGCTCAAATTCAGATTCGAGCAACTTTAAAAAAAAAGCTTTCCAAAGAGCAGCACGGAAACCTTCTCTCAATGCTCCCCTTCTCCCAAACAGGTCCTCACAAGTGATTGGACCATACAGCACTAAGAGTTCTATACGCAGCATTAAAATTGCGCTAAACAAAAACAAATGGAAATATTTCCAATCGCGCAAAGTTATTATTGTTAGTCTAGTTCTATTAAAATTAAATGATTGATTCCAAATAATGGAAGCAATTTCACGCAACTTAAGCTTTAAGAAAAGTTTTGTTTTTAGTATATTCAACTTATTAGTTTTATAAATATTTTTTTTGAATGTACTAAGCATATTGCCTGCATAAAAAAGAAAACATTTTACAGACAAGTTTGTTCCTGTTTCGTGAGGTCTTGTATCGAAATCATGCTACGCTATTAAAAATATAGTTTCATTGCTAAAAAAAAAAAACAAAAAAAAAAAAAAACACCATTAATACTTTATACATATCCAACACAATTAGTTGAACATCTGGTTACAATCTCTGAAAATCGTATCCTCAGAAGAAATAGCACAAGTGTTGAAAACGTATCATCTTTGGTTAGTCATACACTTGTAATTTGTAAAAAAATGTAGTTCTAATTGCAACTGTCAGATAAAGTTTCACTTTGGTTATATTCGTTTTCCTGTTGACATTTGAAAGAAGTTCTTACTTGAAGCTTCAAATGTAGCTTTACTTTGAAATGTAGACATTTAAGATAAATACCAATATAGGTCTAAACACCAATCAGTCGTCATGAGATATCTTTTCTCTTTGAAAATTACACAAAATGTTAAATAGGTGGAAACATCTTTTTTAGTCTCCGAGGATTTGTTGGGTTTTTTTTGTGTGTGGTGAATTTAAAATCCAGTGTTTAGTTTTATCACGTAATGGTTGATAATATTTAATCCCTCCATAAACTGATTGCTCAAGAGATGAAATGCATCAGTTTACGATTGAGTCTAATTATTCAATTTACAGAAACACTATTGAAAGTTATATTAAACAAGACTATCAAGCTTAGAATAACGGGTAATATTATAGAGACTATTGAATGCCGTTTAGTTTGCTAATTGACACATGAATATATTTATCAGATGCTGTCATACTTTGATAGTATATCCTTTTTTAAAAAACAGTAGCATGGTCTGAGATGAAAACAGGGAAAGAGGCTAAATCAGGTCAATGGTCTGCATTGAAGGTAGAGTCCGCTAAACTGACTTTTTTAAAATAGAAAAGTCAGTGTCTGTGTCATGTGGCCGTGTTTTGTCTGGTTTTATTTGGACAAATTAATATACACATTCTTTTTTTTGTCTTCGTATGACAAGAACAGCAATAAATAGTCTTTTTACAAAGCTTATATCATCTCACTATGTATGTCTGCCTGTGTGTCTGTCTGGCCAAAAGCTTGTACAGGTTATTTCTAAGACACAGGATGAAGCTGAAATTTCGCACAATTATTTCTTATATCTAAAAGCACAGGAATCAATTTTTAAAAAAAAGTTAATAAACTACTGGTAATAAATTATTTCTTTTGATATCTCAATCAAAGGAAAGAAATAGTACTTGACTAAATTGGTGGTGTAAGCTGAATTAGTTCCCTTTATTTTAACCTGTCATCTGAGTGAACACAAACATGAAATAGAAACAATAAGTAACTAACTATACAATCTTCCATATTCATAGATTCGTCGCAGCGTGGTGAGAAGGCTTTAGTCCACAAAGTCGAATTCAGGTCGTTACCTTTTTTTTTAAAATACATTTAAAAAGCGATCACCCAGATACCCCATTCTTTCTCTCCCTTTCCAACTGGTCCAGACAAGTGATAGGATCATAGCGTATTGAGAACGCTAAAAGCATAAAATTGCGCTTAACAAAAACAACTGGTAAAAAAATATTTCTAATCGCACATATATTTTTTATTGTTAGTGTAGATCTATTTCAAATGAAATGACATGACTGATCCAAACTAATGGATACACATAATACTTGCTTTATTGTTTATTTCTTTTTCTTTTTGTATTTTGTTTGTTTAAGTTTTTATTTTGTTGAAAAAAATTTTTGAAATGTGGAGCACCACATAATGGTGTGCGACTTCATCATCTTGCACTGAGGTGAAACCAGCCCTGAGCAACATGACAGTAGGCTATGGAGCATAGACCACACGACCAGACAAAGCTTACATCAACTAAAACTTTCTGTCTGATAAAAAGTTTAAGCATATTTTTTCTCACATTTTCTATTCTCGGATCAATTTGAAACTTTGCACACGTACTCATTGTATCTGACAAGACAGGAATCAGTTTAAAAAAACAACAATTAGTTAATTGATTGTTAATGATTTATTACTTTACTTGATTTAAAAACAAGGAGAATAAGTGCTACTTAATAAGAAATGTGGATGTATATATGAATTAATCCCCTTAATACGTTTTGACACGTTTTTTCTCCCATATCCCATTCTCAGATAAAGTTGAAATTTTGTACAACTATTCATAGTTGATGACAATACACGAATCAGTTTTAAAATTTACCAATTAGTTAACAAATTTTGTTTAATATGACAGAACAGGGAGCTAAACCATACAATTTTCCGATAAATGGCAGTAATTAGCGGTTCTTTTCGTTAGATAAGCTTTGTTTTTTGAAGAAGTAATCAACCCCCCCCCCCCCCGAAAAAAAATATCCTGGCTACGCTCATGACATGTACATATGCATAAGCCTGCACATTACATGCATTTACTTTACAAATGAAAACAGAAAATATGGGTGTTCCGTTGTACTAGAGATGATAATGAATCTAGAATAGATGTGACATCTTAATGTTCTCTTGGAGTAAAGTGTGTTCACGGTGCTAGTCAATCCGATCAAGTTCTCGACCAATTTTAATCCGACAAGTTTTAGTCAAAGACGAAAGTAAACAACGAACTCGTAACTAATGGAGAAAGAGGATTGTTATAAAAACCCAGGATTAAAGGGTGCAATCTGAGAGCTGAAACAATGTGATTAGTTCAGAAAACAAACTGGGTATCTTAATGTGCCCTAATATGGATTTAAACTTTTTTTTCTGTTTAGCAAATTTCGTGAGGATTTCGAAAGAAGTAAAATATTTAAAAAATAAGAGTATAGAGATGATTTCAACGTTTAGTCACCATACTATTTGAGCTCATAAGCACTTCCCCGACACAGTGGTTAGTGTGTTGGCTTGAGGAGGCTTTATTCCTCGAGTTCGAATTCAGGCCGTTCCTTTTTTTTTCTATAAACGCTTTAAAAAGCGATCGCGGTAACATTACTCAGATACCCACTGCTCCCCTTCCCCCTTTCCCAACTGGTTCAGACAAGAGATAGGAAGATAGTGTAGTGAGAAAGCTAAAAGCATGAGATCGCGCTGAACAAAAAACCATTGTTTAAAATATTTCTATTCGCACAGATTTATTATTGTTAGTCTAGATCTATTTCAAATTTGATTACATGACTGATCCAAACTAATTGATACAGAATATGTATAAGAATATGTATAAGATTTTTTTTAAGAAACGGAGATATATTGCCTTGTTTCTAAATCATTGATGACGTTTGACATAATAATTGTTAAACAGAATCATAGATTGAAAGATTTAAGATATATATATATACTAGACGAATATGAGCCGCGTCCTGCGGGCCTTAGTTTTGGTATTACAGATCTACTATGTTAAACACGTAGAATGTTCCCTTCCATTTTTTTTTCTACGAAGACTAAAGTAGAGTGTGAAAATGTGTTTACCCGTTCAGCCGACATATTAATATCAAATATAAAATGTTGTGAAAACGGGTTTACCCGTGTCGGTGCGTAGGTTATGGTATTCTAGCACCAATGTTTATTAAGTGCACAATTTTTGAACGCACTTTCTTGGTTGCCTTGCTTGTAAGTTTAAGGAGAGGTTTTGTTATTATGCTGGTGTAACTTGTCTTTGAGATTCTTCTGTGTTCCCCTGTTTAGGGTGAGTATTTAAGGCATTACTGCATTTCGCAGTTGTTAGTGTTTTGGGAATAGAACTTTCAATGTGTCTTTTCTTATGTCTCTACAGGGAGTTAGTTCTGGGATTGTCAAGATTACATTGGAGTTTGTTATCGGCAGTGGGCCAGTGTTGAACGTACTATTGTGTTGCGTTGTGTGATAGCTAGGTGCAGAATTATTGCTTAATTACTATAATCACAATATTACAATATCTTAGACTCAATGTCATTACTCAATCAGTTGTCATTATTACTTATATTCATGTCATTGAACAATTATATTGTTAACAGTGAGTCAATTATTTATTGTAAGCACGAAGGTGCCTGTTGAATGTCAGGGGCCCGGGCAAACGAGCTAAGCTTTTAACATAACCCTGACAACCCGATTTATTTTTAAAAATTGTTTTTATAGAGATACAATAAGGTATTTTTGTTTATTTTTACGGCCCTGCGGTAGTGGTAGGGACATTAAATATACACCACGGTCTCCACTAGCGAATCCAGAACTTTGGAGTGGGGGGGGGGGGGACGATTTTTTTCCAAACCCTAACCCTAACGCCCAGTAAACCCTAACCCTATGCATAAACGTGAGTACAGCATATATAAATATATAAGAGAAATGAAAAAAAAAAGCAGCGTTTCTCAACTTTGTGCGAAGAAAAAAAAACAGACTTGTTGAGCCCTTTCTCTTGATAGTTCGAGAGTCTGGACTAGAGCTGTAATGCTTCTTAGTAGGGTTCGGGGCGAAGCCCCGACGCCAAAATCGTTTTTTTGCATTCGTCACTGCAGAAACGCATTCTACTGACATTTACAGCTCATTATTTATTAGTGGGGTTCGGGCAAGGCCCCGACGTCAAAAGCGTTTTCTTGCATTTTTCACTGCTGAAACGCATTCTCCTGACATCGACAGTTCATTATTCATCCTATTAAAAATGACCTTTTCAATAATGTTCTACTTGAAAAAATATTCTAATATGAAAGAAAGGCCCTTACTACATTGCAAATAAAACAATTTGAAGATACCCCACATATTTAGATTTAGGCTTTGAAGATCGCCGACGAAAAAAAAAATTAGAATAATATTTTTTTTTTTAAAAAGCTCATTTGTAAGTGATACATTTTGTTCAATAAGCATGTTTGTAACTTTGTTTTGTTACAGAACTATAATTCAAAGCTCTAACGAAAAGTTTCGGAAGTTGGAGGAGAAATTAAGTGGACCAATTAGACTGTACTCTAAATTTGTTTGCATTTTTAGGATTGAAGCATAAATTATGAGCTATATTCCCAAATTTATTTAACTAGAAAAATAGCAGATTGAGTAATGGTTGGAAAAAGGTGACTAGGAAAAGAATATTTGGGTTCAGAACTCATCTCAATTGTTACTCTGATTCTGAAAAATTTCGTATGAATTCTAAATTTTCCAAAGCAAAGTCTTTCTTTAAAAAATTACTAGACATATGTTACTCGCGACCCGCGGGTCTTTATTTACATATTACTGTCGATATAGTCACTAAGAGTGTTTTGTAAACAATTAAACGAAATAATAATGTAATAAGTAAAGCGAATGTGTCAATGTAAAAATAGTGTGAATGAAGCTATCAAATAAAAATAGCTAATAGGCTTAAATCCATTTGTTCAAATTAAAACATTTGCTTGTAAGCCTACATATATTTGATTAAAATTTGAGATGAATAGACTTAATTTTGTATGTTCATGTGTTACAGTATAAAGCAGATCTTTAGGTAGACATAGATCTAAATCTACACTAATCTAGAGTTAAAAATTGGCTTTTATAGAGTTCCTTCTGTGTTGGCATGCGTGACCTTTTTTCATGAATGAATATATGCCTATCTCAACACGGCTACGCAGCTTTATTTAGCGAACAGCAAACGAATGTATTAAAAATGCTTTAGAAAAACAAATTTGAATGTTAATTTGATTAAAAATATGAAAGGAATGGACAATAATTAGTATGTTTATGTGTTAAAGCATAAAATTATCTTTGCGAAAAGAAGTTTTATCATCTTAGAGTTCAATAAGAGTTTTAGACCTAGGCCTAGGAATAGACTCAGTAGAGAGGTGTGTTAATCACTGTTAATGTGTAACCATTTGGTAATGTCTAATGAAAGGATGTTCGCCAGACATTACCCGCGGCCTGCGGGTCTAAGTATGTGTTTACTAATCTAGTGGATTGGATTTAGATGTATGTTAAACTTAACTAATGATCCTCTCAAGTATTTTCTCTTTCGCTACGAAAATAAAATTAGGTTTGCGAAAATGGGATTACCCGGAGCCGATACATGTCATATCTATTAAAAACGAAAAGAGCGATAGCTTTGTTAAATGAATGGGATTATAAAGTGAACAATTAAACGAAATAATTTTTAGTACGCGATTCATTACGGTATTGTTTAATGAAAGAATGTTCGTCAGGAAATCTGTAGTCACAGATATAATTAACTAATTTATGTAAAAAATCCTTTTGAAACACAAAATTGAAGGTTAATTTTATTATATAATGAAATCAATGGACCTTCTTTTGTATTTTCATGTGTCAAAGTAAAAAACTATCTGCGCAAAGTGTATTTCTTAAAATTAGATCTAGGTCTAAATCCTTTCGATCTTTTCTCATGTCAACATTGTAGACATGGCCTAGATCCATAAAATACTATAGCTGTAATAGAGTCGGACAACTTTTTTTTTTTTTGAGGGTCTTAAGTTTGTTTTAGGGCTACAATACATACACTACGGTCTAAGTTAGTACCCAAAGAAGGAACATTCCTGCCTAGTTTTATCAAGATTGGTCAAGCGGTTTTGATGTTTATAAGTAACATACATACATACATACATACATACACTTCACATTCTACTTTATAATACAGATGATAAATTAATGTGAAATTACGTAAAATCTGTCGCCATATTTGACTATTATGTTTTAAAACATCATGTTTTCGTCTGGAAAGGGGAGGGGCGGTAGAATGAAAACAATTAATCCTCGCTCCTTTTTATAATTTCTGTTAATGATTGCATTTGGCATTAAAGAATAGGGGTGGGGCGACTCAATATAAGAATTTATTTTATAGCACATATAAAGTATATTAATGACAGATTTTTCTAATAATTTTGTAATTTCTTAACTATAATTCAAAAAGAAAAAGCATTGGTTTGTCCGATGGGCGGAAGGCGATTGCATGTATCGCCCCTTCCACCTAGTACAACCCTTTTTCATTTGATATTTACTAATGATAAAATTTGAGATTAGAGTGTGTGTGCGACATAGTATACATTTGGGCTCACATATCAATACGTAGCTTTTATTATATAGATATTCAACTAATTTTGTTCACAAACTACGATTTCCCCATAAAAGTAGGACCGCCCCCCCCACACACACTCAAAGGGTTTAGGTGGGAATGGCAGTAGATGTATCTCCACTCCCACCCAATCGACCAACAGGGGAACGACATAATCTAAAGATCGGTTAAAACACCAATAACACGTTGTAAGCATATAGATATTTAATTGATTCTGTTAGCAAGCTGTGATTTCTACAAATTTATTGGCCCGCCCCCCCCCCCCCACTTGAAATTTTATGGGGTTGGGGGGCGGGATTGATGCCATCGCCCCCTCCCGACCCCACCAAATTGGCCAAAATACCTGAGGGGGGCGAAATAATCTAAAAGTAGGTTGAAATATAAATAATTAGCATATATTATTAACATAAGTAATAAATTGGTATACAAATTATGTGAATTCTATACTAAAATTCGTCCGGCGGGGGGGGGGGGGGGGTCGGCCGAGTGGGGGAGGGGAGATCGACCCTACCGCCCCCCTTCCTGGATCCGCCAGTGACGGTCTCCCCCATGATGAAAGAAACATTTATGACAAGTTTTATCAAGATTGGTCAAACAGTTTTGATTTTTATGATGGACATGCATACATACGCCTTACTTTCGGCTTGCGCTCCATCATGGACATACGGTGGCAAGACCGCACTACAAACAGTATAGAGGGACTTCTTTTGGTCCGTCCAACAATTACGCAGGGCAGGGCAGGACAGGGCAGGACAGGACAGGACAGGGCAGGGCAGGACAGGACAGGGCAGGGCAGGGCAGGGCAGGACAGGACAGGGCAGGACAGGACAGGACAGGGCAGGACAGGACAGGACAGGGCAGGGCAGGACAGGGCAGGGCAGGGCAGGACAGGGCAGGGCAGGACAGGACAGGACAGGGCAGGGCAGGACAGGGCAGGACAGGGCAGGACAGGGCAGGGCAGGGCAGGACAGGACAGGACAGGGCAGGGCAGGACAGGGCAGGACAGGGCAGGACAGGACAGGACAGGGCAGGGCAGGACAGGGCAGGGCAGGGCAGGACAGGGCAGGACAGGACAGGGCAGGGCAGGGCAGGGCAGGACAGGACAGGACAGGGCAGGGCAGGACAGGGCAGGGCAGTATCCCGTAAAAGAGACGAACGTATGACAAATGCAGTTTTTTTGGTGAGCTAAAAAGTGGTCGACGTAACAGAGGCTCCACACGGAAACGCTTCAAAGGCCAGGTTAGGCGTCAACTTTCCTTAGCTGACATAGAAGAGAGCCTGGTTGCATGCGGTCTTAGAACGAGATGGCTGGAGGTCACTTACGAAGGCTGCAGGATACACATTTCTGACCAGAAGAAAATCCGCTGCCGAGGACGAACGCAGACGGCGAAAAAAATTCTAAATCGACCATCTGCTGACAATGGTTATGCTTGCCCTGGATGTGGCAAAATATGTAGATCACAGTTGGGGCTGTGTAGCCACGGGAAATACTGCATTCCTCACTAATCTTTGGACTTGAAGACAAGCCCTATTTTATATATATGCACTTTTTCAATGTGTGGGAAAACATGACATTTCTTGTATTTTAACGTTTTTATTAATGTATTACTAGTGAATAGTTAGGCAATCCATCACTGAGTACCGGCACCTATTTCTTTACAATAAAGCACTGTATATATATATATATATATATATATATATATATATGCTTGGTATGCATGTAGATTTACGAGTATTTGGTTGGACTAAGCCACATTCTTTCTACCAACATGTTGCCTTTACCGTTTTGTGAGTCAACAAAAACCTGTCACTTATCGTTGTCTCATTCAAACCAGTATTTGAGCCGTGGAGTTTTTGTAACAAGCTAGCATTTACACTATTCGACCACTCAACTTATTTAAACTGAGCGCGCTCGCACACACCAATATATTTTATGTCAATATTTTGACAGAAAGTGAGAGAGGGTGGCATGGGGTGGGAGGAGGATGAACTTATCCGCTAATTTAATAATTAAGTCGTGTCGTCTCCCCCTTTGCCCACCCCCTCTCACAACGTCTTGGTTAATACAGCAATAGCGTGCCACAGTTAGCTCCCCTAGCAAATGTCTCTTTTCTGTATTGACACCAATTAGTGGCTTGGAGCACATAATTCACCGAATTTTATCTCTGATACTGACACCTTGTACCTACCCCCTCCTCTCTCTCTCTCTCTTTCTCCCTCTTTCTTTCTCTCTATCTCTCTTTCTCTCTCTCTCTTAATTACATGTCCATTTTTCTGTATTCATTTTCCTTTTCACTCTGACTTAATCTGTCTGTCCCTTTCTTTCGCCTTTCCTCCGACTTCTCTCTTTCTCCATTTCACCCTCTCTATAGCGTAGACATGTACATTGTCTTCTTTCGGTTATTACACTGATGCTAGTCTAAATGTTTTCAACAGAGTGGTATAGATCTGTACACTCAGCGTCTATCTTCTCACATTTTCATACGATCAACCAGCCCCGTTTTCAGAGGAGCAATACAGCATTCTTTAAAATAGAAATACACAAAAGTTAAGAAAAAAAAACATACTGTAGACACATTAAAATGTTTTTAAGGTCAACCCTAGACAATACTTTCAAGTTTAAGGAGGGAACTAATCCTATCGTTTGGCACTGTAACAGTTGGCCACTGTTTTACTTCCGTCCAAACGGGATAATAACAAGGTAATAACGAGATAATAACGAGAAATGTTTTACTAACGTACTGGCCGAATATGACCCGCGACCTTTGGGCCGGGTTTACCCAATTTTTTAAAACCGTTTTGCTGTTTAATAAAGATAAATTTAGGTATTTTCTTTTATTTTTAGGGTCCCCAAATTGTGGGAGGACATTAAAGATACACTACGGTCTCTGCCATGACATAAGAAACACCTATGCCAAATTTTTTCAAGATTTTTCAAACGGTTTTGATTTCTATCGACATAATGTCGACATACATACATACCTACGCCTTACTTCGTGCTTTATATATTAGATTAACAAGACTCTTTCAGTTCCCAAGACTTTTGTTACTTACTTACAGCCCGTCACCCTAATTGGAGTATGGGCCGCCAACAAAAGATCTCCGTAGTCTCCTGTACTGGGCATCTTCTCCCTCTTGTTAAAGGGGTAACCAAACTAAATGTGTCTACCTCTAGTTCGAGTCTCCCTTTTTTTTTTTTGCCTTGTGGGTTCCCTTTCAATGTCTGTATTGTGGGTTACTCTTCAATGTCTGTCCTGTGGGTTCCACTTCAATGTCTGTCTTGTGGGTTCCACTTCAATGTCTGTCTTGTGGGTTCCACTTCAATGTCTGTCTTGTGGGTTCCACTTCAATGTCTGTCTTGTGGGTTCCACGTCAATGTCTGTCTTGTGGGTTCCACTTCAATGTCTGTCTTGTGGGTTACACTTCAATGTCTGTCTTGTGGGTTACACTTCATGTCTTTCTTGTTTGTTCCACTTCCATGTCTGTCTTATGGGTTCCACTTTAATGCCTGTCTTGTGGGTTCCCATTCAATGCCTGTCTTGTAGGTTCCACTTCAATGTCTGTCTTGTGGGTTACGCTTCATGTCTTTCTTGTGTGTTCCACTTCAATGTCTGTCTTAGGGGTTCCATTTCAATGCCTGTCTTGTGGGTTCCCATTCAATGCCTGTCTTGTGGGTTCCACTTCAATGTCTGTCTTGTGGGCTCCACTTCAATGTCTGTCTTATGGGTTCCACTTTAATGCCTGTCTTGTGGGTTCCCATTCAATGCCTGTCTTGTAGGCTCCACTTCAATGTCTGTCTTGTGGGTTCCACTTCAATGTCTGTCTTGTGGGTTCCACTTTAATGCCAGTCTTGTGGGTTCCACTTCAATGTCTGTCTTGTTGGTTACACTTCAAAGTCTGTCTTGTGGGTTCCACTTCAATGCCTGTCTTGTGGGTTTCACTTCAATGTCTGTCTTGTGGGTTCCACTTCAAAGCCTGTCTTGTGGGTTCCACTTCAATGTCTGTCTTGTGGGTTCCAGTTCAATGTCTGCAATGTGGGTTCCACTTCAATGTCTGTCTTGTGGGTTACACTTCAATGTCTGTATTGTGGGTTCCACTTCAATGTCTGTCTTGTGGGCTCCACTTCAATGTCTGTCTTGTGGGTTCCACTTCAATGTCTGTCTTGTGGGTTCCACTTCAATGTCTGTCTTGTGGGTTCCACTTCAATGTCTGTCTTGTGGGTTCCACTTCAAAGTCTGTCTTGTGGGTTCCACTTCAATGCCAGTCTTGTGGGTTCCACTTCAATGTCTGTCTTGTGGGTTCCACTTCAATGCCTGTCTTGTGGGTTCCACTTCAATGTCTGTCTTGTGGGTTCCACTTCAATGTCTGTCTTGTAGGTTCCAGTTCAATGTCTGTCTTGTGGGTTCCACTTCAATGTCTGTCTTGTGGGTTACACTTCAATGTCTGTCTTTTGGGTTACACTTCAATGTCTGTATTGTGGGTTACACTTCAATGTCTATCTTGTGGGTTCCACTTCAAAGTCTGTCTTGTATGTTCCACTTCAATGTCTGTCTTGTGGGTTCCATTTCAACACTTCAATGCCTGTTTTGTGGGTTCCACTTCAATGCCTGTCTTGTGGGTTTCACTTCAATGCCTGTCTTGTGGGTTCCACTTCAATGTCTGTCTTGTGGGTTCCACTTCAATGTCTGTCTTGTGGGTTCCAGTTCAATGTCTGTCTTGTGGGTTCCACTTCAATGTCTGTCTTGTGGGTTACACTTCAATGTCTGTCTCTTGGGTTACACTTCAATGTTTGTCCTGTTCCACTTCAATATCTGTCTTGAGGGTTCCACTTTAAAGTCTGTCTTGTGGGTTCCACTTCAATGTCTGTATTGTTGGTTCCACTTCAAAGCCTGTCTTGTGGGTTCCACTTCAATGCCTGTCTTGTGGGTTGCACTTCAATGTCTGTCTTGTGGGTTTCACTTCAATGTCTGTCTTGTGGGTAATTGTTGGTAATTAATTATTGTGTTTGGTATCTTGAACAAGGGAAAGAAATCATACTTGAAAGATTTTGTGAGATAAGTTGAATTAGTCCCCTTGAGGAATCATGAGCCTTGAGTGAACATTTCTTATGCATTTAAAAAACGATCCTGTAAACATTCAACAAGATACCCCCTTCTTTCCTCCCCCTTTCTCAACTGGTCCAGACAAGTGATAGATCAAAGCGCATTAAGAAAGCTAAAAGTTTAACAAAAATAATTGGTAAAAATATTTCTAGAAATTCTATCACACCGATTCTCATATTTAGGTCAATCGTGCATAAGATCACATGACCGATCCAAAGTAGAACTAACTAATACAATTACAATTAATATAATTTTTTTTTAAAGTATTTTTTTTTCTCCCTTGAAATACACACATTTAATAGCTTGATCAGCCCTCCGCTGTCTTTCGCATTGAGGCATGTCTCTCTCTCTCTCTGTCTGTTCTGCGTGGATTGCGCACTGAGGCGTGTGCCTTTAGTACTAATGGTACTTTAAAACAACAACCTGGTTTTCAAAACTTTAATTGTCATTAATCTTTACATTTCTTTACATCTCTAAGGACTATATTGGTTCTAAGAATGTACATCAATTTTAACAGAACTGAATGCCTGACACTTATAGTAAAAAAGTAATGACAATGCTTCGTTTATTGTTAGTGCTAGATCTAGATCTAGATAGATGTTTATTTCGGGATGTTGAAACTTGTAGTGTAGAAACAGACATTTCATCCGTCAATCTCAAATATTAATATTGCAGGCTTTCTCTGTATAGACATTGACTTGATTGTCATCATCCTTCTGAACTACATTTGTGAATTAAATGTCCTTATTCTGCCCTCCAATATTTCCAGTGGTAAAGAATGCGCTGTACCTGGCTATATATAACGTAAGGATGAACAGACATTCATATATACACCGACGAATCAGCCTTCAAAGCCACCATCAATGCTGGTCTTGGTGCCTTCCTGGTCTACCTAAAAAATAAACACTTTGAAATAAGTGCACCCTGTGGCGACTACTGCTCAAACTTCCAAGCCGAAATTGAGGCAATTACCATAGCTTTAAAGACAGTCGAAAACAAATTATATGAAGGGATACAATCACCATCAGATATTTTTGTCTTTACAGACTCCCAATCCAATCTTCAAGCACTTAACAGCAGCACCTCAAAAAACCCAAGAGAGTTGACAACACTAATAGTTTTAATACACCAGTTGATGACAAAATTAAACATCAACATCACATTACAGTGGATCCCTGGACACATTAGCGTCATGGGAAATGAAAGGGAAGATAAGCTTTCAAAGGCAGGATCATCTATGAAACAACCAGATAGACCTGTTAACTACCTCACCCTACGGTCAATGTTTATCAACAACCACAAAGAGGAGTGGCTCAACCAATGGGCATCAGGAAACACAGGCAGAGCCATGTACAAAAAAATGAGCATGCCTAACAAACTGGACAGTATTAACTTCCTCCCCCGCAAAGAGCAATTTACAATCTTCCAACTAAGGACAGGACACACACATCTGTTAAATTACCATCTCAATAAAATAAATTCCACACAACTCCTCCTTTGTAGACACTGCGCCCACCCTTATGATACCATAAACCATATCCGTTTTGAATACCCCTTCCAAATCCACCTTAGGCAGACCCTACTACCACTCCAGCCCAACATAACCAACACCCTGTACGGCAGTGCTGAACAACTAAAGAAAACAGCACACTATTTTTCCTTGGCACAGTCTGCAAAAGAGCTTACTGCTCAGCAGCAAAACGCTGGCTAGAAGAAGAAGAAGAAGACGTAAGAATAGATGTACCTGGCTACATATAACGAAAGGGTCGATGTACCTTGCTACATATAACGAAAGGGTAGATGTACCTGGCTACATTTAACGAAAGGGTAGATGTATCTGGCTACATATAACGAAAGGGTAGATGTACCTTGCTACATATAACGAAAGGGTAGATGTACCTGGCTACATATAACGAAAGGGTAGATGTACCTGGCTACATATAACGAAAGGGTAGATGTACCTGGCTACATATAACGAAAGGGTAGATGTACGTAACTATATATTGTTGAGACTTAATTATCTACTCAAGATGTGGAAAAACAAAATGTTCCTGTCTTAAAAGGAATTAGTCGCACTCTTTAAATTGTCAGAACTAGATTTCAATTGCCGCATGTCGTGCTGTATGTGTGTGTGCTCGTGTGACCCATGTGTTTTATTAAGTACCTGAGTGTGTGTTTATGTGTTAAACCATGGCCGAGCTTTGAAAGACAGTGGGATGTGGTGGACACAACTATTTGATTGATTGTCGCTAATGACTTAAGTGCTGCAGCGAGCCTTAACTAAACGTTAAACGCTTTTGATATTGTCAATTTAAATTGTCAATGCAACACTTGAACACGAACGCTTTGCTTTCTCCGACAATTAGCGACATTTCGGGCAACATATCTCAATTGTCATGAACAATGACGAGACACTATCACGTCTCGTGGTCTCGCCTGTCTCCGGCATGCTGTTTGTTAACATTCAAGATGGCGAGATAACTAAAGGTCGTTGTCTTAGTTACCATATTTTGTGGTCTTGTTCGGTGACGGGTACAAAATGAAAACATTATTCGACCATAGAATTGAAAATGTGGAAATACAAAAAAAAAAAGGGCATTACTTTTTTTTTTCAAGATAGGTTGTCTGCAGAAAATATTGCAATAAAATCTACTTACTACAAAAGGAATCATAGCAGGGAATGCTTTCGTCAAGACCACACTACAAACAGCGATATTCCTGCGAGCGCTGGTAAGGACAGTATAGAAGGACTTTCGACAGTTACGCTGGGCAGGGCACGTATCCCGTAAGGGGGACAAACACATGCCAAAAGCAGTTGTTGTTTTTTTGTGAGCTAAAAGGTGGTCGAAGTAACAGAGGTGCCTTACGGAAACGCTTTAAAGACCTTCTTAGGCGCCAACTTGCCTTAGCTGACGTAGAAGAGAGCACCTGGTTGCAAGCGGCCTCAGAACGAGACAGCTAGAGGTCACTTACAAAGGCCGCGGGATACACATTTGAGAACAAACGGAAATTCTCTACCGCGGACAGACGTAGACGATGGTTATGCTTATCTTATCTTATATAACACAGATGTTACTTCAAAAAGAAAGAAGATGATTACATCCTACGCGACATGCATTTAGTTATGCATTTTAACCAATGACCTAAATTCTGCTAAGTCATTGGTTTTTCTGGCTAGTTCAGGCAACCCATTCCATGCTCTTCTAGCACTAGGGAAGAAGATAGCATTTGTATAAATTTGTCCTAGCATTTGGAATGAGGAATATGCCCTTATCTTTGTGTCTTTCTGAGTATTTTATTAAATTTTGTTTTTGTATTTGAAGATTATGGTTCAGTGTTTTATGTATAATTGCTGCTTCACTTTTGACTTTTCAATTCAGAAGGCTTTCTAAATTTAGTGCTTTTACTGAAAGTGTTACTTTAGTCAAATGTGAATATTCGTTTGTTATGAATCTCACTGCTATATTTTGTGTCTGTTCCAGTGTCTTAATGTTTTCTTGAGATGAGGGGTCCCAAACAGATGATGCATAATCTATTTTTGGCCTAACCAAGGTTAAATAACATTTTAGTTTTATGTTCTTATTTGATTTATAGAAATTTCTTTTTATAAACCCTAATGCTTTGTTTGATTTTTTTTTATGTTTGCCCTGGATGTGGCCGAACGGCGCGGGAGGACCTAAGTCTAAGTAAGTAAGTCTGGATGTGGCAAAATATGTAGGTCACAGCTGGGGCTGCGTAGCCACGAAAAATACTGCATTTCTCATTAATATTTGGACTCAGAGATAAGCCTTATTAATATTATTAGAGCTACAGATAACATTGCAATATATCCTGCCTTACAAAATGGGTCGTACAGATCTGTGACGTGGCAACGAGCTATTGGTCTTCCCTGTCCACAGGTTGGGACGTCACAGGTCATTGTTAAGGCCTACTATGACGATTAATCTCGGCGGTATACGCTCTGAACTCTCGTTCGGTCGTCTGGGATTGTCTCCAGCGGGAGGTTTGGGCTAGGATGTAGGCCTACATTATCCTCAACTCTGAAGGAACATCCAAATCATGTAAAACGAAAAACAAAAGCAATGGACATGAATCTGTGTTAACGTTAAGAATGAAAATGTAATGACCTAAGAATCGTTCATGTTTATTCTGAAAAATAAAATACATGATCTATGTCAACAAAATAATCGATCCTAGAATCGGAATCAAGACTACCTCAGCTTACAATAAGAAAACAAATGTTCTTCTCGAGGCTGGTTACGAGTCAGCATGAAATATTTCCCACAATGCAAATCATTTCCTCTCCAAGATAAGACACTTATCCGTTCCTATCGCGTGCTAACTGACAATTTCAGCCAATCATTTGGCTCGCTGAGTTAATCAGGCTGTGTCGCTTTCAGTCTTATTTGCTAGCTGTCTTGAGCACATTTTTTCCTCAGAGTTATAGTTTTTTCCTTGACACAGATATTAATTGCACGTCGACAACCGTTTAGTCATATTTAGTCTACAAGTCTTCTTTTTTTTTCCTAGTCACCAGCACGATAAAGCTAATTAAGCTATATCTTGTCACCTCCAACTACGAAATCAATAAAGTAGAATTGAAATTATTGTTTGGGTAAAGGAAAAAATATTTAATTCAAAGCGCTTTGTCAGACACGCAAAGTTGTAGTGTGGGCTAGGAATAGATTTTGGCTCTAAACTATTTACTGATCAAATATTACTGTACAATATGAACAAATCCAGAATTATAGCAAGATATGAACAGATAAATAATTATTTTAAGTTATGAACAGATCAGGAATTATTTTAACGTATGAATATATCAAGAATTACTGTAATATATGAACAGATCAGGAATTATTGTGTAAGTAACAGATTAGTGGCTGGGAGTGGGGATGATTAGAAAACACTAATAAAAGTAGATTATTAGAGAATGTAATTAACAGAATCTGAATACGGGACTCTGTTATTGTTTTAATATTCTATTCATGGCCGGATTTAAATATAAGGAGGCCCTGGAGCAAACGTTTTGTGGAGGCCCCTACACTTTTTCGAAAGTTTTACTAAAAATCCATTTGTTGATAAAAATCCATTTGTTAATAAAAATCCACTTGTTGATAAAAATACTAATATCTAAAAAGGATGCCATATTTCAAAAGAAAGGGAGTGCTTGTAAATTACATTTAATTTTGATCTGTATAGAAAAATACAATTATTTAATATGCATATTTTAGTAACAAAAAAATGAAAATATTTAGTGCTTAAGCCATGTTATAAATTCTGAAGCTACTCTTGTATATAACGAGTTCACTATAAGCAGACTTTTTTATGGTGGGGGGGTCCCTTTCTTGAGGATACTCCTGGGCAGTAGCACCGCCTGCCCTTCTTTAAATCCGGCACTGATTCAAGTTATAGTTTAAGTTTCCGTAGCTATTAAGAAACAAACTGCAGACTTTGATAATAATTTTACCGAGACCTAACTTACCTTACCCAATGATAGTGTCGCTTATATCAGTATTTCTGTGGATTGATATTTCACTTCCTAGCTCACGTGGAGGTCACTCTCCGATGTAGCAGATCCCACCCAACCCAGTCTTCCCACTATCTTGCATGAAGCTTTGAATTTCTTCTTTGTGGTGCTGCTTTCTTCCAGAGAGTCATTTCAAACTGAGACTTTTTGTGTGTATATGTTGGCGTTATATTCTTATAAAAGTAAAAAGAATAAAGTTCCCCTTTCAGACCTTGCGATCTATAGGGCAGATGATGTCAAGGTCATCTGTTCCTGAAGTCCATGGTAAAAGGCAACCGCTTCTACTTTTCCCTAACTAATATCAGGTACCCATTACAGCTGTGTGGACTCAGAGGCGCCCTAAAAATTCCAGTTTTCCTCAGGATTCGAACCGGTTCGGAAGTGAAGGACTTTAACGCACTACCACTGCGCCTCCCATATTTATATAGTGGAAAAGAAAAGGCATTAATTTGTTTTATTTTATTGCCATTAAAATGAGCTTTGAGAGATCTTCAGCATTGCCAAAGCCGTTATAGTGCCTTTCCAACTTTCAGAGTCTTGATGTGTTATCTTAATAGTTCAAATTTTTTTTCGCTGGGGCATTGCCGGGCTCGTTAGCTTTGGCTTACTTCCTACCTATATTAAAAAAAAATCAGAATCCAAACCATCTACTGCATTGAAGGTATGCCCAATCATGGTAAAGGTTTCTGGAGTCAACCCTGAGGAAATACCAGGAGCTGGTGACCAGCTTACAACACATAGTGCTACATCCTGGCAGAAACTGTATCGGAGATTATAATTAGAATTTATATCACCATTTACCTCATTACGATTTGTACCTTCTGGCAGCGGTTG
This sequence comes from Biomphalaria pfeifferi, assembly GCA_030265305.1. Lineage (NCBI taxonomy): Eukaryota > Metazoa > Mollusca > Gastropoda > Planorbidae > Biomphalaria > Biomphalaria pfeifferi. The sequence continues at coordinate 3,652,288 of JASAOG010000001.1, read as the reverse complement.
ATTGAGTTTTCTCCCCCTTGCCTTTCGCAGATGAAGTTGAAATCTTATACACGTTTTCATTGCCATGAAGTAATTTAAAAAATTAGTGAATTAATTAGTGATAATTAGTTAATTGATTTATTAGAAAAGGGAGCTTATTCAGGCATTGTTGAGATATAAGGCCGAAATTTTGCGTTTCTTTACCTTAGATAAGCTTTGTTGTTGTTTTTTAAAGTATTTGATCAATTAATACAAATAATTGCTGGTCCATGTCGCTATATAATACAAATAGCTGAACTAGAGTTGCTTATGTGTCAATGTGTGTGGGGGATGGGGTCGATCACATAGATATAATTAGTTCCCCCTGACTGTAACCACAGTCTCTGCTCTCAATTCTCCCTAATGTTTTATATCTCCTATCCTGCTAGATACACTTCCACTCCAGGATAAACCTATTTCATGACACTTTAGAACGCAGATACCGTATGACGGAAACTAGGTTGAAATGAAGACACTGCTTCGCTTGCTCCGTTCTCCTCCTTCGTGCTTGATTCTTTCAAATGTTTGAATTCAAAAACATCTTGAGCTTAAATCGTGATTTAGCTTATCGAGTTTTCTCCCTTCCCAGGAGGTTTCATTTTTCCCCTTTCATTATAATATAAATGTTACACTTTGAATTAGGTAAGGGAGGGGCGCCATTCGTGCTGGCTCCAGTACTTGAGGAACAGACACTGGCTTTTTTTTAATTCAGGAAAACTAATAAGTCTCCTGTTTTAAATGTAGTCTAAATCATGATCGTGGCTCGCTTTTTTTTTAAAGTATCCAGCACTGTGATAGCTATAGTAGGTCAAGTATAGAGAGAGAGTCACGATGTGAATACCAACACAACGCCAGAGTCTTGATTGTGTCTCCATAACGCTATCTTCTGGTAATTGGCGATACTTAGCTCGTGGTGGCGTTTAACGTTTTATTGATTCCTTCAGTTTCGTTAGTTACACTCAACAAATGAGAGTCTGGGGGTTCTTGGTATTTTATAGGAGCACGTTCTAGAGTTGACGAATGAGCCAACATTGGGAAATTAAAATTTAAGAAAGGCAATCGCAATGAAAAACAATTAAAGATGGGACAAGCAGCTGAAGCAGGCGACCTAATTACTAGAAAATAGTTACAGAAGATGTTACACAGTGTCATCACTCACATCGCATGAAATAAAGCAAGATCATTAAGACCTTTTTGGAACACAAACTCAAATACGTAAAAGGCAGGTTTTAATATTTTCATCAAGAATACCAGAAACTATGAACTACAAGCTATCAACAACTACAACCCTATCTCCGTCAATACAAAAAGAAGAGAGGTGCTCGAGTCGAAAGTGTTGCCGATACTGTTGTATTGTTAGTTCGACGAGATTTATTTATGTTATTATTACATTGCTAATATTGTTAATATTTATATGTATTCAATAAAGATAATAGTTATGAAGATGTGGATCAATTTGAACCTGGCCTAACGGGTGTGATTGAATGATCTAATTAATTTCTTTTGTTTTGTAAAGGGCCAATCTCTAATTGAAAGCATCAACAACAAAAAAACTTTTCCATCCCACCGATCATCTTTCGTCTTTTTATAATAGACTTGTACTTTAAATGTCTTTGACCAAACACTGCTTATTAGTTGTTGTTTTAAAATATATCCCACTTATATACATACTAAATAGATTTTTTTCTTTTTTAAAGAAAAATAAAAAAATTTTTAATGTACATAGCTAGTATGACAGAAAATATTTATTTAGTAATAACATTACAAAAAACATAACCGTTCGCCTAAATATTCTATAAATATGCTAATAACTTATTTCTTCTACTAAATTTTCTCCTGTATTTTTTACAATTAATATTAAAAATTTGTTAAAATGGTGTATTTTTATGGAAAAAAACTGCTTGCATAGTTGATTTTAGAAATTAAACTTTTCGCATTCAGAAAAGAAAGAAGTAGCCTTTGCATCAGAACTTTGAAAGATCAGAACTTAAGATCAGAACTTGGAAAGATCAGAACTTGGAAGGATCTAAAATATCAAGAAGTAGTAAGTAAGTGAGACCAATCGTTATAGAAGGCCTCAACAATGAGCTGCAACGTCACAACCTGAGGGCAAGCCAGTGTTCAGGCCTTCCATATCGATTGGTCTTGGACTAAGCGTCGAAAGATATTTGTGACAAAACGAAACACTTCACTCAAAGATGACATCGAGGAAAATAAGTGAAAAACGCAAATCTGTAGTCTTCAAAGTTCAATAATCAAGGTTATCCATTATTCACGGTGCTACATACGTTTCCAATATTTTGTTCTAACTTAGTTAAAACAAGCAAAGTATTTTTTATTTTTTTTTGAAGTACGCATCTTATATTGAGTGAAATTGTATCAATTATTTTAAATCAATCATGCAATTAATTGTTAGTATATCTAGACTAACACTAATACTTTTGTGCGATCAGAATATTTTGACCAATTGCTTTTAGCTTAACGCAACATTCATGCTTATAAAGTGCTTAGTGCGTTATGGTCAGATCCCTGTTGTGAACCGGTGGGGTGGGGCCCTGTGGAGGTTGGGGTAACTGGGGAAAAGTTTTTCGTGATGCCTTTTCGAAAACAATTTTTTTTTAAAGGGGAGACGAGTCTATGCTCCAACTCGAGCCTCCACGATGGAGTTTCTCGGAAGGCCAACTTGTAAGCCACTGAGCTATCCAAGTACTTGTAAAAGTAGAAGGTTTTATAGTCTATAGTTTAAAGGCTTATCTCCCTTTCACTTAGTAGGCCCTACTGTCGCTAAATAAAATAAAAATTACGACTAACTGATTAACTGATTTTTGTTTTCATTGATTCGTGTTTTTTTCATCGACAGGGATTAATTGTGCAAGTTCTTCACTTCATCCGAGATAGGGAAGTGGAAGAGGTGTAGGCCCAGACAGAATGAGTTGTTACAAGCTTTTAGAAAAACTGCGTAAAATTCAAATCCCTTACACAGATTTAAATAACACTAGAAGAGTCTCAGGTGAACAGAGAGTGGTAAAGAGCAAAGGACATTATAGGATTAGAATAACTTTGCTTACATGCATATTTTCATCTATGACCAGAGATCTGTGCTATATTTTTTTCTCTAAATCTATGTTTATTATTGTTGGATTTAGCTTATAGTTAGAAATACACAGACAGATGTCTATAGTGGAAGGAGAGGAGGGAAGAGCCCTATGCTATTTAGAAAATAACCATTTCCTGCTAAGACAAATAGCGATAAACGAACCAGCCTCAAACGATGCATTTTATTTTAATACCTTGTGCCAAAAAAAAACTTTTTGATTTCTGAACAGAGACCTCACTTGTGTCAATCAAAACGTGAACCCTATACAATCGCATCTAATTTAATAAATAAGCTTGTTAATGGTTTGAATTCACTCCCTTTATTTTTTAGACTCCTCACCCCTCCCCTGCCCTCCTCAGTGTTATCCCCCTCCGCCCCATCTCTCCTGTCTGAACGATTTCTCCCTTCCGGCTTAAGGATTGCTGATTGATTTTTTTGTTTCACACTTTCCTCTTCTTTTGGCTGGGTCGTCTGAAGAGATGGCGATAATTTGCCGTTAAGAGCCTCCATGAACTTAAAGCGAGGGTGTCATTAAATAGAGGGCCTGATCTTCGGGTGCTGAGATGCTGATGGGCGAAATGACAAGTCACGGGATGACAGGGGGGAGAGAACTCACGCGCTATGACAGGAATAACTCTGAAGCCAGGAGATCTTCCATTAAACTGAGAACATGACACGATGTCTCGCTCTCTCGCCAGCGTGTTTAAGTAAATTGGTTTGTCTATATCTATAAAACTCCTTTGATTTCTTTCGTCCAGTCTGTCCGGCATAGAACAATAGCCTCATAGTGAGTGTGTGGGTGTGATTCTCTCGCTTAAATCAAGTCTCTGCACGAGATGGTATTGACAACAGGAACAACAACTTTATTTCAGAAGGGTACAAGTCGAATGATCAGAATTAAAAATACAAACAGCTTTCGTTCGGTATTAAAACAGAGCTAAGAAAAAAAAAAAGCTGAGCATAAACAATGTAAGGAAACTGTAGTGGTATAAATATAACTCTGAAGGGGCCTCCCATTACTTAATGCTGCAGTGCTCTTAAATATTGTTAGGTTTCGAAATTGTGTAGTTGACTTGTTATAGCTAGTTATAGATCTTAGTGAGCACTTTGCTATACGGAAGTGAAACATGGTTAACTTACTCATGGCAGGGGGAAAAAAAGCTAAATATCTTCTATCACCTAGGCCAAAGGCGGATATTTAAAATCAGGTCGCTAGCTAAAATAACCAATGAGGAAGTGCTACGAAGAGCTGGGTACCAGGACATTCATTGTGTTATCAGCAGCAGATGCATTGGGTGGCTTGGCTACGTCATAGAATGCCAGTAGGTCGACTTCCACAAGACATTCTGTATGGTGATCCAACAGAAGGCAGGAGAGCCGCTGGTCGTCCACTTTTACGGTATACGGATGTATGTAAACGCGACATAAAGCTCTTCCAAATTGACACTAGCAGCAGTGTATCAAGGATTGGCCTCTTTAGTTACACAAGAAGGGAAAAAATAGTCTCTCAAGACGTAAAATGCCACAGAGATCTTAGTGAAGGATATAGTTATCATTTATCTAATTATAAAATCTTGTAATAGCTATCTGTTTTCTGACATTTTACAAGAAGACCCACAATAAACCAGGAAAAGCGAACCTAGCGTATTTTCGCGCATATAACCAGTGGGTTATAATTTGTTCCCAGACGGATGGCGGCTGTGCGGGGTATACAAAGATGCGGGATTTACAAACTTTATTTTACTCATAAGCATAGCATAAAGGAAACTATGGGTGGATCTTTATACATCTTATAGTTAGTTAGCTGTGTGGTTGTGCAATGTACTTTGGAAAGCTTTATGAGCATTTCATTATAACCCTCAAGAATACAAATAGAACCAATGATATTACTTTATGTACCGCTAGTTTACGGCAAGTCATGCTTTGCACATGCGGGATATAAAAGGGTGCGGGTTGTACGACTTTTAAAAAAGTTTTGTGTGGGATGTACAGGCGTGATAGTTATAAGCGTATGCGGTATATATGCGCGAAAATACGGTAGTCTACAGTAGAACGTATATTTCTAAGCTTTGAGCATCAATCAGAGCTCTGTATTATTAAATATATATTGCATATGTTCTATCTCGAAAGCCCATGGGATGCGCACAGATGAGTCACTGGTGTAAAAAAAAAATCTTTCATCAGCCCCAGGGTAGACTCTTCGGGCAGTTGAAGCTTGTCAGCCTACTTATGAAAATTAATCAAGGACATAAGCATTCTGGTTTCAACCCAAGCCCTTGCGGGACCCACTGGGTGAGCTTTTTTTTTTTTTATCTCACTCAGGGTAGGGATGGAACAAGTAGCCCGTACCCCAGTACAAAAAGTCCGCCACGCCGTTCCACAAAGGGGGCCGTCATCAGAAACCCGTGGCTGGAGTGGCGGTCCCTGCATGGAACAGTGGCGGTTACATTATAGGAATATGAGATAAACTCCCCGCAATCAGCACTGTTCACTTGTAGCGAGTGGGGTCCAGGAACGGGGACGGTGCGCTGTGTACGCGGCACGGCCCGGTCTGGCCAGTTCAACAGATATGGCTGTCTACCGCTGGGAGTCCTCAGACAGGACACGGGATGGGGAATCCCATGTCCAGACCTGGTTGTTGGATAAAAGCCTTTCTAACAATCAATGGGATAATGGCGCCCAAGTAGGCGTCAATTCCCTACTGGACTTCACTGAAGGTTTCAAACATCTTCTGCCTTGATATGTTAAGGATTTATGAATCAGGAGCCCCTTAAGCATTGCAACCTTTAACGATTATATTCCCCACATTCCCAGCAAAAAATATTTCCCCTTTGTATTATGAACTATTCCTTTGGGGTCACATAAGGAAGGTTGAGAGAAGGATTATGACTCATGGGCCACACCTATGATCCCTTCAGCTCTCTTTGTTTAATGTCCAGGAATCTTGCAGCAAAAATACACATAATATATACAAATTTTTTTTAAAAAGTTATATTTAAGGCTTAAAATGTGAGAACTACTGTAATAAAATAGAAGAGGCACAGACACTATTAATAGCATCCTTTAACACAAGATCCTTGATAGTGAGAATCTGGCACTTAGCCCCGCGGCCACTCATGAAGCCATGTTGTATCGTATCAGTTATTATAACACTATTCTTCGACCATTAGTAAACTCGACGCACGCCATCATCTTCATCCCCATCCCACCCCACCTCTCCCTCAAGCTATTCTTCACACCTGCTTCATAAATATCTACGCCCCTGCGGTCAAGCCCAATTCAACAAGGAGAAAGGGGAAGAGGTGGGAGAAGATGCTGAACTATGAACGAGCAGGTTCCGTGCCACGGACGTTAGCCATCAGCAGGGGGCCATTAAGGAGGTCGATCAGCTCTAAACACACGACAACAATGGCGGCAATTAGACGTATGGCGGGAGAGAAAAGGAAAAGGAATTGTGGTGGCGTGGGGGGGGGGGGATAACTGATGAGACTGGGGAGAGAGTATGATGGGAGTGAGCGGGTGGAGAAAGGGGGGGGAGATGTTTAACTGGTTGGGTAAAAATTTAGAAACGTGAAGACAACTGTTTGTGGATTTTATTGAAGTTGTTAGCGTTTAGTGAATTGTTAAATATTCATATTGTGTAAACCCATTTTGTATCAGTTTTGGGTTAAATGCAAGACAAAACTATTATATAATAATATCAGACCATAGATTTCAGATACTATAATACTATAAAGACTATAATAATTTGATTAAGAAATTTGCGCGTTACTTTGCAAGACAAATGATTATATTGAAGTCTCGAATAAAGCATATCTTGCCACCTTCAGAGATTCGAACTCGAGCAGCCTTTGCTTAGGTTGTCATGCGATTTGACTCACTCAGCCACATGCCCCATTGATGAGTGCATCATGGCGGCATCAGAAAGATAACAATGCTGTGCTATACCTTGTCAAACATGTAGAGATGCTAATATGTTCTAAAAAAAAAAAGCTAATGCAAAATAATATTTGTCTATATTTTTTTTAAATAAATGACGTTGAAAAATATTTTAAAATATGTTCAAAAAGGTGTTGAAAATGAGTTCATGTTGAAAACACATTAAAAACAAAGATGTTAAAAATTATGTTTAAAAAAGACGCCGAAAATAATGTTGAAACAAAAGGTGGATGAAAAAACATGTAGAAAATGATATGGACAAATATATTTTTGATGCCGTCGTAACACAATCCTTAGTGGGGTGTGGGGCTGAGTGGGATAAACCGCCTGGCAACCTAAGCAAACTGAGACCATTCGCTATAGAAGGCCTGAACACTGACCTGCATACGTCAAAACCTGTAGGCAATTTAGATCAATAGCTCGTTGCCATGTCAAAGGTATGTACGACCGGCAACAAGCTGTTTGTCTAAACTGCCCACAGGTTGTGACGTTGCTAGTCAGTGTTCAAGCCTTCTTTAACTAAAGTCGCTTGCATTTAATCGAGTTGGTCAATAGTATACAAACGTATGCGTTATAAAAGCTCTCTAGTGTAAGGGGCAGGGACATTAATATTTCATCACTAATGGGGCCTCGGTTGTCAGTTAGCACAGAGCTCCACCATTACAAAGTCCGGGCATGTTTGGTCAACTGACACAGAAGCGTGCCTAGTTTTTTATTGTGATTTCTTCTGAATGTAATTTGATAGTAAAGTTAAAGCTGCTTCTTTCAGACCTACCAATTTATGATGTCTAGTTTATCTGTTGCCCCTTTCAGACCTTCCAATTTATGATGTCTAGCTCATCTGTTTCAATAGTCGACATTCAACAACCACCAACCGATTTAACTTAACCAACGTAGATCAGGTACTCGTTACGGTTGGACTCGATGGCGCCCTAAAGGTCCCTAAGTTCAAAATCCTAGTTCTCAACTGGGTTAATAACTCGAAACTCCAAGTTCGGAAGCCAATTGCTTTAATACTCGGCCACCACTCCCCCCCCAGACGTTATTTAATAAGATCCACACTATTTTGATAGTTATTAAGAAGGGGGGGGTGGAGTCTACGTCTAGTTAGGTGTGTACCTTCAACAGCAAAGATGTTGACATTTATTGTTTCTGTCTCTGTCTTGTACCAAGGGAATGAGGCTCAATCACGTCAATGACTAGTTGTGAGATCAATACCTTCTCATTACGCTGTTGTTATCGCCCCTTTAAACGCTATAGAGACCCCCCCATTCCCTTCAACAATTGATTCCGCTCCGTGCTGTCGCATCATTAAGAGAAGCTTGGACGACTTAAGGCTATCTATCATCGACTTCTTGCCGTTTGATTGACGTCACACATGAATAAAGATGATATCCCCTCTATCCCTTTAGTTAGTCCATATTGTTGTTTCTTTTTCTCATCGCTTTGTCTACTTTTAAACTGTGTGTGTGTATGTGTGTGTTTATTCTGTTTTAAAAGTCTCTCACATGGAAACACTCGGTTGTTAGAGCACTTGGACCAGAGCCGAGAGTCCAGAGTTCGAGCGAAATTATCTTTCAAACTGACACCTCAAATTTGAACAAACTACATGAGCATATACATTTCTATCTGTACATCCAATTCTGAATCTCACCTTGTTACTGCTCGCAGACTTGAGGGATAATATTTCTTAACAAAATCTAACTTCCTACAATAACACAACCTTTCAGTCTGACGTTCTGGAGTCGTCTCTCCTAACTACGACCAAGGGACGACAATGCCACCATGTTGCATAATTCACAACAATCGCTTACCTCTTCCCACCGTCACCATAGAAACTCGCGAACACACACATACACAAACACTTCATGACAACCTGACATCTGCTACAGAAAGTAAAAATGTGTGGTTAATGTGTTGGCCACATAGCACGTTAATCCAAGCAGAGGCGTAGCTAGGGTGGGGGGAGGGATGGGAAGAATTTGAAAATCCCTCCCTAGCCCCCCAAATGAGTGTTTTTTTACATTAAATACTAAATATTACGCAAAATGCAGGGGCCCCCAAATAGGCCAAGCCTCGCCCCCCCTCCCGGGCCTCCAAATGATGGCAAATTCCTAGCTACGCCACTGAATCCCTGACCACAACAGCTTTTGACTCTCTCATACCTCCCCTCTCCCCGGGGCTACATTTTTAATAGAAAAAAAAAGGTTTCCATTAGATACAATAGCTCACGGCGTCCAAGAATAGTTATCTGGTCATCCGAGGTCTCCCAATCATAATCTTATGTTGCCCAAATTCTTGTTGCCACCAATCCTACTGCCACATTGCTCAATCAACCGTTGCCTCAACCCATATTGCCCACGCTCTCGTTGCACCATCTCCTGTTGCCAAATAGCATTTAGCCCCATCTCCTATCATTTGTAGGAACGAATGTCAGTCATTTGGTGGACGGATTACATGTTTACCTTCCAGTAAAGTTTAACTCAAGTAAGCTTATCGTATTGGCATGACGGTCAAATGGTATTGCATTTGATTTCCTAATCGAGCGTATTTATAACTTTGGGATTTTAGGAAGCCAAGCTAATGGACTTGAAACAAAAAATCCACCCACCACAATCGTTATTCCAACAGCAACATATGCATGTGAGACAATGGAAGTCATCTGCCAAAATTGAGAAAAGACTAAATGTGGATCAACAAAAATGGCTAAGACGGATTTTAGGGAGTCAGTGATAGAGATCTCGGGTCTCAAACAAGGAAATCCTGCGCCGTACTGGGAGTCGAACATTTAATGAGGTTGTGACAAACAGTCGCTTGAGGTTTTCGGGACTTGCTCTCCGACAAAATAAATTACGCATACCAAGAGTTGCGATGAAATGTTGGCCAATACGAGCAAAGCGTAAACAGGGACGTCCTCGTATAACGAGACACTTTCATGGAGGAACTCAGAGCAGTGGACCATATGGGAAGATGCTTCAGATGACTTTTTGTGGAGACAGCTTTCAGCCCGAATGCGCCTAACTGCGCGGGAAGATTTAAGCCTTTTAAGAGTCCAGCCAACCCTAAGAAGAAGTACACGCACTAGGTCGTTGTGCTGGTCACCTGACACCCACATTAACGGGCGAGCTTTATATCATCTGTCCCCATTGATCGCATGACCTTCTTTACTTTTTACACTTATATAACGTTTTGTTATTTATATATTAGTAATATTAAGCAGGCAACTAAAATACATATAACATTTTTTACAAACTAAAATAAGCGTAAATTGTCAATGTATTGCCGTGAAATAATAGTCGCGTCCTCTCACGCCTAAACATGGCTACTGAAATGACAGACACAAGGTGTTTAAGACACTTTTCAGTCAGTGCCTGGCTCGCGTTCAAATCAAATAGGACCCGTTTAAGTGAAATTCATAAAGGGACTACAGTAGACTAAGCGATGAACAGAAACGATTTAAGACTTTTAAGGAATATTCGGAGTTGACCAAAACAAGTACTGACCTTAGGTGACCCATGACAGAACTGTTCAGCGGTGGCCAGGGGCAACAAGGACTTTCTTTTCTTTTTCGATGTAATTTATAATGTTAGAGACATCCTAGGGTGAAAAATAATATCAAAGACTGCCTCGAGGTAACTCGGAACATCAAAGACTGTCCTGAGTTGACCATTGACCTCAAACGTTGTCCCGAGGTGATCCGGAATATGTAAAAGGCAAAAGTACATTCAAATGGTGTAATTTAAAAGCCAAGAATACATTAAGATGATGTAATCGCCTCTACTCAGAACTAAAGTTGAAACTCGCTGCCAATCTGATCCACTTAACGTTTATTAATATCCCAAACTTGACCATATGGTGTAGTACGATCCCCCAATATCTAAAATGACATTTGTAAACATCCTTAAGACACCGCAGACCTGGTCTTAGATGCTCACAATACTCTGTCACTCTGTGAATATGTTAATTTTCCACATATCAAGAATTTAAAAAATCCAAACACAACCTTAGGCTCGGTTGATGAACTTATCCCTTATTCATGTCCAGTAATTATTAGTAATTATAGTTTCCCGGCGCCGTCTGCAATTAGTATAAACTGTTGGAATAGATTTATCATTGAAACGAAGATAGATTCGAAAACAACAAATAAGCATAATCACTAGCATACAGGCTAACATACAGACATAAACATACAGACATAAACATACAGACATATACATACCTTAATGAGACTAGTATCTTGTGTCGTATCAATACTTGATTGATAAAAGAAAAGAGGATCTCTTATAATTCTAGAGAGATATGTAAACTCTTCCAATGGCATCTCATTTATTTCTTTGATTGGATTTCAAGTTATTTGGCTACAGACTCATTAATATATGGTCCCGTTTGAACGCCACACAAGTATAAGACGCTAAGTATAAGGTGTCCTTGTTGATTATACATACATTAGAGTGAAAGTTTAGGTGTAAAATAGGGTAAATAAAAATATTTATGACATATCTGTTTGTTCATGAGCCAACAGTCTTTGTAAGACGTATATGAGCCAACAGTCTTTGTAAGACGTTCATGAGCCAACAGTCTGTGTAAGACGTTTATGAGCCAACAGTCTTTGTAAGACGTTCATGAGCCAACAGTCTGTGTAAGACGTTTATGAGCCAACAGTCTTTGTAAGACGTTCATGAGCCAACAGTCTGTGTAAGACGTTCATGAGCCTACAGTCTTTGTAAGACGTTCATGAGCCAACAGTCTTTGTAAGACGTTCATGAGCCAACAGTCTGTGTAAGATGTTCATGCGTTAATAGTGTGTAAGACGTTCATGAGCTGCCAGTCTGTGTAAGACGTTAATGAGACCACAGTCTGTGTAAGACGTCCATGAGATCACAGTCTATGTAAGACGTCCATGAGACCACTGTCTGTATCAGACATTCATAAGCCAACAGTATGTGTAAGACGTTCACGAGTGAGTGATTCGTGTGGGACGTTCATGAGCCAACAGTTTGTTTATGGACTGACACTTTGCCTGGAAAGCTCATGAGACAAACAATAGTGTTTTACCCTAGTTTCAGCAACGCCACACAAAATAAAGATAAAAAGATACAACATAAAACAACCTCCACCACAGTCACTCTCACACACTTTCACACACACACACGTCTACCAAACATCAACAGACTGACGTGTTCATCAGACGTACACAGTAGCTGACAACTCGTCTACAGTGGCCAAGTGAAAAAAAAACTTATAGCTGTTTAAGTTCTCCCAACAAATGGAATTTCTAGATCGAGACAGCTATTAAATCGCTCGCCGAGAGATTCTCTCTGACTTCCGGCAATTTCACTGCACTAGGGGTATTCCCGCGGAAAATCGAGGCAAGACGGAACTTTAATGAGGGAATGATTTCTGCATTTGAAAGAACAAAGCCCGTCAATTCATTAGAGGAACTGTCTTGCGTGTGACTCGCCAAATGCATCCTCCTTCGTACTGATGGAGACACAAAGCGACCGGCCTACCCCTCCCCCCTTCTAAAACCGTTTATTATAAGAGCGCACATTTTCATTAAGTCATTATTGCTGCCACTCGATGGAACAAGATTGAAAGGGGGGGGGGGGGGGGAATGGGGAGGGGGGATGGTGGATGGGGTGGGGGGAATACTAGGGAATGGTCACCGGAAAACATGATCTCTCATCCCACCCCTCTCCTTTTCAGTTTTTTTTCCCTTTTTTTTTTTCCACTAGAACCAGCATTACATTCCAGTGAGAAAATTGTCTGGATGATTGGCCGTCTTCCCAGACCTCCCCTTCCCCTTCGCTTCACTTACGCCTTCTGATTCAAACCTTTAGTCTTAGCTATTAAGGCGACTTTAGCTTCTATTTCTATCGATCTGCGAACGTTTGAGGAAGGGCCAGTAGCCCCTAGCTTCATCCGTTCATCTTACAGATCTACAGGGCAACAGCGCCCAAGTAAATTTGGGACTTGAAACCAAAATAAGAAGATAGTTCTTAAAAGTAAATTTTTTGGTCTTTGCTGTTATGTACTTGTATTCTACTCAATGCAGGTTTTCCCTTGGACTATTATTTTTGTGTAAATTACAATTAAGAGTAAGCAAGTTGCCGAATAGTTGAAGTAATGGAGATTCTAAGGGCATCTGTCATTCGAGCCGAAATCGCCATGTACTAACAACTCGACCAGACAAAATTTTAAAAAGGTGAACGTTATAAAACTAAATAGATGAACTGTATACTATGTGACCTAATCTAGCCCAATACCAAGTCCCTATCTCTTCATATATCAATTTCCTTTTTTTTTCTTTATTTCAGTACCTAAAGTTAGAGAACTCTAGATCAGAACTAAAGTCCAAGTTATTTCCCCTGTCCTGCAGGCACCCTTACAACTTGAATCTATTAAGATCGTTCCCAAGGCCGACGGCCATTCAGTTAATGGTGGACATTTAACCCTGGCGATAGATACTGCTTGGTCTAATAGCATTGGTCAGTAGTTATTGCTGCCTCGGGTCAACAAGGGAAGGAATTGGTCTTTTGGAAACAAATGTGTGTGCAGAAAAAAAAAGGGAAAAGGTCTTTGACTCTGGCTAAAAACAAGCGAATTTTTTTTAAAATCTTAACTTTGTCCTAAAACACACATCTCACAAACACATACACACACATCACACACACTTTTCGCGCACTTGAATCACACACACCTGACACTTTCCACACATAGGTGTTTGTGATTGGACTTGTGTGTGATATGTGTGTAACGGGTGTGTGTGATAGGTTGTATGAGATATGTGATAGATGTTTGTATGATAGTGAGTGTGATTTGTATTTATATGATATATGTGTATGATTTGTATTTATATGATATATGTGTGTGATAGGTGTTTGCATGATATATGTGTGTGATAGGTGGTTGTATGATATGTGTGTGATAGGTGTTTGTATGATATATGTGTGTGATAGGTGTATGTATGATATATGTGTGTGATAGGTGTTTGTATGATATATGTGTGTGGTAGGTTTTTGTATGATATATGTGTGTGGTAGGTTTTTGTATGATATATGAGTGTGATAGGTGTTTGTATGATATATGTGTGTGATAGGTGTTTGTATTATATATGTGTGTGTGATAGGTGTTTGTATGATATATGTGTGTAATAGGTGTTTGTATGATATATGTGTGTGATAGGTGTTTGTATGATATATGTGTGTGATAGGTGTTTGTATGATATATGTGTGTGATATGTGTTTGTATGATATATGTGTGTGATAGGTGTTTGTATGATATATGTGTGCGATAGGTGTTTGTATGATATATGTGTGCGATAGGTCTTTGTATGATATATGTGTGTGATAGGTCTTTGTATGATATATGTGTGTGATAGGTGTTAGTATGATATATGTGTGTGATAGGTGTTTGTATGATATATGTGTGCGATAGGTGTTTGTATGATATATGTGTGTGATAGGTGTTTGTATGATATATGTGTGTGATAGGTGTTTGTATGATATATGTGTGTGATATGTGATTGTATGATATATGTGTGTGATAGGTGTTTGTATGATATATGTGTGTGATAGGTATTTGTATGATATATGTGTGTGATAGGTTTTTGTATGATATGTGTGTGATAGGTGTTTGTATGATATATGTGTGTGATAGGTGGTTGTATTATTTATGTGTGTGATAGGTATTTGTATGATATATGTGTGTGATAGGTGTTTGTATGATATATGTGTGTGATAGGTGTTTTTTTTGATAAATGTATGCATGAATAACGTGTAATTTTGTTTACATGTGTCTTTTCTTAACGCAGCAATTCGTTGTTTAACTTATTTACAGTTTCAATGTAGTGAACTTTAAAAACTTGTTCCAATTTACTCAAACCCTGGATATATCGACTCACTCTGTCTGTCTGTCTGTCTGTTACACATTTTGTATACGTTATCTTTTCCAAATTCCATTCTCGGATCAAGTTGAAACTTTGCACAATTATTCATTGTTTCTGACAAAACATGAATCAATAAAAAAAATTTATTAATCAATTAGTGATAATTGATTTATTTTGTTTGATATAGAAAAAAGGAAAATAAATCTTACAGTAGTTAGATTTATGGCTTTAAGCGTGCAGTTCTTTTCTTATATAATACAGACGTTACTTCAAAAAAGAAGATGATTACGTCCTTCGCGTCATGCATTCAGTCATGCAGATTAACCAATTATTTAAATTCTGCCAAGTCACTGGTTTTCCTGGCTAGCTCAGGCAACCCATTATATGCTCTAATAACACTAGGGAAGAAGGAGCATTTGTACAAATTAGTCCTAGCATATGGGATGAGGAATGTGGGGTTTTTTTTTGGTTACATTTTACTAGGTTTATACTTCTCTTAGGTAAAGGTTACACTGAATAAGCTAATATTAAAATAATATTAAAAAGGACACACACAATCTCGGACAGAATATGTATATCTTAAAACTATAAGTGAATGACGATATTTCATCATGTTGTTCTGGCAATTCTTTAAATAATTGAATTTCATCCCTGACACTGTTAAAAAATGAAAAAAACAAAACAACTCAAACGTTTACAATTTGTATTTATTTTTAATACATACATATCAATGATCTATAAGTTCTCATCTTAATCAATGTTTATGGCAGTCCAGAGTTTTATCTACAAATAGAAAATTCCACGTTTTAATTTTAGTTCTCAGACAAGCAGCATGTGCAAGAAACAATGTAGAGAAAGAAATAGATTTTAAAGAGATTGAGACACAACGGTGGTATGAACACAACAATAAATGTATATCACATGTCACATTGTCTTGGTACAAAAAATATATTCAATATAAGAAGTAATGTTGTTAATAATGTTGTAAATAATGTTGTTATTAACGTGTTTAACCAAGGCCTCAACACTTATCTGCGACGTCGCAGCCTGTGGGCAATGCAGACCAATGGTTCGCTGCCGCATTGTATAGATCTGTGACGTTGCAACGAGCTATTGGTCTCCACTGACGACAGGTTGTGACGTTGTAGGCCAGTGTTCAGGCCTATTATAACAAATAGTCTCGGCTTAAGACTTCTGAGTACGAGACAGTGACACAGTATTGTCAATTTTTTGTCTTCCTTTTTTTCATTGTCAACTAATTTTTTGGAGTCCTGTAACACGGTGACCATAAAAAATAGACGAACTATCCCCCCTTTCAAGTTGAGAACTCTATCTCTGATAAAGACAACTGTGCGGCAGTTTAAAAATTATGATTTAGAAAATGCCAAAAAATAGATAATCGAACACTATTTCTTTTGTTCTAGATCTCATGCCATTGCTTTTAATTCTATACAAAATGTTTTAGTGCTTGTTCTAAAAACAAAAATGTGTTTGACTATCAACGAAACCGCAAAGAGGAATTTAAAGAGACAGAGGTCACGATGACTCTATGGATGTGCAATGTGGTGTTAGTCTATACAGAAACAACTTGTAGAGTCTATTTGAATGTTTCCAGATAGTATAACTCTGTCCAGACTAGTCAGAGCTACTCTGTGAGCCTACTTTCTAAGTCATTGTATAGAAGTCACTACAAGTTAAAATAATGCATTGCTCAAATAATCAAGTCTTGATAACAAATCTTACGCGAACATTTTGTTAGTACTGTTTATCATGCTGTATAAAAAGAAAATAACTAAATAAAGTGTAGAGAGAAAAGGAACTAAATTTTTTGTTTCATCTTGTAGCGGATAAAATTAACGTTATTACAATACTACATACACTCACTTAGAGTAACTATATGACTTTAATAAGAATGATTATTATTTTTTCGAGGTTAATATCTTCATAATCAAAACAAACAAAAGATCAAATTTGATAAGTTTTCACATTTTTTTTTACTTTAAAATAATAATGTTTATTTTGTTACAATTTATCGTTTGATAAGAATAAAAAGGGTGCGATGTGACCTCCTGAAAGTTGAATTAAGTCAGCCTTCTGTTCAAAGCTAGCCAGGAAAACCAGTGACTTGGCAGAATTTAAGTCATTGGTTAATTTGCATGACTAAATGGATGACGCGTAGGACGTAATCATCTTCTTTTTTGAAGTAACGTCTGTATTTTATAAGAAGAAGATAAGATAAGGTGTAAAAATTAAGATTTCAAAGTAGAGAACATTCGACTGTCAACTTGTCATCAGTAGTAAATAGGTGGGAGTTCTTGCTGGATCTTTTGGGGTATTGAAATGTTTAGTCTGAGTACTGGAAAATAAATGTTCTTATTTGTGTATACTACTAAATAAAGGATGGGGTAGTGATTGATGTATACGTATAGAAGAAAGATTTCCACTTGTAAAGTCGAACCACTGGAAGAAGAAAAAAATATTGAAAAACGTGTACACTGTCCACAATACTAAGCAAATAATATATATTTAAAAAAATAGGCAATCACTGAGACTCCATGTTCTGAGAACAAAACAAGTGAAAGTAACGAGCCAGTTTTTATCATGAGAAAAGAATTCAACGGAAACTTCTGGACAGACATCATAATCATGTACGTTTTGTTTCACTTTCAAATCTTATTCCGTGAGTGACAGGCTGTTATAATAGTGACAGTAAAGGATGTAGATCTATTTGTTTGTCTACATTGCTAAGGAAGCAGATCTATTTGTTTAGCTACATGCTAAGGAAGTAGATCTATTTTTTATATCTACATTGCTAAGGAAGTAGATCTATTTTTTATATCTACATTGCTAAGGAAGTAGATCTATTTTTTTATCTACATTGCTAAGGAAGTAGATCTATTTTTTTATATCTACATTGCTAAGGAAGTAGATCTATTTTTTTATCTACATTGCTAAGGAAGTAGATCTATTTTTTTATATCTACATTGCTAAGGAAGTAGATCTATTTTTTTATATCTACATTGCCAAGGAAGTAGATCTATTTTTTTTATATCTACATTGCTAAGGAAGTAGATCTATTTTTTTATCTACATTGCTAAGGAAGTAGATCTATTTTTTATATCTACATTGCTAAGGAAGTAGATCTATTTTTTTTATCTACATTGCTAAGGAAGTAGATCTATTTTTTTATATCTACATTGCCAAGGAAGTAGATCTATTTTTTTATATCTACATTGCTAAGGAAGTAGATCTATTTTTTTTTATATCTACATTGCTAAGGAAGTAGATTTATTTTTTTTATCTACATTGCTAAGGAAGTAGATCTATTTTTTTATATCTACATTGCTAAGGAAGTAGATCTATTTTTTTTTATATCTACATTGCTAAGGAAGTAGATCTATTTTTTTTATCTACATTGCTAAGGAAGTAGATCTATTTTTTTATATCTACATTGCTAAGGAAGTAGATCTATTTTTTTATATCTACATTGCTAAGGAAGTAGATCTATTTTTTTATATCTACATTGCTAAGGAAGTAGATCTATTTTTTTATCTACATGTTAAGGAAGTAGATCTATTTTTTTTTATCTACATTGCTAAGGAAGTAGATCTACTTATTTTTATAAGTCCAGGTGCGAGTCTATTTGTGATGTTATTTATGAATTGTATCTTTCGAAATTTAACTTTTAGTTTATAGAGTGCAGTGCGGTTCAAATGTCATCAAGAACGTGATGTCTCACACAAGAGATGACGTCAGAGAGGAGGGAAAAGTATTTATACGTCAAAACTACATTAATGTTTGATTCATTTCAATGTTTATGTTCGTCACGAAAGTTAAAATTGCGGCGTCATTAAAACGTGTCAAAACAGAACACTTGATCAGCATTTATACATATGTGTATATATAGATATATTAAAACCTCTGTTCCCCCCCCCCCCCCAAGCGCACAAAGTTTGGTGGCTACACCAAAGCGTCTTCCTTGCATTTACATCTAATACGAAATCATAATTCTTTAAGTGGATTGGTGTCTTCACGTCAGTGGTACGTAAACTCTATTTAAAAACAAAACAAAATGTGAAACAGTTCAATAGTAAAGAATGCGTGAAACAACATTAGAATATAGTTAACATTAAATATGTACAACCGGTTCCTCTGTATGTATAGTTTGTAAAGTGAAGTTGAATTGTTTCGATTTCTAGTCTATTTCTGTAACAGATTCTGAAAGTTCTCTAAAGTTGACTAAATCTGTTGAAAATCGTCTGATGTTTTTGGATTCAGTTGGTAACAAGTCTTCATCGACTTGTTTGGTTAAAACAAGGTCAACAGGACTGTCCACGGCGATGTCAAGGCCGCTGGAGCCATCACTTCTGCTGATCTCGCCTGCACACTCATTGCTCTCCTCCAAGCTTGGCGGAGGGGAGGGGCTGGTGGCCGAGTCCATTAATTTTGGAGCCCTGTGCTCCAGCCTGATGAAATGATGTTGGTGTAGGCAGGGCGGGGATTTATCTTCCGCCCCGGCTACTGTAGAAGGGGGTGATGAGGACACGGTGGATTCGTCTCTGTCGCTCTCGGTAAACAATCCCAAGTCGGCGCAGGTCACGTGTTCATCCTTCACCCTGTGGTTCAGCACGTCCATTGCTGACTCACTGCGTTTTATACCGTGCCTTTCACGAGCTTCGCTCCGCTTTGGATGCCTGTCGCTGGGATCGTGCCCGCAAGAGCTGGTGACGGTCTCGTCCTTGTCCTTCATGCTCAGATCTTCGGGAACTTCCGGTTTGACCAGAAACAAGGGCTGCGGCGAGTGAATCAAGTGGGCTGGAACTGACCTCAATTCTTGCTTTTTAGAGCTGTGACTCTTTGGTGTGTAAGGGCACAGCCTGGACGCGTCGTGGGCATCCTGGAGACTGTTGGAAAGTATGTCTCTGGAAATCAAACTGTTCAGGTGACTTAGGACACCCCTGCTCTCAAAGTCTATGCGGCTTTCAAGAGCCGCCTCCGCCCGGGACTCGGTGTTTTTCTTGTTCTTGGCTTTCAGGACGTTCTTTTCGGCGTTTAGTTTGTGTTCAGCGACTTCCGCGCTGGAAATGTTTTCTTGCTTCTTCCATTTAGTACGGCGGTTCTGGAACCAAATCTTGACCTGAAACATAATAATAATAATGTAAGCTTTATTCTCAACGCTACTTAACACTGTAACACTACACCATCTCATAGTAATGCAAACACTATAAGTCAAAGGGAATCTTTAAAAACGTTCTTTTACATTGTCATTTTATTTGAGACCTCCTCCTACATAGAAAAAAAGGTTATTGTGCTTGTTGTGTGTGTCTGTCAGTAAGTCACAATAATAAAGTACTACTAAATTGAAAATCTGATTAAACCATCTTCGTATTGTGTTTGAAAAAGGTGCTACTCTCCGGCATACGCATTTTTAAACTAATTGTGCAAGACTAATGCACACATATTTAAAAAGGGCGTATTTCTTTCATTTATAGCAACTCAATATTATAACATTCTGTTGTATTTCAATGTGTTTTGTGTAGTTTAAAAAAAATTAAAGTTCCCCTTGCAGATCGTGTGGTCTATAGGGCAGATGATGTGAACGTCATTTGTTTCTGTGACATTCGCTTTACGAGAGTGTCATGTGGCCAGCACAAGGACCAACCGCCTTTACTTTACCTCAACTAATGTCAGGTACCCATTAGAACTGGGTGGACTCAGAAGCGCCCGAAGATCCCGAAATTAAAAATCCCCCGGTTCGGAAGTTAAGTGCTTTACCACTCAGCCACCGCGCTTTGTCTAGTGTGCTATATATTTATTTTACTTTACTTAGATCATCCCACGCCGTTCGGCGCATTTTGGCGGCAAGCTGTCTTCACAAAGATCTGACTTTTGCAACGTCTGAAGCCTCTTCCACCTAGTGTCCAATGCTCTGAAGTCCTCCAAGAAAGTGTGGCGCCAAGTTATACAAGAAAGTCTCTTTTCGCGCTTTCCTCAGAATGGACTCTTTTTTAGCGCAGGTGACTTCCATGTCTCACATGCATACGTAGCTGTGGGGATGACGATGGGGGTTAAGTAGGTCGATGTTTATCTCAAGCCTACTAGTTTGAATGGTCTAAACTGGCTTTAGCCTTTGGGAAATGGCCCCTGCATTTTTTATGTGGCATGCTACATCATGATAGGCATCCCCATCGTTTGCTATGATGCCGCCTAGGTATATAAACTTATCCAACTCTTCAAGTTCTAACTCGTCAAGCCTGACTGGGGCTCCTTTGCCTTATATCCCACTCGCACAATTTTAGTCTTTTTCAAGCTTATTCGGAGGCCAATTTTGGGTGCCTCTCTATCTAGGCTCTCCCTCATTTCTTGTATGCATTTATTTGTAGACCCGAGTAGTGCGACGTCGTCGGCGAAGTTTGAATGTACAATGTTTCATTATTTTATTTATGTTATTGTTAACTCTTTTCAGTGTGTAGATGTTTTAATTGTTTTCAATGAACATGTCTCTCTTTCTCTCTCTCTCTCTCTTATCCCCCACACTACATAACACAGAAAGAGAAAATGAAAGAGAGAGTGAATGTTACAATGAAATGTACATTACGAAACCTGTGAACCTGGAAGTGTTCTAACTAATGTCCCAGGCTGTCTAATGTGTTAGTCCGTCATAAACTATTGACATCCTTGTACAACCAATTAACTCAATTACATTAGGTTTTCATTAAACGATGCTTTCATTGAATCTCTCAATAGACATTTCTTTTGATACCGTTTGAATACCGGCCCTCGGGTCACGTGACTGAAAGGAAACAAAAATACATTCACTCTCTTAACTGAGATTACTACACTGTAGTTTTTTTTTTTTTTTCAAAATTCATGTCCAAATGCTATCTGGGTTTGAAAAGCACCATTGATTCGTCTCTCTACCTGTCTCGAACTGGGGAAACAGTTTATTCAAGGATCAGTCGCCATATTGTATGTATATCTCTACTTAATGGATTCTGTTTACAGTTCTCGGTAGACGACAATTTTCTAACTTTAAAGAACAAAAAAAAGATGTCCTCAAATATCGTTCAGTATGTGTTTGATAAAGCAATTGATGAACGGGCATAGAGTGAAAATTGCAATTTCGCAAAATATACTAGATCTAGTAGCCTCATTTGAAACACTGCCTGAAAATATGTCCTAAGAAATAGTAGATTGGGTCAAGACACTGGTATGTGTAACCAAACCCCAGAAAACCCGTTCCCAACAGATCACTAGGCTAAATGAAGACATTGGTACGTGAAACCAAACCACAGAAAACCCCTACTCAACAGATCAGTGGGCTAAATGAAGACATTGGTACGTGAAACCAAACCACAGAAAACCCCTACTCAACAGATCAGTAGGCTAAATGAAGACATTGGTACGTGAAACCAAACCACAGAAAACCCGCTCCCAACAGATCACTAGGCTAAATCAAGACATTGGCCCCGCAAATCCATACCAGAATTTTAGAGCAAGACAATAGGTTCTTAAACCCCTCTCTGGATACCAGGAGATGGGGCCCTTTGGATTACTGCTTATCCCTGACTTATTTACGTTTATTAGACAAGTTCTGATACTTGACTTTTTACAAGCTAATATCGACTGACTGTCTATCTTTCTGTCTGTATGTCTGTCTAGTAAAAGGTGTGTACAGGCTATTTCTCCCACACCCATTCTCGGATCAAGTCGAAACTTCGCACAATTATTCATTGGCATAGACAAGACATGAATTTTAAAAAAAAAGAGTAACTGATTAGTCAGTTAATTACTGGAAATTATTTTTTTATACCAACAAGGGAAACTAATCCTTCAGTATTCACATATATGGCTAATTTGTTGGGTTTAGTTCCTTTAATAATTGCTAACGTTATTTCTCACTCACGAATTCTCCGAACAAGTTGACACTTTAAACATTTATTCATTGTGGCTAACCAAACATGAATAAATAAGACAAAATACCCAATTAGGCAATTAATTATTGGTATTTAATTATTTTGTTTGATATTGAATAAGAGAAATAGCTTGTACATTATCGATAGATATAGTTTTAAGGGCAGAGTTCTTACCCTTTAGGGAATTTTTTTTTAAAGGATTTTTTAACATAGTTAGCTTGTTCAATGTTTCAACTCAGAACTGTTGAAAAAAAACAAAAAAAACAAAACAAAAAAAACAAAAAAACACTGTAGCTCTTGAATGAATTAAAAAAAGAAATTTATTACAAACGTCGCATGTAATTAACATTTTCAACATTAGAATTAACTTTTTTTTTTTCTAGGCCCAACTTATGCTCTTTATTTTCAACACTGCAAGTAATTTTATTACAGGCTGAAAGGAAGTCGCTGCTAGAGAAGAAATCTTATTTCACTGTCTCTTTTTTTATTCGCTACATTTTCTTTTAGACAAAAAAATCTAGGAGGCACTCGGTGGAGACCCTCGTTGGAGGCCCTCGGTAGAGGCCGGTCATTTATTGCTTTATAAAAACTATTTAAAAAGCTGTCCTCCATTATTTTATTTATCTGCGTTTTTTTCCCTTTGTTATGGGGTGGGTGGGGATGGGGGTGAATTCAGGGATCTATATAAAATATCACACCTTAATAACGAGGGTGGATGGCACCCTGGCGGCCCTCACTTCGACTAGCGTTGACTGGTTGAATGGGACAGTTATTGTCGTGTAATCGGTGGCCCTCCATACACGTCCTGCTATCAATCCGCCGATCTCGCCCAACAGATCGGGAAATCAAAGGGCAGGCCCGACGTTTATTCTATAGTGATGTATCGTGATTTTTGCCCGGACAGACTTTGATTAGTTATTAAATTAAAGTAACACCTTCGTTTCAATGTTCTTATTTCATTGCTCTATCTATAATCTTATTTACTTTGGATGTAAGATCTCTCTCTCTCTCTTTATCTCTCTCTCTATCTATCTATCTATCTATCTATCTATCTATCTATCTATCTATATATCTATATATCTATCTATCTATCTATCTATCTATCTATCTATCTATCTATCTATCTATCTGTATCTATCTGTAGATCGTTTTCTTTCTTTGCCACTCTCTCTTATCATTCTCTCTTTATAATTCATTTTCATTTCTTTATCTTTACTTTGTCTCTCTCCCTTTCTCTTTCTCTCTCTATCTCTAAATCTTTTCTTTTATTACCCTTCTCCCTCCCTCTCTTTCTCTTTCTTTTCTCTCTCTCTCACTAATTTTCTCTCTCAAACTTTGCCTGTCATTCGATGTCTCAAGTATTCACTCTCTCTCTCTCAATCTCTCTTTCCTCTCTTTTGCACTTTGTTCTATTTTTTCCTTTCCCATTGCTCTCGATCGTTCTCTCTCTGTCTCTCTCTGTCTCTCTCCCTCCAACCTCTTTCGTTATTGCGTCGATCAATAAAGTTACAATAAGTCTCAGTCTAAAGCAGGTGTTGACACTAGGGGTCATTGACAAGCCTGTAGAATCTGTCGTCTGCACCAATGAACCAACATAAACAAGTGATTGAGATTTTAAGTGGCTATTGAAACATTTCTAATGACTGAACATGAGTTTAATTTATTGGAGATCAATAGGGTCTCGTACAGCGGCTCTTTAATGGGAGAGGGCAGATAAGGGATGGGAGGGTCTTATGGTGGGGTAATGTGAGAGATTATCAGTAGATTAGATAGATTTAGATAGATAGATTTAGATAGATAGATTTAGATAGATAGATAGATTTAGATAGATAGAAAGATTTAGATAGATAGATATAGATTTAGATAGATATAGATTTAGATAGATAAAAAGATAGATAGATTTAGATAGATAGATAGATAGATAGTATCTATCTATCTAAATCTATCTATATATATATATCTAAATTTATCTATCTATCTATCTATCATAGATATCATAGATAGATAGATTTAGATAGATAGAAAGATTTAGATAGATAGATTTAGAAAGAATGATAGATAGATAGATAAATAGATAGATAGATAGAAAAAAAGTTAGATAGATAGATAAATAGATAGATAGATTTAGATAGATATGTTTAGATAGATAGATTTAGATAGATATATAGATTTAGATAGATTTAGATAGATATATAGATTTAGATATATAGATTTAGATAGAAAGATTTAGATAGATTTAGATAGATAAGTAGATATAGATTTAGATAGATATATAGATTTAGATAGATTTAGATAGATATATAGATTTAGATATATAGATTTAGATAGAAAGATTTAGATAGATTTAGATAGATAAGTAGATATAGATTTAGATAGATAGATAAATAGATAGATAAATTTAGATAGATCTATAGATACATCATAGATAGATAGATAGATTTAGATAGATAGATTTAGAAAGATAGATTTAGAAAGATAGATTTAGATAGATAGATTTAGATAGATAGATTTAGATAGATTTAGAAAGATAGATTTAGAAAGAGACAGATAGATTAGATAGATAGATAGATAGATAGATAAATAGACAGATAGATAGATACATAAATAGATAGATAGATAGATAGATAAATAGATAGATAGATAGATAGAACTGTTTATTTAATAACACTTTGTGTATATTTATAAGAAAACAAAAGTCACATCTACAAATGAAGTGGACACTATTGAGAAGTTGACCATTGCAACGTGAGGCACGTAATCTTCACTGGCGAGAGTCAATGATTTTTTTCCCATTGATTGTAATATTTCTTCAAGTAAGGAGACTTAAGACTTTGCACCTACATACTAAGTAATAAATACTATTTTCAGTGCGTTGTTTTAAGTATTGATGGAGCTCAATCAAGACAGCACAAAAAAGATTGTACATTGGTTTTGTTTTCTAATCTTAGAATGGTAGAAGTTCAATAGATATTTGTGACATATACTGTTGAACAACTTCATTTAGAAAGGGAAAGCGAAAAAAAAGCGATCCTTTTATAAATGTGACATGACGAATTAGAAAGGAAGAAATGAAAACTTCTGTATGTTACTGCAAGGTACTGCAGTATCTTATTGCAAGTGCTGCAGTGTCTAACTGCAAGATACTTCAGTATCTTATGGCAAGGTACTGTAGTATCTTACTGCAAGGTACCTCAGTGTCTTATTACAAGGTACTTAAGTATCTTACTGCAAGGTACTGCAGTATCTTATTGCAAGGTACTTAAGTATCTTAGTGTAAGGTACTGCAGTATCTTATTGCAAAGTACTTAAGTATCTTAGTGTAAGGTACTGCAGTATCTTATTGCAAAGTACTGCAGTATCTTACTGCAGGGTAGTGCAGTATCTTACTGCAGGGTACTGCAGTATCTTACTGCAGGGTACTGCAATATCTTATAGCATGATACTTCAGTATCTTATCGCATGATTCTGCAGTATTATATTGCAAGGTACTGCAGTATTTTATTGCATGGTACTGCAGTATTTTATTGCAGGGTAGTGCAGTATCTTACTGCAGGGTACTGCAGTATCTTACTGCAGGGTACTGCAATATCTTATAGCATGATACTTCAGTATCTTATCGCATGATTCTGCAGTATTATATTGCAAGGTACTGCAGTATTTTATTGCATGGTACTGCAGTATTTTATTGCAAGGTACTGCAGTATTTTATTGCATGGTAAATGGTAGTTTTATTAATAATTAATTTATTAAGAAATTTTACATTTAAAAACACCAACCCCCTCCGCACCACTTAATCACCTTGTTGCTGGAACAGATTAAACTCTAACAGAGAATCGTTGGGAGAAGAAAGATAGACGGGTTATCGCTAATTTAATTTCATTTAATTTCTAAGGTAATTAACAAAGGTAATTAACATTTTGAAGTGATGAACATGAGTTGATGATAGGCGTAAATGCACCAACTCCTCCTAAACAAACGAACCAGTTGTCTCGACATGAAGGGAGGTAACATCACGATTCCGTGTTCGTCAATAAAAAAATTGAGATGTCTAAATAAATTGAATTAAACTCAAAATAAGGGGAATGAAATATTGACGCTATTATTACTTACATTTTATATAATAAATAATAATAATAAATCACAGAATGAAACATTTCTGAAATAAATACTCTGCATTCTCTTACAAAATAATTTTAAGGAACTTTTTTTTTTTATCGAAAGGATTTTTTTTTAAAATGTCACTATAAAGAATATACATATTTTCAAACACCATCCAGAGGTATGTGCTATTATAAATATCATTCATTTAAAATCGTATGCGACAAGTGGACCAGCCGCTATCACAGAATGGAATTTTTTTAGTTGTTCGATAAATAGCTAAGTATTACAGCATGATAGTAGGCCTATGTCGAACATTATGCTAATGTGGCCGTGTTGTAATTAAGTATGGTCGTACGGCAGTATCATAATGTTGTTAGATTCATGATTGGCAGTATATTTGAGTTTATTAATAGGCAAAATAATAATAAATAAATAATTTTGTTTCCCTTTAACGAAACTCGACCCTGGCAGCGCCAGAGAATGAAAATTAATAAATAATAATAATAATACTCTCAGAGGGCAGTACTACTGCAGACCTGCCACATCACCAGAAAATTCATACTACGATGAATTTTGTTTCTCTTTAACGAAACTCGACCCTGGCAGCGCCAGAGAATGACTACTCGTTCGTTTCTGACATAATATTAATAATAATAAAATGTCAATTAGGTAAAATGTCAGTAATGTAAAATGTCAGTAATGTAAAATGTCAGTAATGTAAAATATTAGTAAGGTAAAATATCAGGTAAAATATCAGTAAAGTAAAATGTCAGTAATGTAAAATATTAGTAAGGTAAAATGTCAGTAATGTAAAATGTCAGTAAGGTAAAATATTAGTAAGGTAAAATGTCAGTAATGTAATATGTCAGTAATGTAATATGTCAGTAAGGTAAAATGTCAGTAATGTAAAATGTCACTAATGTAAAAAATTAGTAATGTAAAATGTAAGTAATGTAATATGTCAGTAAGGTAATATGCCAGTCTACTGTCTACTGCATTATGCGTACAACGTCATAAACGAAGGTGTGTTTCTCCATACAAGATCCTCTGGAAAACTATTTAATGTATCAAGGCTGCGGGCAAAAAACCAAGGTTAGGAAGCTACTCGTCAGGGAACTCCTGTATGCTGATAATGCAGCTATTGTGGCTGATTCTGATATTCAGCTACAGTGCCTGGTTGACAAATTATCTGCTGCTTGCCAGAAGTTCGGCTTAAACATCAGTCAAAGCAAGACTAAGATACTTGTCCTAAACACAAACACTGCACCTCAAGTAAGCATTAATGGCCAACCACTAGAAATTGTTGATCACTTTTGTTACCTTGGCTCCATCATATCCAACAACACTCTACTGGATAAAGACATAAACAACAGGATAGCCAAGGCAATGGCCACCATGTCACGGCTGCAGAAAAGAGTCTGGGACAACATATTGCTGACTAACAGTACTAAAGCCCTAGTCTACCGGACCTTTGTGTTGAGCACCTTGCTGTACGGAAGTGAAACATGGTCAACCTACTCATGGCAGGAAAAAAAGCTGAATGTTTTCCACCTCCGATGCCTAAGGCGGATCTTTAAAATAAGGTGGCAAGATAAGATAACCAATGAGGAAGTGCTACAAAGAGCAGGGTGCCAGGACATCCGCTCTGTTATCAGCAGCAGACGCCTCGGCTGGCTTGGCCACGTTAGTAGAATGCCAGAAGGTCGACTTCCACAGGACATTCTGTATGGCGATCTAATAGAAGGCAGGAGAGCCGCTGGTCGCCCACTATTACGTTATACGGATGTATTCAAACAGGACATGAAGCTCTTCAAAATCGACACTGGCAACTGGGAAGAGGTAGCGCTGGACAGATCCTCATGGAGAGAGAGCATAAAGGAAGGGTCAAAGATTGCAGATGTCATACACAACAGAAGCAGAAAGAAGGGTGAAAATGCAACGGCGCCTGGTGATTATATATGCCCAACTTGCTATCGCAGCTGTGTATCAAGGATTGGCCTCTTTAGTCACACAAGAAGTTGCAAAGGGAAAAGATCGTCTCTCGAGACGTAAAATGCCACAGAATATGCCAGTATAGTAGAATGGCCTGGTATGGTGATAAGATAGTATTGTTGTTTATTAAAGATTGACAATGTAATCATAGTCACAATGCGAGAACAGACACACACACAAAAAAAAGATTACAAGCTACAAGTTCGTGTCATGTGTCACATGTGCAAGAATTATTGTCCTCAACACGTTTTCACCTGACCAATGATCAAATACTGTTCATAGCACTTGTATTCATTTACTCTGTGGCATGGTGTCAAGTTGTTGTTTTTTTCCTTCCAAGCACATACAAGGGTTAGCTCGCCTAGCAATGCCCAATAAAAAGTATGGAAAAGAAATAAATCTAACATATTTTCAGTAATGGACACTGGCATTCTTTTGCAGAGCTGCGCGTTCTTAAAAGGCCTTGGGATACATATTTGAAACCAAAAGAAGATGTGCTTCTGAAGACAGGCGTAGACGGCAAAGACAAAGCTTAAATTAATCACTGACACACGACTACTTTGAAATGAAATCAAAGTATGTAGGTCATAGATAGGACTGCGCAGCCATTGGAATACTGCACTTTTAAATGTTTGAATTCGAAGTTAGTCCTTTAATTTTTATGTATTTTTAATTTTGAATAGGCTGCTATTTCAGGTGTGACGAATTACTGAGATCTATTTCACACCTGGGTCTGCGTGGTCACATGAAAAAAAAAACAATGTCATTTTTTACACTTTGGGACTTAAGGATATACTTCTTAAAGTTAGTATGCGTTGAGGTGAAGTGTTAAAGCGTTTGGCTTCCGAACCGAGAGGTGATTTTTAATTTTTAAGAGCCCCTCATATCCTACTTAGCACTAATGAGTACCCAATATTAGTTGGGGAAAAATAAAGGCGGTTGGTCATTATACTGACCGCATGACACCCTCGTTAGACAGAAACAGATGCCCTTTACATCATCTGCCCTATAGATTGCATGATCTGTACATTTTTAAACTTTTTTTTTTCTTGCAAACAATCCTCTCACTCAGTGAATAATGAATCTTGTTACGGTTTGTATTTTAAGTTTGTTCTTAATTCTGAACACAATGTTATAAAAAAGTGTTATCCCATTTTGGTGCTAAGCAATACGACATCACAACTCTGACTATGCACAATGTAAGGAGCTTAGTATTTACGGGACATTCTTACTAGGGCCGGATTTAAGTTAGAAATGGCCCTGGACAAAATTTGCGGAGGCCTTATGTAGACTATGATGAAAATAGATATAGTTAATGATAGTTTTATGATACATAAAAATACTTGCACAGATAAAATCTTGTTTTTCCTTTTGAATTCTCAGAATGACTATTAAGATAGGTTTTCAAATTGTTTAGCTTATGAAGGCTGTCCCCCGCCACTTTATTTTGAAGGCGAGGCGTGGGGGGGGGGGGGGGCTGCATTGTGTGCACTGTTGTAAATCTAACACTTACAAACATACGCACACACACGAACACGCTTACACACTCACACACATGCACACACATCTTGTCCTATCACTGTGAGGTCATTGACTGCTAAAGAAAAATTTGAAGAACCCACCTGTGTTTCGGTCACTGCCAGCTGACTCGCCATTTCCGCTCTCTCAGCAGACGATAAGTATTTCTTCTGCTCAAACTGTTTCTCTAATTCAAATATTTGCCTGCCTGTAAAGGTTGTTCGAGCTTTTTTCTTCTTGACGGAGTTGGCATCGTCTTTGAGGTCGTCTTCGTTCTTCCTCTTCTTGTCTCCCATCTCAGTATCTGGGTAAGGAATAGGAGAGGAAGCTGATTTAGAGAGTGAGGAGCTGAAAGTGTTCAAATCACAAATGTCGTCAATCTGGACACCCCTTGGGCATATTTTACGCTTTACTCCTCTGGATTACGAGCATGATTCTCAAGAGTAAACATTGGGATTGCATAACAACTGTAATGAGTTGAGTGTTTTTTTTCATTTATTTATTTATATATATATTAATTACGTGCTTGTGTTCATCCCATATTGTATTTACTATTATTATATTCTTGTATTTTATATGTTTAAATGGTTTAGTGCTTTGTGAATATTTTCATGAACGTATCGAGATGCAAGAGATATGAGATTGACGAGATAGTAGATTGTCTTTTATCGTGTTTCAAGTTGCTTCGAATTCTAGTTGTTGAATATATTTGAAAATTTTCTAGGTTGATTTATGTATTATAGTTGGCCTAATTAACATTAAAAGTTAATTAAAACCCAAGGTCAAAGTCAAATTAATGGAACCATATCATCGAAGAAGCTCCTCTAGCCAAGTGGAGAGAGTATATTGAAAACTATAATCATGGGGACAAGTATAATTTTTTTTTATCAATTACTATTTTAGGTTCAAATAATAAACTAAACATTCATGTTTTAGGTATCATAAAAAAATTAGTCAATCTGGGAATCAAACTCAGGACATTCATGTTAGTACAAATACTGCTTAGTATAGTTCCAAGGTCTCATTTCTATTATATCAATAAATACAAAAGATATACGTAGTATGTCGACTTCCTCTCCAGTCATGTTTGTTCCATTTGGAACGCATGCGCAGCAAACCAGATTCACACTGACTATTCGAACCACTCCACATTCACACCACACATTTGCACCCCCTCCACATTCCCACCAAGCATGCGCACCAATCCGCGTTCACATCACTGCGCACTTGAGTTTTTTTTGACCAACTTTGAAGCTCTTTAACCCTGAAGAAAGATGGAGGTAATTAACAGAATTGTATAAAAAACAAAAGGCGACATCCAAGTGTTTTGTAGATATGTATCATTAGAGAAAGTGAAGGCATGCAAACAACTTTTATATCAAACACTTCACGTTATATCAGCGCTTCTCAAACTTTTAAGCTCGGCGACCCCTTTTTACAATTCCCCACTCTGCGCGACCCCCCCCCCCCCCACACACACATACAGCAATAGAAGAATAGACACTAACAATCCATATTTTCGATGGTCTTAGGCGACCCCTGGCAGGTTAAGAACCCCTGCGTTATATAGACCTTACACGCAGACTTACCGGAAGAGGACAATGATGGGGATCCACAGCCAGGGCTGCAGGTGGACCTGGAGTTGTCCACATCCCTATGACTTTCCAAGCACTGGTCCTGCTGATAGATGTCGTCGCAGTGGTTCCGATGGTGAGCTATGGCAGCGTGCACCAAGTCACGGTGACCGTGAATGGAGTGGGGGTGCTTGAGTGAGTGAAAGCTGACGATGGTGGTGCTGTGCGGATGAGTGCAGTGAAACTCAGGGCACGATGGCTGGTTGCAGTCCGTGTATTCACTTGATAGAGGATAAGAGTTACGGAAAATTAATCATTTCATCCAAAATGAATGTAACTTTAAAAGAAAACTCTCTATAATGTTTTGTACATTTAAAAAAAAACAACAGATTAATAAAGATCAGTCAGAAGCGTTTTATTTTTTAAGGGAAAATATAATTGGGCCTAAAACAGAAAAACTCCAGAAGTTTCTTTCATAATTGTAGAAATAGAGCATCACGTCACGATGTAAGAAGGGAGAATGTGAAAAGGAATTTATATATTGCATAACTTCTTTAGCAGCTTGTGTTGGCCATAGTTCAGAACTATAAGTTTTATTTGTCCTAGTTCAGAATTATAAGTTTTCTTTTAGATTACCTCCCTTTTGTTCAGCTATTTTCCATTTAAGGGCAGACAGGATTTTAGAGTAGCCGTTAAGTTTCCTCTGGTTCCTTTTAGTCAAATTAGCAAGTCTGGTAAATGGTCTTCATATAAAGAAAGGTTAGTGACCTTAGGTCTATAAGTCATTGCGATTGTGTATGAATATGGGGTGCGTTGATTTATGCTTTATATATATATGTTTTTATTTCAATGTAATTGTCACAGGCGTGTGAATATATAATCAATTTTGTACAAAGCTAATATCAACTCACTCTGTCTGTCTTTCCGTCTGATACAAAAATTTCTCCCACACGTATGCTCAAATCAAGTTGAAATTGTGCGTATTTCTTTTACCAGACAAAACAAGAATCAATAAAAAAAAATATTAGACACGCGTTAGTTTCGTATCATCGTCTGCTTCCGTTGTAAGTCTATCTACTGTTGTTTTTTTTTTCTTTTCTGCTAGCAACTATTCTCGTTGCTTCTTAGCTAGAAACACCAACACTCGCAAGTCTTTGCTATTTATGATAACGAGTTGTCCAGTGGGTACTTAGATCTTGTGTTGGGAAAAAAAACAAATAAGAAAAACATTATTAAAACTATAATTAAAAAAACGACACTATCTCTAATTATGAAGCTTCAAATATAAAAATAGTAATTTAAAAAATAATTTAAAACATTTTGGTTCGATTCGGGTATCTAACCCGTGACGCCGTCAGCTGCTAGAAAATACGAATATATGGTTTGGCCAGTGAGGAAGGTGTATTAGTGCGATTATTTATTTGTATGCTTATTATATGGACATCTAGATCTAACACTTGACCTAAAGTTCTGATTTAGAACTCTTAAGATCAAGTCTAGATCTAGAATCAAGATGTTACCTAAAAAACGTAAAAATATAAGCAACGCTTATAAACTTCAATAAATTTAAAGCAACTTTAAATTTACTCAGTAATACGGTAATACGGCTGACTACGCCATGTCGGCTGTAGACCTAGATTCTCCAGCCAAATTTACATTTATTTTTTTTTTACTTTGAAAAATTATAACGGTCAAACTAGAGTTTTCTCCGTGTGGCCAACGAGCTAGTGATTCTTTTCTCAGCGATTTACATCAACTGTTAAATTTCTAGGAAAATCGTTAGAGTCGTGTTTGAGATCAGCGTCCAGAATCCTCGATCCAGATTCCACAAAGTTCTGACTTGAATAGAGGTATTGTAAAAAAAAAATATTTTATCAAAGGGATCTCCTTTTGTTTAAATTTTGATTTCTAGGATCCTGTTTATATTTTTTAAGCAATTAAATACAGTAAGACAGAAAAACAAGAGAAAGAGATATGAAGAAATGTGGTTGCAGCATAATGGAACCTATAAGAAAACGTATAATGAAATTTAAAATAAAAACAAAAAAAAAAAGAACGGGGAAGATTTTGAGTTAATTAGACAAAATAATCAATGTTAATGAAACCATACTGAGAGACCTCTGTTCATAACTAAATTATAAAATGTACTTTGTGTTACACGCGGAAGAAAACAAATTTGATCCTATAGTGCTGAAAAGTGCACAAAAGTGAATTAAATGAATTATTAAAATGCTTTGCTTTTAAAATATTGAACACCGGATACACCAAAAATTTTTTTTGTTTTTTTTTTTGCCTCCGTATAAACTCTCTAATACAATCTATTTGAAACGCTGTATCATTGTATGTATGTGTTAACTGTACCCCGACATTCAGATAATGTCCTACCTTTGGTTCACCGACATACAATTATACGTCTATAAGAGAGGTGTTTGAACTCGAGACTCTTAGATACCGCCAGAGTGTATCAAGGACAACAAATTAACCCTACCGTACCTAACCCTATGGTTTAGGAAATTAATATTTTCATCTCTTCACTCTGCTTCTGAAGTTGCAATGAGTTAAGCTTTGGTTAATATGATAGCCCAATAGGTTTCATTGTGTAAATTAACAAACGAACAAAAATACGAAAGAATCAGATGAAGTGTCCTATGTACCATCACGACTCGGTGATGAAAGGGTGGGCAGCCGATGATGGACGTTAGCAGCTGAAATATAATAGTGGAAGAATGGTAATTGGAAAAAGATGCCAGGGCGGAGAAATACAATGATTGTGAAGCAGATCACACCAAGTTCGTGCAGCAGTCACGTCACAGACTCAAGTTCGTTGATTAAAATATTGTCAGTGTTATTTAAGACTTTAAAACAGGTTTAGGCAATTTAAGGAGGTCATGAAGAGTCTTGTTGGTTTAGGGTTTTTTACGCTCACGAGTAGTTGCAGTAATGAACAAAAAAAATTATAATAAGGTATAGCTGAAAGGTCATGTTCAACATATCAAACTAATTAAACTAAGTAGATTTGTTATGGTTTGAATACAATGTTCGGATAACAGTGCACATATATACATATTTTGAAAAAAAGGCTTTGCTTATGAAATGCACTCATTATAGTTTGATTTAGTTCGCTATATAACATATAAGGTAACAATTAGCACTGTTCTGTATTTTTTGAAACACCTTCAGAAAATGTTCGCCCCGTTTTGTTAGTTTGTAATTTAATAATTATCTAGACCTATAATTAGCTGTACACTGAAACTGTCTTCACATTTTTCCTTTAAAGAAATATAAATCTTTGGTCTGCTAAGAAAATTATATCAAAGAGAGCTCAGCAGTATCGTAGATAAATTGTGTTAATAGTTTTTAAAGAACTAGATAATTGGAAACATTAAAATAATACAGATAGATAGATAGATAGATAGATAGATTGATAGATAAAGATATAGATATATTTATTCATTTATAGGTATCACATATAAAAGGTTGAATTCGATAGAAAATTTCTAGAAAAATCGTTAGAGACGTTTTTTAGATCAGCGTTTTATTTCCTCCAGCCGATGTCCATGAAATTCTGACTTGAATAGATGTACTGTAAACAACTTGTTTTAAAACACTAATTCTCATTATGATGCTGATGACATTTTATAAGAACATTTATTTTACTCTAAATAACTCATGAATGATAGATTTTAGGAAAAGGAGCATTTTCTACCACACCTAAAGTTCCCTAACCAAAACCCCAGCTTTTTGTGTTTTTTTTTGACCCCATGAGAGTTGGCAAGCTGAAATGAGGACTTGTAAAACTATGCTATTTATTTTCTGTGTACTGTCTGTACTTCCAACTATCACTTTTAGATTGTCGGACAGGAAAAAAGATGTAAAAAATCTGATCTCACGATATGTGGTAGCCTGCTAAATCTAGACGCAACGGCTATTTTTTGACAACGCACTCTGAATTATGGGCATAGCCAAGATTTATATATAGTACCAGGTGACAGCTTCGCTCGGTTGAATGATATGTCAAGGAAATTTCATATTTATCCGAACTCATTTTGGAAACATTTTTATGACGAAATTGAGCAATCGGGAATCGTAAGGATTGCTTATATGTTTTGTGTCATTGTACCTTGCGATTTGAATAAAGAGTCTGTTAGGTCCCTTAAATTCTTCCCATGATTCTCTTGGCGTGTGACAACAACCTAATTGAAATACGCATAAGATTCTTTCTGGTATCTTGATTTTCCTTCAACAAAAATACTATGAACTAGTGTAATTTTAGACTCGGTGCCTTAAATATATCAATGGTCAAAAATGATTGAAAATATATAGTAAAAAAAGTTAAGCAAAGCTTACATATTTAAACGCACTAAAAAAAAGTAGAAGAGAATTCTAAGCTAGGTCTCACTATAAATTTAGCCCACAAGTTTTGGTCAAAAGTGGCAGATTCAGATTAACATCGCCAAAACGACCTGGTCCCTGTTCAGCCTGGGAATCGACATTGTTGGGGCTCCAACTCGAACGTGAAAACACGCCAAAATATACTATAGTATAGGCATCTATCACAATGAACTTGCACATACAGGACTTTGAAAGCAAATCCTCAGATAAGTTAGGGATACTACGAAAGTTGGCAGGTATAAAGTGGGGCGCCAGAGCTGGCATGCTACACACACTCTACTGGATGAACTGTAATGGTTGAAATCCGACTGAGCCAAGAGAGTTTGGCAGCACCAACCCAACCGAAAGAACCCTTGGTAGAGGCTAAATAGACCGCAACAGTCGCTAATAGCACAAAGGCGGACGGGACATAGGTGTGTACTTTGTCCAGTGCTGTCCAAATGTTGATGCCAGTTGCCGATGTCTGTGGTGTCCGTTATGCAGGAGAGTGTCCGCAACTCCGAGAGCTTGGGGGGGGGGGGGGGGGGAGAACGTATTTGTAGGGTCATTAGAATTGTATGGAAGCTATGAGGCACTATACCACGTACCGGATTTCTGTGTGATGTGAGGTTGCTAGCCTTAGGATCACCCATCCTCCTTTACCCTGGCTTGGGACCGGCAGGATACCCTAATAAGGTGTATCCAGGCGGAGTTTATAAGGAGATTAGGATTATTGATAATTTATCATTTTTACCTTCTGACATTAGTACTGGATTCATGAGTCTTACATTAGTTGGACCCATAGTTGTCTGCTTATGAGTTTTTTGTTCAGAAAAGTTATTCGCGTGAACTTGATTTTTTACATTTATTTTATTTATTATTATTTTTTTTTTTTACATTTTTATGAAATTTGAAGATATCGTTTTAATTTCAGTCGAAAAGAAACACCAGTCGTGCCATTAGTCAGCACCAATGTCGTAATGCTTAGATAATTGAAAGAGAGAAGGTATCTATATCCAAACAATGTTCTGTTATCTAGATCTCACTACAGTAACGATGATGGTCATAGACTATTCGTTATGTAGTAGATATCATCACGTGACTAAGTGGAGACATTTATTGGGACTTGATTCATGCTGTCTTCTAGAGTTTTACATCGTACGTATCCATGTCTCGGCTAGAGTGGCGACATTATAAGATTCTCTCAACTATTTTCAAAGTAATCGGCATTAGTGAATTCTAGTAGATATAGTTTACGAAAGACCGAGTGATATATTCATTCACTGTAGTAAAAATAGAAATTCTAGAACTTTCACATTAAATATGAAGAAACAAATTCGTATCAATTTCGCATTTTAAAATGCATCAATGTTTGTTAGTTGTTTTTTTTTAACGGATTTTTAGGAGGATAAGCCAATGTTCTTTTGAGTGTGGTCCTTCTGTTTGCTTGTCTAAATAAGCTTAAAAGAAATAGTATAAAGTCCTAATTCACCTAACTTTAAAGGGTTCTCAAAAAGGTCTTCAATAAGTGAGTTCTCTTTGTTTTTAAAACATATATATATAATAAACCATACATATATAAAACAAAACCTAAAAGGTATATACTGTATCCTACTATACAAGACATACCATGCACTGATTGTAGGTATTATAATTGCATTGTCGAAAGTATACATGTGAGTGCATACTGTCTGACCTTAGTGGCCTGTAGGTAGGACCATCCATGACAGGCTGTACTTATAGAGACTTGTTTATAGCATGGTCTGTTATAGGTCTGGTTGTATAAATTTGAATGAGTGACATAGGATACAAAAAGGTTTAAGTTTCATTAACTAATCAAAGTAGTAGCTGTTAATTACGTAACATTGAGTTTGAGTTGCTGTGTGGTAAATGGGTGACATTTATCGGGGCCCGCTCTCCACTCTGTTGTCCTCAAACAAGCATGGCGAGAGTTTCACTAGCGGACCAGGTGAGAGATGCGGTAGAAGTAATTGCTCCCCCTCCCCCCCCCCACCCCCCAAACAGTGAAATACACACAAACACACACCACAAATTCTTCGGGAAAAGGGGGGGCTCGTTATTTTGTGTTTGAATATAAACACAAAGAGTGTTACAAAAATTACTTATCTTAATTATTTATGATGTTGATAAACTTGGGTGTAAATTGTGATGTGAGTGTACAAGCTAATGTAATGAAGTTTAAAGTATAATTTAGTGACAATGTTTTTTGCTTTAGGGGACGCGGTTGTCGAATGGTTAAGCTCTTGGCTTCCGGACCTGAGGTCCTGTGTTCGAATCTCGGTGAAGACTGGAATTTTGAATTTCGGGATTCTTAGGGTGCCCCTGAGTCCGCCCAACTTTAATGGGTACATGACTTGAGTTGGGGAAAGTAAAGGCGGTTGGTCGTTGTGCTGGCCACAGGACACCATGCGCGTTAACCGTTGGCCAAAGAAACAAATGACTTTAACATCATCTGCCTCATAGATTGCAAGGTCTGAAAGGGGAAACTAGTTTGCTTTAGTTTTCATCAGGCTTGATTTCTCGTAGATTAACTTTATTAATGGAGCCCAGAAACTATTGGATAACAAATCAATGTGTCAAACATTTTTTTCCGGAGGGGGTGTGTAGATCTTCACCTCTCTCCGCAGGCTACAGCCAGGCACGCCAAGCACCTTATGGCAAGGAAACAATCAAACTGTTCTGTCATTGTCGTCTTATCTAGCTATCTATCTACATCTCTACATCTCTATCAAACCAAAGTCCTAGCTGACTATCTATCTACTTCTGTATCAAACCTAAGTCCTAGCTATCTATCTACATCTCTATAAAACCAAACCCTAACTGACTATCTATCTACTTCTGTATCAAGCCTAAGTCCTAGCTATCTACATCTCTATCAAACCAAAGCCCTAACTGACTATCTATCTACTTCTATATCAATCCTAAAGTCCTAGCTATCAACATCTCTATCAAACCAAAGTCCTAACTGACTATCTATCTACTTCTGTATCAAGCCTAAGTCCCAGCTATCAATCTAGATCTCTATAAAACCAAAGCTCTAACTGGCTATCTATCTACTTCTGTATCAAGCCTAAGTCCTAGCTATCTACATCTCTATCAAACCAAAGTCCTAGCTGACTCACTCACCAATTTCATATTTGCCCTAACAATAAATCATGAAGCATTCGGAAACTTCAATTATAAAACCAGTACCATTAGCAAGCCAAGGATTGAAACCATTTCCGAGAAAATAGAAACATAAGTAATGCTGCACCCAGGGCCGGATTTAACTAAGTGGACGCCACGGGGCAGGATTTGTTTTTCAAAAGCTTTAATAAAAATCTACATTATTTTTAATAATACATATCTAAAAGCATGCAAAATGTTTTAAAAAGCTAAAAATAGAGTACTTACTTCCGTCTTTTAAAAAAAAATATTTTAGAAAAAAAAATGTGTTTGTGGAGGGAAGGTCCTGGGTGGAAGCATTACCGTAAATGTGGAGAGCTGCACTACTATATTACGGCCATGCTACACGCTGACACTATTGCCCAGATTTAAAGAATTGTCAGTAAAAATGGGGAAAAAAATGTTAGCAAAAAATAAAGTTTCAGACCTGACGAAATTTTGACCTCTATTGTGGGAACATTCTCTAGTCACGATCTAGCCCCGTCTGCCCTCCCTTAAATCCGGCCCTGGATGCACCATTTCATGACTTAAAACAGATTATATTGAGCTATATCTTCTTAAAACAAGTAAGATATAAGACAACATGTATTCAAAGAGTATGGATAATTAACTCTTCAGTGCACATACTTTCTGAAAGCTTCCTCTTTACAGTTGGAGCTTCGTGTTTCACCCAGTATGTCAGCAATTAGAAAAGATGTGAATCTCCGTGGGGACTTGTTGTACACGTGGCCATGCCAGGTACCTGGCTGGGCAAACATGGTCACCTGGAAATAATAAGTAAATGATCCATTATGTTTATCATTAATGACACTTTATGTATAATTGATTTATATTAATTTCTTTATCAATTATATAAGTTACCGGCAAAGTGCGAAATCCGGCATTCTGTAGAAAGTCTAAGCAAAGTAGGAAATAGAGTATTATATCTATAGTACCTGCTTTTCTAACTTTGCCGGTAACATAAAATAACATATAAAATAGATAGATATATAGATAGATAGATAGATAGATAAATAGATAGATAGATAGATAGATAGATCGATAGATCGATAGATCGATAGATAGATAGATAGATAGATAGATAGATAGATAGATAGATAGATAGATAGATAGATAGATAGATAGATAGATGAACAAATATTTTCACACAAATTGAAATAGGAGTCTTGCAGTTTTTTTATCCCGATTTTCTGTTCAATTTTTGTTTCTAGTTCTATTGTTGTTGGGACATGTACTTCCATGACTGTACTTGGGTAGCCAAGAAGTGTTTAATATTTACATGGAGCAAGATCAGAAGGAATCAATTTATAATGTCAAGTTGACTTCATAATGCTTCCCATTGGGTCTATTTAATTTAGTTACTTTCTATTCTATCTCTCTGGTTTAGTTCAGCATCACGGCTATCTTCTGACCTATTTCATTATTACATGCTCTAAAGGAGTTTCATTTGTAAGTTATTAATAGAATTATCTTTTTGTTTCACACGTAGTCTCGTCCATACGACAGAGAGATGTTTTTTAACACAAGATTATGGATTACAGAGGTAACGAATGATTCAAATCTCCATAAGTCTACAGTATCAGAGTAGGTTTATTGAAACTCCGGTCAGGTGAAAGGTAAAATCCCACCCGCCACATGTTTAGTAATAATTAATTAAAAATAACAACAGAACTTTCTTTACAAAAGCTTATATAAACTCACTCTGTCTGTCTGTCTGGGAAAAAGTTTGTACACGTTATTTCTCCCAAATATTTAAAATTGTGCCTACAAGCATCTAGACATTCCTAGCACTTATGTAAGATTATTGAATTCTCTTACAGCTTTTAATACGTTACAACTTCATTTACTTATTGAAAAAATTAAAGCGTTGAAGACTATTCCATATATAATATTATGGAATAATGAAATTTGGACCCAGAGACCTCAGAGGGTTAGGGTAAACAATGTAATATCCAATGCACGTATAATTAAAACAGGGGCGCCTCAGGGGGCTGTGACATCGCCATTGTGGTTCATTTTGTACACCAATGATTTTCAATCCGATAGGCCTTTTGCTCCTTCACAAAATTCGCTGATGATGCGGCTCTTCTTGCCCTACTCTCAGAGAGCTCAGACGTAAATGAGTATTTCAGAGAAATAGAACACATTGAAAAATACTGCTAAGACAATTTTTAAATATTAAATATACATACAAATAAACAAATGATAATCGATTTTCGTAGGGAGAAGAAGGTACATGATATTGTTTCTGTAGCTGGAGAGAACATTGAAATAGTGCAAACTTTTAAATACCTTGCTTCTATCTTAGACAATAAATTACATTTTACTGCAAATACGGATCATATCGTCAAAAAAGGGAAGCATAAATTACGATTACTTAGAAAAATGTCCTAATTTAATGTTAGCGAAAAGGCCTTGGCTTTGTTTTATCACGCTCTCATCTGCAATATTTTAAGTTTTAATATCACTGCCTGACAGTGCCTGGTATTGCAATCAGAACATTAAAAATAAAAATAAAGTCCAGAGAATCCTAAATGCTGCTGGTAAAGTCAATGGTAAAAAACAAACCCCATTTGGGCAGCTGTTTGATAACGACATTCATAAGAAAGCTAAAAAGATTCTAGAAATAAAGAATCACCCTTTGGGTCAGGATTTTGTGATTTTACCATCACAAAAGA
Source organism: Biomphalaria pfeifferi (assembly GCA_030265305.1). Taxonomy (NCBI): domain Eukaryota; kingdom Metazoa; phylum Mollusca; class Gastropoda; family Planorbidae; genus Biomphalaria; species Biomphalaria pfeifferi. Next base: position 3,610,010 of record JASAOG010000001.1, on the reverse strand, counting down.
AATACAAGACACCGATAGCAAAGACAGACACAAACGCTCTTTCGTTTCGCTGGCAATTAAATCACTCAATAAAATTCAACTATATGATATAAACTTTTCACGTCTAAATTAGGAGTTAGTCTGTTGTGAATGTATATTTTGGTTTTCTATAGTTATCATGTTTTGTTTGGTGTAATGCACAAATTGTAAGACAAATTTCCATATGGATAATACAGATTATTATTATTATGTTAAAAACGAATGAGTATTCGTTCTCTGGCGCTGACAGGGTCGAGTTTTGCTAAAGGGAAACAAAATTCATCGAAGTCCCTTTTATTGTCCCTTTATCAATTTTCTGGTGATGTGACAGAATGGCAGCAGTACCGCCCTCTTATTATTATTAGTATTAAAAAGTTTGTACACGTCATTTCTCCCACACTCAATCTCGACATTGGGTGGCATTATGTCTTTTACCTGACAACGCAAGAATCAATAAAAAAACAACCAATTAGTTAACTAACTATTGGTAATAAATTATTTTGTTTGGTATCTCAAAGAAGGATAGAAACCCGAGAAATAGGGCGAGAAAAATAGAAACAATTGATTACTATACACTCTTCCATATTCATAAGCTTTCCACTTACCGAGTGATTACCGTGTTGGCTTGAGAGGCCTAAGATAGCTTAACGCCATGTGTTCTACTTCAAGTCGTTACACCTTCTTTTTCAATTTTTATAAATGCTTTTTTATTGTCCGTCTAGATCTAGTAGAAATTTAATGACATGACTGATGCAAAATAATTAATACTAGTACGCTTAATATAAGCTTGTTTTTTTTTAAATGTTTTTTTTTTAATTTAATTTTTTAGAAAGCACAAACAACGTTTCATTTTTTTTTCCGCTTGCGTTGGACAAGAAGCCGTATGGAGAGCAAAAAACTATTTGGATCATTTATAAACCTCTTCATGTACAGGGCTGTTGGCTAAGGTGTACATCACTTGGTCTCCGAACCGTGCGTTCTCGAATTTGATGCTCAGTGAAAGACTGAGATTTTTATTTGTATGTCCCAGTGTCCATCCAATTCTAATGGGTACCTTACATTATTTTGGGGAAAATAAAGACGATTGGTCATTGTGATGGCCACATGACACCCTCGTTAACCATCGGTCACAGAGACAGATAGCCTTTATATCAACAGTTCAACAAATCGCAAAGTTTAAATGGGGAACTACTTATTGGCCAACTATTTATCACTTCAACTTCGATTGAAATAACTATTGATTATATTTTTAAAAGACGTTAAATCTATTATTTCAATGAAGTTTCAAAATATAATCTAGATTGTGTTTGTACTTTCATGATTGATTAGAAATGTATTTCTCTGATCTGGACATCACTAAAAGACATTTAATAAAGGTATGTAAAATTGTATCCATGTATCGGGTGTACCTTCAGATTTGAAGATAATTTAGTTCCTTGTCCAAACCTCCCGCAGAACGACGGGTTTGGCAGCGGGCAGTGTATAAATCCGTGACCTTCGAGACGACCAAACGACAGTCCAGCGCCCATACCGCACGACCAGGCGTGGCGGGGCGTTTTGTTGGCTTAGGAAAGAAATTTTGACAGCTAAATTTCACTGGTAATCGCCGACCGTAGAATAATAGATCAATTTAAACAACACATTTCAACAATAATGCAAAATAGTGAGAAAGGGAAGCTATTTTCTTTAATAAAGGTAAACGTGCTTGGAAGACTGTCCACCCTTTTATAATAAACTACCATTTAAAGATATTTTACTTATTTTAAAGATTAAAAGTACTAACTTCAAGTAATGTTACCGACTTTACAGTAGTACTAGGCCGTCGCAATAGGACGAATTATGAAGATAGAATATGTCCATGTTGTAGTCATGAAATAGGTGATAATTTTCATTATCTGCTGTTGTGGAGCAGTTTAAAGTATACAGAATAAGATTAGTCAAAAATATGATTGTTCCAGGCCCAAAGTTGAAAACTTTGTTGAACATTTCTGTAAAAATACCCAAAAAAAAACCCAACCTTTTAGTGTATTCATAAAATGAATTCTCTTCCTTTTTTCAGAAGTTGAATTCTGCTATTGAAGTTTATATTGTTATTTTAATATATAACTGTACTACATTATTGACATCATTATTCTCTCATTGTGTGTTGCTATTTTGATGGCTTGGCTTGGATTGCTAGATAACCATTGCACTGTTTGTGAATCAAGTGATCTGATATTATTATTATTATTGTTTTAATCATAATTTATGATACCATTTACATTATTATTACTTTTAATTTGCTTTCATCTTGATTATGAGTAAAATGTTATTATCTGTAATTCTAACTGCCTTTGCAGCACTTGTGCTTTGTAGCAAAACAAAAAAATGATAAAATTATAAAAAATTGTTGGAAACTCTAACCCTAACCCTAAACCTCAGCTTTCTTCTTCTTTTTAAGGTCCTCTGAATGACACCCCCGCTGATTGGACTAAAATAGCTCCCCCCCCCTTATTTATATAAACACGAAATGTTTTTCTCCTAGTTCTAGAAATTTATTTTGCGAGAAACAGAAAATAGTTTATCTGGTGACTATTTGTTTCGTTGACCAAAAGTAAATAATATTTAATGGAACATTCCGATAGTGCTTAACGACCAAAAGTGGAGAAAACAAAACAAAAAAAAAGTAAAACAAATTTGGCAACATTTGTTACGTTACAAAAAAACTAAACAAATGAAATAACAAAATACTGTGGTCCCTTGAATTGCGCGTAAAGGATTTACTACGGGTTTTCAAAAGATATTACTGGACAAAATACTCAGCGAAGTTTTAAATGTGCAAAAAATATATCCGCTAAACATTCGACATGTTCTTGTTCAAGGGGAAACAAAGAGAACAAATAGGTATCAGCTTTCCATCGTTTCATTTCACTCTTTCAGTTCATAACGGTTTAAACCCATCACTGCCTACATTACGTACGCCTGAACCCATCACTGCCTACATTACGTACGACTGAACCCATCTCTGCCTATTACGTATGACTGCACCCATCTCTGCCTACATTACGTACGCCTGAACCCATCTCTGCCAACATCACGTACGCCTGAACCCATCTCTGTCAACATCACGTATGACTGAACCCATTTCTGCCTACATTACGTACGCCTACATTCATCTCTGCCTACATTACGTACGACTGCACCCATCTCTGCCAACATCACGTATGCCTGAACTCATCTCTACCTACATCTTGTATGACTGAACCCATCTCTGCCTACATTACGTACGCCTGATCTCATCTCTGCCTACATTACGTACGACTGCACCAATCTCTGCCAACATCACGTACGCCTGAACCGTTCTCTGCCTACATCACGTATGACTGAACCCATCTCTGCCAACATGACGTATGACTCAACCCATCTCTGCCTACATCACGTATGACTGAACACATCTCTGCCTACATCACGTACGACTGAACTCATCTCTGCCAACATCACGCACGACTGCACCTATCTCTGCCTACATCACGTATGACTGAACCCATCTCTGCCTACATCACGTATGACTGTACCAATCTTTGCCTACATCGCGTATGTCTGAACCCATCAAAAAAAAGAAAGTATATTCTATTGTATCCTTTGACACAATATGTTTTCTATGGCCACAATATGATGTATATAGCCACAATATGATGAATATGGCCAGAATATTTGATAGAATATGAAAACCAATGGTCTGTCATCATGGATGTTTTGTAGCGAAGAAAACGCAATAGTAAAAAAATTTTTTTTTGAAATGATATAACATATATATGGCTCTCTCTATGACCACTGTCTCGATAGATAATGGATGCAACAAAATAAATTTCCGGTGTAGGCCTAATTTGTTTCTCTGACTGTCCCTAAAGACCTATTCTAGAGCAACAAATTTAGCCTTAAAGGTTCGTTAGAATAAACAAATAATACTTCAGCAGGTACAATTACATAGAATGTATATCAAGGCCGGTGTATTGAGTAAGGAAGTAAATGCTATCATGTGGGACAATGGAAGGTCATTGTTAAATAGAATCAGACTGGGGGGGGGGGGGTGTTGTCAATGATTGAGTAAAGTCTCAGCAGTGAGTGACGGAGGCTGAGGAGAAGGAAGAAGAGGGCAGGAAGTCGGAAGAGTACTGTTTACGACTACGACGTGAGGTAGATGTAGCCCTGATGTAGAAGCTACAAAAATAATTCAAATAATAAACACTGAAGGACTAAGTAACAAATTAAATGGAGTGAATTGTGGGATAGTAAGTGACGGGAGGAAGAAATGCATTGAATGATTGATTGAATGTGTGAGTGGTTAGTGAAACAATTAATGACATATTAATTACTTATTCATTATTCAAATATGAAAGGGAGGTAAGAAAGAGATTGTTATTTAGATAACTCTGCTAAGGATGTATGCTATTGTTTGTAAAAGTGATACTTGATCAAGCTATTGTTTGTATGAGTGTTGATGGATCAAGCTATTGTTTGTAAAAGTGATACTTGATCAAGCTATTGTTTGTATGAGTGTTGATGGATCAAGCTATTGTTTATTAAAGGGATAGATAGATACTTGATCGAGCTATTGTTTGTACAACACTTACACCATGTATAAGTTACTGCGTTTGACATGATGTACAGTAAACTATTGGTCAGAGACTACAGCCCGTGTTCAACATTAAAACACTGAATGTGTGTTGATTGCTTGTAAGAGGGCAGTTTTAGAGAATCTTGATAGTATTTGTTATGTTAACAGTATGTTCATTGTCTCGTGTCTGCGAGCTTACAAACCACCCCCCACCCCTCACCCCATTCCCGATGTACACGAACTTATAAAACATCAATACAGCTTAAGATTTATGTGACATTTATATATTTTATGTACGGACACAACAAAAGTGGCGCCCTCTTGGGGGGACCATTTAAAGTCATGTTTTAAAAGATGAACGACTAATAGAATGTCCATTAACAAACCAAGCTTTCCCAAAAGAATACATCGATCCATTGAAATGTACACGAGAGATCGTGTAGGTGTGAATGTATAAAGCTGTGTAAGTGTTTTGGGAAGCTACTCTAAAGCCGTTAATTAATCTTATATTTACTACATACACACACGTACACTTGTTAGGTTAAGACTGCATGTTCTGTTAGTATTACTACACTCTGTAATGATACCTACAAGGCAATGCAAAACAGGCGAGTTTATCATTTCGATGGAGTAAGTTGTATCGAAAGGACGTAATCATCTTCTTTTTTTGAAGTAACGTCTGTATTGTATAAGATAAGAGAGGGTTGGTAGAAATAACGTTACACAGGTCCTTCCACTTTATGTGTGTGTGTATTTCCTTTTTCTATAATTGTTATTTAAACTTTTTCTTTTTAAATATATATATATATACTCAGAGATAGATAGATAGATAGATAGATAGATAGATAGATAGATAGATAGATAGATAGATAGATAGATAGATAGATAAATAGATAGATAGATAGATAGATAGATAGATAGATAGATAGATAGATAGATAGATAGATAGATAGATAGATAGATAGATAGGTAGGTAGGTAGGTAGGTAGGTAGGTGTAACACATTTATCAAATGAAACTGAAAAACTTTTCAGCTTTAAAGTTTTCTTCTCTCTCCACCCCCTACCCCCCTAATTTAACCAAAAAAATAAGAACTGCACAAAATCAAATTAAAAAGAAACTAACGAAATTCTATTCTGCGCAGTGCCGACTTTAGGTAACTGGAGGCCCAAGGCGAAGTGAATTTGATGGTCCCAAATGAAATAGAAAGACAAAAAATAAACACCGAGACAATAAATGAACACAATGTATAAAAAGGCTGCCTGTTTATATGCCGAAATTAAATAACTGAAATTTAGATATATCGGTACTTCCGAAGCTTTCAAAACGTTCTCCATACTCACAAACTCAAAATCATTTTTATTTAGTGACCAGAGCACCAGGTGTGCAATCCAAAATGATACAACTATATTTTAAAATTTGGACATTTTTTATATTTTCATGGCCAATGAGATTTATTTTCTTATTTTGAATTCTTTTGCATATGTAATAATTCCTTCGCTTACTATACGTCGTAAATGATCTTCTAGGCATAAATCTTAAGTCCATGACTTTTTTCCTGCAAATTAACCGATTCATTGACGACTTCAAATAAGCCATCCGACTACTTTGACAACTTATTAACTATTCGGAAGAAGATAGTGTATCCACTTCGTTCTGGGGATCCGAAGTTAATGCAGCCGAGTGTAGCGGAGGCCTATGACGCTATTCGATAAAGTACCTCTTAGTGCACCTCGTCTGCTAGTCACGTGTCTTTTGATGCTTCAGACTTGAAACGTTTCAACACCTTCACCAACAGGAAGCAATCAGTTTCTTCTAACATAGATAGTCCAACAAGTTGACCTCGACACAATGGACCTCAAGTCTTAATAAAGACATAGACCTTGCCAGGGGCGGACTGGGTATCAAAATCGGCCCGGGCATTACCATATAAACCGGCCCACAAATGGCATGTCATATATTTTCGGTGTGGGGGGGGATTTTAACCCCCCTCCGCAATTTATATATATATATTAGTGTGTGTATATGTAATTAATCTTCATTACATTCTTATCTTTCATTCTTTCAAAGTTTTTTCTACCCTAGAATACTCTCTTACTATAATTGGTGAAAGGCAGTACACACCGCCAAGGGACAGCTTGGGAGTCTGGGGGAGCGCTGTAAGCTCCCCTAGTGGGGTCCGGGGCGAAGCCTTATTTCCGTTATTTTAAGCTTTAAAAAAATGCAAATTTTGAGGTATCTACAGTGTAATTAGCCTGCTACTCTTCCGCTAAAAAAATAAAAAACTAAATCTTCTATTCACTGGAGTCCAGAGACTGGTAGAAAAAGGTAAAATGCTCTAGTTTTGTATTGGAAGAGGGGGGGAGGGAAACCACAAAACCCTTTTCATGAAATTTGGTGACTGTAGTTTGCTTAAATTGGCTGCACTGCGGAAGTAAGTAAAGTTTCCCTTTCAGACAATGAGATCTGAGGCCAGTGATGGTTTGAACTCCTCCCCTCTTGGCTATGCCCATGTGTTTTATCATAGGTGTGAGCCTAATTCTATTCAAAATATATAAAGTTTGATAACGCATCGAAAACTGGATGTATGCTTTCGTAGGCTTACATAATGTATTCTATTTATACATGTATGTAGTCTGAAAACTATAAACACTACAATAGCAGCCTGAATGAGTTTCAAACTTTTTGGTATTACTAATAGATTACAGACGATTCTTCAAAAAAAAAAAAAATAATTAGATCCTACGCATATCACGTGTCAATCTAGTCATGCATGTTGATCTGTGACTTAAAATATGCTATTGCTCTTTGCCTCAGAAGCATGGATAGTGTACAGTTAACATGCAAAGAAACTGAATCACTTCCACATGACATGTCTGTGAAATTGAAGCCAAAATACCAGATACTGAAGTTCTTCAAAGAGTGGGTCTGCAAAGCATCCACACAATCCTGATGCAGTCCCAGCTGCGATGGGCAGGACAAGCATGCAGAATGGAAGACCACCGCATCCCTAAACGTCTCTTGTATGGCCAACTAAGCGAAGGAAAGCTCTCGCAAGGTTGTCAAAGAAAGCGCTTCAGGGATACCCTCGAAATTTCTCTGAAGGCGTTCAGCATAGACCCAGCCATCTAGGAGACAGAGGCACATGACAGAGCATCATGACGTCGCGCTGTGAAAACCGGCGCACAGGTTGATGAGGAAAAGAGAACAAAGCTGGCAGAAGAAAAACTACAGAGAAGAAAAGCAAGGCCAATGACACTAGCTCCAGCTAGGTCTCACCAGCCAAGAGAAGACATAAAACCTTAGTGCAAAGCCCTCAAGCCCTCTGGATGACAAAGTGGTCATAATCGAACTACGATGGACGAACTATATATTGTTACGTATTTCTGAATCTTATGGCTAAATGTATTAGTAGGCACACAAATAGAAACACTGCAAAGAACTTGACGACTCAACTTTCAGTTTCATATAACTTTAATGACTATTAACTCTAACAATTCGTCACTGTAACATGTAGCGTAGAAGACAGTACAATGTCTGTCAGTTTACAATTAGCTATACTTCGTTGCAATTCATCTCTTCACTTCGTTGCAATTCATCTCTTCTCAACTTGCATCGAGCAGTATTCCACAGAACAGACCAAACGACACACTTCCCAATGTCGCTCCAGGTCTCCCAAAGCTGAACCAAGTACTCAAGTCTACCGAATCAGAGCCGCACACGTCTTACATCGACTGTAACGGCTCACTCACGACTGACTTTCACATTAACTCTCTGGCTTATATAGAGTCCCTAATCGCTCCTCCAAATTTGCACAAACACTGCTAGTATGTTCTGGAACAACACGTGAGGAAACGTCACATCCTGTCTTTTTTTATACATGTAGATTCCAGAAAACATCGGCTGCAGTGTCATCTTGCCGGGGTCACAAGTTGTGACCTCTATCTGTCACTGGATATATTGCTAGTACCTTCTGGAATAACACGTAAGGACACGTCACATCCTGTCTTTGTTGATACATGTTCATTCCAGAGAACACCCGCTGCTGTGTCATCTCGCCGGGGTTACACGTTGACCTCTACCTATCACTGTTCATTTGTAACAATATATATATATATATAGAGAGAGAGAGAGATATCTATATATATATATTATTTACCAGATAAGAGATAGCAGAATGGTTAGAGAGGTACTTCTAAATGTGAAAAGCTCTTGCTTCGTCCTAGTACATTCTCGGAAACGCGATTTGTAAATGAATATATTATTTAAAAACAACGTACAGAATTACTTTACGAGCCTTGCGTGTAGCAAAGTCATGCAGTATATCATAATATTTCTGTTTCTTAAATAGATCACGCTCAATAGCAAGAATTACCGAATGTTTCAATCTATCTTTGAAAATTGTTGACCTTAACTAATTCTTCATTAGTTTGAGGCGCGAGAAGCTTCTTTCACTAGATTACACAATTACGGCTGATGCATAATGCTGCGCGTAAGATTAGCGTTTTCCATATTGAATTACATCCCAAAATGAAAATTTTTGTGTATATATTTCCGTATATTTAAGAACTTTTTCGTATATTTTGCAATTTCGGGAGATTTCCAGGAACTCGACAGGAGGGCGCTGGAAATCTGTTTATTATAAAATTGTTTAATTTTAATAAAGATATATACACCTTGAATTAGAGCGGGTCCTATGAAAGTGTGGGCCCCACTGCGGTCGCATAGGTAGCAGTGGCCTAAGGCCGGCCCTGCAAAATAGCGGCGTATGTTACGCCGCCGGTCCATTAGTATTATTTAAAATATAAATGATTCTAAATATCCTTTCATTAAATATCGGATGTGACAGCGCTATATAAATTATTGTAATAATTCTCATTATTAATGACTTTATACTAAGTCTGCAATTTATCATGGAGATGTGGGCTCCGTTTAGATCTAGATTTATGTTTTAATTAAATAATACTTTTTTTAAACCAAAAGTGAAGTAATCTCAGATCTATGTTATTACAAATAAACAACATGAAATTTACTTTTTCTTTTCAAATAGCAGAAAGTAGAACTTTATACCCATATCGAGCAATAAATAAATTGGGTGGTTTGCAACTTCGCGGCTGTGTGTATGTGTTCAAGTTAACTTCTATTCAGTTTTGTTAAAGAGCTAATTGTCTCCCCTTTTCCTGCCTTATATCAATATTTTCTAACTGAACCTCTCCCATCCCTCTTTTTCGTTAACTTTCAATGGCACTATTAAAAAAACGGGTGAGGGAAGAAGCAAAACAAAAATAGGAATGCCATCAAAGGCCCAAGCCGACCTGCAAAATGATTAGGCCAAACACAGTCTCGAAGACATCAAAGTAGTGTTGAAAGCCATGCCGCTCGTGCATAGAAGGAAGTATGGTCTAACGTTTTACAAATGATAACATGTATAGTGTATACTGTAATTCTTAAAATTATAGTCTTGTTGAATTTCAAACAAAATTAATTGTAATAATAATTTTAAAAAAAAACAACTTTGTGTCTTGCTGGTGTCACTTTTTTTTGAAGTTGTCTGCACTGAATTTTTTTTTCTTTGGTCGCGACCAGACCGGCCCATTTGGTACCGGCCCACCGGGCATTTGCCCGTTTGCCCATATAGCCAGTCCGCCCCTGGACCTTGCATAGTAGACCTAGATCAATAGAGTTCTGCTATGCTATAGTTTTGATCCATGCTGTGCAGATTTGTCTCTAAAATTTTTGTTTAATCTTTTGCAAGGCCCCCACCAATCTGAGGCCCTGGGTGCCTAGTTTGCCTATGCCTAAAGCCGGCCTGTTCAAAACTATTTCTTTGAGAATGCTTTTTATTACTTAGCTTATATCAACTCACTCTGTCTGTCGGGTAAAAAGTGTGTGCAGGTTATTTCTCCGACACCGATTCTCGGATCCATCTGAAACTTTGCACAATTATTCATTGACATAGACAAGACATTAATCAATTGAAAAAAAAAGTAATCACTTTGACTATTAATTACTGGTATAATTTGGTTTAATTGCAACAAGAGAACTAATTAATTATTTGTTTTGATATTAAATAAGGAAAATAACTTGTACATTATTGGTAGAAATAGTTTAAATACCGATTTCTTCCTATTTAGATAAGCTTTGTGTAAAAAATGACTTTTTATATTTTTCTTGTTAATGTCCATTACATCCCAGTTCGACCTGTTTTATATCAGAATTATCTGAATTTATCTCGAAAGGCTTTTACCTGACGCGTCATGGCGATTGTAATGGACGAAATGGACCCGATTCAGAATTTCTTGGTTAAACAAAAATGATTATAAGACTTCGAGGCTCAAGACAGATGCTGTGCATGGGCCTTGAATGAGTCTCACATATCAGTATCGACCCGGGACAGCATCTTTCTGCCAACTTTCCCGCCCTTCTATATCTGACCTTGTGACAATCTAATGCATTGTAATGAGAATTCTTTTTGGCAGCTAAGAGTGAATACAATCGTTTGTCTACAGGGTTTCGCCCATGACCCGCTGTATGAGCTTGCAACCACGGTGCATCTCCCAGACCCTTTAGCTAATCTTTGCTTGAGTGTTCAGATCTCATAAAAATAAGGTTGTGAAATGTTGCAACAAGATGTAGAGTTGTCCACTTCGTATTATTGATTACGGCGTGTCTGTAATTAAAGTCATCGAAACTTGCATTTATATATTTTGTTTGAGAAACTGTAATGGTTTAGATTGTAGAGTAGACTAATTTAATTATAGAATTGTGCACTCTAGTTAGCGACGGTAGAAATAGTCACGTGACCGCACAGACTTAGGACGTTGCAGACTAGGAGCAATTTAAATAAGAGTAAGTCTTTCGGCTTTGAACACAAGAAGCAACGAATATTGAGGATGGATTGATACACAAAACACGATTATCCGATGTTGTAAATAAACATAGTTGGAATTCTTCAAAAAGTTCTAATGGATATCTCTTTTTTTTTCCTTTATTCGTTTGTCGTGAATGTGCCGTAATCGTGTAAAATACGGTTATCAAGTTATCAATATAGTTATCAAGTAATCAAAGTCAGTCAGCTGGTTTGCATTAAGCCAAGTAAAGAACATCAAAAGGATAAACACATTCATGAACACACTAATGGCAGATGAGTTCTCGTAACATTAATAAGAATCAATGTTTAATGATTTTATTCCAGAAATTAGTAATAAGCTACTCTCTCCTTTATTATAGAAGCCTATCTGTAATATATTTAGTTTGAATTTATATGTATCTACCGAAATAAAGCACGAGGATAATTTAAATATCTCAATTTCGTTTATTTATTGATTCTTTTTTAACTTTATTAGAGTGGAGTATATTAAATATATATGTATTATATATATAACATGTATATTGAATAAAATAATACCCTCTTACTATAGTAGCGTTAAACTAATATATATGAGTGTCAGTGTCAATCAACTATGTTCACTAACAGAAATGTGTACGCTCAGAATCACTATCTGCAATCTTTTAGGTATTTAAAGATGAGGTGAGATTTTTTTTCCATTAAATGGCTAAGTACAGTCATGGTTACAACAAAATCAAGATTTTATGTCTATTCATACTTTTTTTTCTGTCTATCTATCTATCTATCTATCTATCTGTTTGTCTGTCGTCTATCTATCTATCTATCTATCTATCTGTCTGTCTGTCTGTATGTCTATCTATCTATCTATTTATTATTCCATACATTCTTTCGTTCCATCATATGTCAATCTGTTTGAGTCTGTTAAAACCCTTGAATGTCTATGTCCTTAAATTCTATGTAAACGAGACAATACTGTGTACAGACAGTGCACCAGTAGAAATTATTGATACTAAATACTGTCTGATCATCGAGTATGTAAAAATTTGAACAAAGTTGACTCTTCTTTTACAATGCACACGTAGATCTAATGTTTCTGAATTTTGACCTAATGTTTTTGTATGTTAAAACTTATGTATTTTTGATGTATTTATAATGTTTGTGAATATAGACTTAATGTTTTTGGATGTAGACCTAATGTTTGTTTTTGGATGTAGACCTAATGTTTGTTTTTGAATGTAGACCTAATGTTTGTTTTTGGATGTAGACCTAATGTTTGTTTTTGAATGTAGACCTAATGTTTGTTTTTGGATGCAGACCTAATGTTTGTTTTTGAATGTAGACCTAATGTTTGTTTTTGGATGTAGACCTAATGTTTGTTTTTGAATGTAGACCTAATGTTTGTTTTTGAATGTAGACCTAATGTTTGTTTTTGGATGTAGACCTAATGTTTGTTTTTGAATGTAGACCTAATGTTTGTTTTTGAATGTAGACCTAATGTTTGTTTTTGAATGTAGACCTAATGTTTGTTTTTGAATGTAGACCTAATGTTTGTTTTTGAATGTAGACCTAATGTTTGTTTTTGAATGTAGACCTAATGTTTGTTTTTGAATGTAGACCTAATGTTTGTTTTTGAATGTAGACCTAATGTTTGTTTTTGAATGTAGACCTAATGTTTGTTTTCGGATGTAGACCTAATGTTTGTTTTTGGATGTGGACCTAATGTTTCTGGATGTAGACCTAATGTTTCTGGATGTAGACCTAATGTTTTTTTTTATGTAAATCTAATGTTTTTAGAGGTTGAACTAACTTTTTTAGATATTGAACTAATGTTTTTAACTGTAGATCTAATGTCTTTAGAGGTTGAACTAATGTTTTTATTTGTTAAAGTAATGTTTTTAGATGTTGAACATATGTTTTTGGATGTAGATGTAATGCTTCTAGAGGTTGAACTAATGGTTTTGAGATCTTGAGATATTGTGGATGTAGATGTAATGAGTAGAATTAATTGATATTATTGGTCTAATGTTGGAGAGGCATTTTCAATTCATCGTTCCAACCTTTAAAAACTTTGATCTTCTAGACGTCGTTTATTGCACATACAACTTTGGAAATGTCTACAGCCGCCAACAATTATTAAAACAGTGTACACATCTTACCTTTTTGAAATATTCTAGAGCATCAATACATAATTGTTACTCATTCAATTGTACTTAGGCTACTTGGTCATCAACTCAATCTATTGGTTAGTTTTTAATAATCAGTAGTATTTGTTTTCCAGTAGTTTAGCTTTAGGTTTACCAGTAGTAATTTGAAAGTTGCTTATTAGAATTAATTACTTTCACTGTGTTGAATAAGGCCAAACAAATTGGTGACATATTTTATTGTCTGTGATTAGAAGAGACTTAATTTTTATGCTTTTATTTAAAAATAAAAAAAGGTCGTTACTATATCGCATGAGTTTCAAAACTAAAAGTCGATAAAGTATAAACATTTCAAATAATGGAAATAGTACGAGATCTGGACATAGTTTATTAACTACTTTATCTGTCTTCTAGCTTAGTGGTTCTCAAACTGTGATCTGCGGACCCCTTATGGTCGTCTGACATATGAAGTTTGTATACAATTAAAATAACTTTGCTAAAAGGCAGTTTATCCGATTGGCCCCTTAATGCTGTTTAATATGTCTACTACGTATTAATCTTTGACGAACTAATTTATATAGTTTGCATTTATGTAGCTTTATTACTGAGGGGTCCGTGGGCACGTTTTGACTATGTAAAGGGGTCTCCGGTTTTAAAAAGTTTGAGAACCTCTATTCTAACTGATAGAGTGAGTGCGTAAGTCGAGTGTATGAAATGAAAAGTACTTACTATTGGTAGACGTGAGTCAACTAACTGTGCACTGGACACTGACCTAATGACACAAGACCTGCTGTATCCAACATGAAGGTCAACTCGCGGGGAATCCAAGAAATCAGGTCCACATTTGTCTTGCGAGTTCGGGGTCCACGTCCGTAATGGGGGAAAGTTTAGCGATGAAGTGAGGGAGGGTTGCCGGGAGTGAAGAGGGGAGAAGGAAAATATTAAACAAGGGGGTTGGCATGGAGGGGCGAGGAATAGTGTTGCCCTGTAGTACCAGTAACGGCCAATCAGTGCTGCAAGTCCAGGGCGTTTAATAGCTGATGATTAAATGACGGAGGTTGAACATTACGGGCGTCATCTGCGTGAACGTGGATTAGAAGGGAGAAAAAAAGGGGGGGGGGGGCAAATGAAGAGAGAGAGAGAGTAGGCCTACGCAAAGAGATGTGAGAGAGAAAGTGAGTGAGAGAGATAGATTAACCGCGTTACCGGATGGATCTATTAAAGATTCGATAATGCTTAAACACCCTGGCGCTTTATTAGAATGGGGACAGAGGGGCTGAGAGGAGGAGCGGGGCGGGGTGGTTAGAGTGTCAGGTAAAAGCCAGCGCGTGATTTAAGCTGGGTCTTAAAACAATGAGAGGGTGCAGGCATACTAACGTAGGGTGGGGTGGATGAGGGCTCTGTCGCAGGTCGAGAAGTTATGGCGGCGCTGATTGGTGAGTTGATTATCAGTCGGACTTGAGCTCGTCCCCCATCACTTTAGAGAGCCCCTCCTTCATTTACCGCCAAATCTCTGCTGGTGCAGCCAGCGAAAGGTAGAAACGAAAAGTCTGAAACTATAAGAGGCGAAAATGAGAGGGGGAGATAGAGAAACAGAGAGAGAGAGTGAGAGAGAGAAACAAGTACAAGAAAAAAAAACCGTTAAAAGCGGATCAGTGGTGTGTAATGTTCTGTACCTTGTGGCGCAGCTCGGTGCCGCGCCCACTTGACAGAAATTAACTCCAGATAATCCAAGGAAATCAGCCACGAAGCTCATTACATGCAGGTATGCTCACTCCCCGCCTCCCTCTGCCACACCCCTAACCAGCATGCCTCTCTCTCTCTCTCATCATTCCACTATAAACAAACTCCGCAAACACACACGCACAATTTGATTGGTGCTGCTTTAAATTTGCATCAAAAAGTTTGTTGGACAAATGAAAATGTAAAAAAATAAACAAAAGAAATAATCACATTTCCCTCCCCCCGCGCTTCTTTATGATTTTCTTAAGATTTATGATGACAAGAAAAACATACAAAAATACTTTTTAAAAAAAAGAAAAAACTTATACGAAGTGTAATTATATCACTTAGTTTGGATCAATCATGTAACTAATAATGGATCTAGGCCATTTTTACGAATTTTTTTTTTTTGGTTTAGCTCAATTTCATGCTTTTAGCTTTCTCACTATGCTAAGATCATATCACTTTCTCACTACGCTAAGATCCTATCACTTTCTCACTATGCTAAGATCATATCACTTTCTCACTACGCTAAGATCCTATCACTTTCTCACTACGCTAAGACCCTATCACTTTCTCACTATGCTAAGATCCTATCACTTTCTCACTACGCTAAGATCCTATCACTTTCTCACTACGCTAAGATCCTATCACTTTCTTACTACGCTAAGATCCTATCACTTTCTCACTACGCTAAGATACTATCACTTTCTCACTACGCTCAGATCATATCACTTTCTCACTACGCTAAGATACTATCACTTTCTCACTACGCTAAGATCCTATCACTTTCTCACTACGCTAAGATCCTATCACTTTCTCACTACGCTAAGATACTATCACTTTCTCACTACGCTCAGATCATATCACTTTCTCACTACGCTAAGATACTATCACTTTCTCACTACGCTAAGATCCTATCACTTTCTCACTACGCTAAGATCCTATCACTTTCTTACTACGCTAAGATCCTATCACTTTCTCACTACGCTAAGATACTATCACTTTCTCACTACGCTCAGATCATATCACTTTCTCACTACGCTAAGATACTATCACTTTCTCACTACGCTAAGATCCTATCACTTTCTCACTACGCTAAGATCCTATCACTTTCTCACTACGCTAAGATACTATCACTTTCTCACTACGCTCAGATCATATCACTTTCTCACTACGCTAAGATACTATCACTTTCTCACTACGCTAAGATCCTATCACTTTCTCACTACGCTAAGATACTATCACTTTCTCACTACGCTAAGATCCTATCACTTTCTCACTACGCTAAGATCCTATCACTTATCTGGACCAATTGGGAGAATAGGGAAGGGGGGGGGGGTGTTAAAAGCATTTAGATAATAAAGAGGGGAACGACCTAAATTTGAACTCGTTGTTCACGTCTCCTCAGGCCGACGTGCTAACCACTCTGCCAGTGAGGTACTTATGACTAGAGAACATTTTATAAAGTGTTTGTTTCAATTTATAGCTGTGACCTATAAAGGGGACTAATCCAGCTTATACTACCACTCTAACCAAGTGATATTTTTTCCTTGTTCGAGATATCAAAAAAAAATTATAATCAATAGTTATGGGTTTTTTAAACTTATTATTCTCATGTTGTCAGGTAAAATAAATAATTGTGCAAAATTTCAACTTGAATCCGAGATTGGGTGTCAGGAAAATACCGTGTAAAAACTTTTTAACAGACAGACAGACAGCCATAGTGAGTTTATATAAGCTTGTAAAAAAATAACTCATAAATCATATAGTACTAACTAGATATATCTTCCGGCAACTCCCATTGATTTGTTCCCTGAATTATCCTAAATATATTTCTCTCTATATAAATATTTCCTTATGAACACTATTTTTCTAGCATGCCCCAAAAGGGTCCAAACCAACACGTTTAAGATTCTAACATGTGCCCCCTTCTCATATGGTCTGTCATAAAGTGAAGTGAAGATTGAATCACATTTAAGCTTAGTTTTTAAACGCTCCCACCTATCGTGTATTCCAGTCTTCCTGATACCAATGCTTAGCTACGTAGATAGGTTACATTGTTCATTTTGAACGGACCCCCCCCACCCCCACCCCTCCCTTTTCTTTTAAGATTATATGTTGCATTCCTTAATGCACCAGAGAATGTTAGTCTTTGCTTATTAAATATATGTATCTCTCGCATTGAGAGAAATAAATAAATCATCAATGTTAAGCGCTTGTCGTTTAGGTCGTAATAAGTAATAACAGGTCATTTTTTGGGGGGGAGGGGTCTTTTTTTTTTACCACTTTCCTTTAATTTACAAACCAGTGAGTAGGCCATGGTTTTGACTTATATATTCAAGCACGAGCCCTTAACATAATCAAGCGTCCAAAAGAATTAGAAATACTTGTAGGCAAAAAATATTATAATTCCAGAAATAATTCATAATTTGAATTTAAATTTACAATAAAATGAACCTAGGGCCGAGCGCTTTGGCTTGTCCACTCAATAGTTTAGGGTTCAAGTCAAATCCAAAGTCAAATGGCGTGATCTTACTCATTGCATTATTTTTTTTCAATATAGTAAGTGTAGTAAGGTACGTTGCTAGATATCCATGTAGCTAGTAATCCATATATACACGTTTCAGTAACTAGTTATCCATGTACTTATCCATGTAGCTAGATATCCATGTAGGTAGATGTCCATGTAGCTAGATATCCTTGTAGCTAAATACCCATGTAGCCAGATATCAATCTTATCTTATCTGATACAGACGTTACTTCAAAAAAGATGAAGATTACTTCCTACACGTCATGCATTTAGTCATGCATATTAACCAATGACCTAAACTCCGATAGTCACTGGTTTTCCTTGGCTTTTGTACAAATTTGTCCTAGCATATGGAACGAGGAATGTGCCTTTATGTAGCTATCCATATAGCTAAATACGAATGTAGCCATATGTCCATGTAGCTAAATACGCATGTAGCTAGATATCCATGTAGCTAAATACGCATGTAGCTAGATATTCATGTAGCAAGATATCCATGTAGCAAAATTCGCCATGAAGCTAGATATCCATGTAGCTAAATACGCATGTAGCTAGATATTCATGTAGCAAGATATCCATGTAGCAAAATTCGCCATGAAGCTAGATATCCATGTAGGTAAATAAGCAGTTAGCTAAATATTCATGTAGCTGGATATCCATGCTGCTAGATATGCATGTAGGTACATTTACACATTGGTACATATACATGATACTAGATATGCGTTTAGCTATACATGCATGGATATTCAGGTAACTGAATATATATGTAGCTAGATATGCATGTTGCTAGATATACATGTTGCTAGATATGCATGTTGCTAGATATGCATGTATCTTTGGTGAATAGAGTTTAAATCTACCCTAAAATGAAGCAAGTTTAGTAAAATTCACCCATCTATTTCCGGGATTAGATCTCTTCTATGACATAGATTATAGATATTTAGCACTGAATACAATTTTATGATGTGAGTTTTGTTACACACACACACACACACACACATACATACATACATACATACATACATACATACAAACATACATACATACATACATATATATATACATACATATATATATATTTTCTTGATCGACCCTTTTTTTGTTCGTTGATGTAAAGTTACTGTAGGCCTTGTTGTCTCACTTTCAAATTCAATAGATCTCTCTCTCTCTCTCTCTTTCTCTCTTGCTCTCTTTCCATCCTTCTCTCTCCCTCCCCCTCTCTCTCCCTTTCTTTTCCTATCTCTCTCTCTCTCTCTCTCAATCACTCCCTAAACTTACACTCGATCCTACTACGCTATAGTTCATTCTATATGAATTTGTTATGGAAACCTGTTCTCCTGTAAGTTATGCCATTATAATGTTGAAACTCTGTTAATGAGATAGAATCTAAATGTCACTCAATAACCCTTGATGTTCCAAGCAGTCCGAGGCATTTTAATGCTCAATCTACTGTCCATAATTCGTGCACCTTGGGTCTGAGGATTGGAGCTGTCCGTAACCGGCCTACAAACCTTATGTGGCAGGTTTCACACGCTGGGATGTGGACGTTAACCCCCGCGCGCTCCTAAGGAAACATCCCCCCAGGCACCGGTCAAAGATGGTCTGGCACTGTGACAGCCTCCAGTGACAAAGTAGGCATGGCACGACCTGTGCACGTTACGTTATGACAGCGATCACGTGATCTCACCTCATCATTGATACTGCATTACGTCTCTTACGTGTAAGCATTTTGGTTACATTTTTGTTTTGAAAGCGTATTCATTGCTCACAGAAGTCAAAATAATGACCTGGTTTTGAAACAAAAAAATTGATTCTAATAAATGTGTTTCATAAAATCTGTGATGCTAAAATTGCGATTCATAGTTCTATCAATCTTAGATGAATGCAATTGTGTTACTAGCAACAATGTCGTAAATGCAGCCAATAAAAAGGCAGCTTATGCTGACGGAGATAATAATCTTTAGAATTGCGACATTGGATAACCACCCTTTTTAATTATCATTTTAGAACATATAGATGTCGCTTGTTAAACATAGTAAATCTTTGTTTTACATCTTTGTATCTGTTGTAATTGGAGTGTTTGTTTTTCCCCACTGGTCACATTAAAAAGGAGAAAATGTTAATGGGCGGATGGCATAGAGTAGATGTGCCTAATATGCAATGTCTTGGGTGTGAGTTGTTTTCTTGTATTTAACATTCTGCTTACAGGGACAGCTGTAAAGAATTTGGTTATTTATTAAATAAATAATAGAGTAATGTTATAGAAATGTATTCTTATCGTTCAATGAATGTGTATCTTGGTTGTTTTTTTTAATTTGTTAAAATGTGTTGTTTTTTATTACAGATGATAGCTTGGTTTCTTTTTATTAATTCACTATCTCTGTCTATCTTTCTCTCTGTATCTCTTTGTCTCCGTGTATCTCTTTCTCTCTGTCTCTATTTGTCACTCTCTCTGTCTCTCTCTGTGTCTGTCTCTCTCTCTGTCTCTCACTGTCTCTCTGTCTGTCTGTCCCTGTCTCTCTCTCTCTCTCTCTCTCTCTGACTCTTTCTATCTATCTATCTGTCTCTGTCTGTCTGCCTCTCTCTCTCTCTCTGACTCTGTCTCTCTGTCTCTCTCACTCTGTCTGTCTCTCTGTCTTTTTTCTCTCTCTATCTTGTCTTTTAATAAGCTAGTCAATTTTTCTCTATCTCTGTCTGTCAGTCTATCTTTCTCTCTGTCTCTCTCTGTGTCTCTTTCTGTCTCTCTCTCTGTCTCTTATTGTCTCTCTATCTTTCTCTCTGTGTCACACTCTCTCTCTCTCTCTTTATCTTGTCTTTTAATAAGCTAGTCATTTTTTTCTCTCTAGTTCTCTTTCTATTTCTTTGTCCCTCTCTATGATAATTTGTCACTTGTTCACTTATTTTATTTCACGTTCTTTCTGTCTAATTGTCCTTTTCACTGTTTCTTTTGATTTAGCAAATTCTTCCCGCTTTCTCTTTCTCTCATTTTCTCTTTCTCTCTCTTTCTCTTTCTCTCACACACTTCTATTGCTGCTGCAATTTTCTAAAAAAATCTCTTTCTCTCTCTCTCTATCTTTCTTTGTCTTTCTCTCTATTACTCTTTATTTTCTCTCTCTCGTTCTCTCACTTTATCTCTCTCTTTCTCTCACTTTCTCTTTCTTTTACTTTTTCTTTCTCTCACTTTCTCTCTCTTTCTCTTTATCTCACTTTCTCTTTCTCTCACTTTCTCGCACACACTTCTATTGCTGCTGCAATTTTCTAAAAAAATCTCTTTCTCTCTTTCACTCTCTCTCTATCTTTCTTTCTTTCTTTGTCTTTCTCTCTATTACTCTTTATTTTATTTTTCACTTGTTCTCTTTTTTTCCTTCAATTTAAGTCTCTCTCTCTCTCTTTCAGTCTCTCCTTCTCTCTATTTGTCTCAC
Organism: Biomphalaria pfeifferi; assembly: GCA_030265305.1. Classification (NCBI taxonomy): domain Eukaryota; kingdom Metazoa; phylum Mollusca; class Gastropoda; family Planorbidae; genus Biomphalaria; species Biomphalaria pfeifferi. The sequence goes on along the minus strand of JASAOG010000001.1, from coordinate 3,588,728 downwards.
TTTTAGTTTGTCCATTATTCTCTCTTTCTCTCTCTTTAGCACTTTTAATTTCTGTCTCTTCGATTCTCTCTCATCTTTCTCTTACTCTCTCTCTTTCACACTCTCTCTCTCCCTCTCTCTCTCTTTCTATCATCGCTAAACTGTATTGCTAATATAAACGTGATTACGAAGCAGCTATCTTCCACTCCCTTCTTGGCTTCCTACCCAGGGACGTCTCCACTCTCTCCTCCGTTGGCAAATATTTGCTCCCCATCCACCCCAGTAATCATTAATTTTTCGTGTGTCAGCTCAAGAAATCGTTCCACAGGAGGGAGGGGGGGGGGGGTTTGCTGAACGGTGAAGTGGCAAGGACGAATGGCATTTTCAGGGGGGGGGGGGGACTCATCCTTTGGGATGTAAGGGTGAGGAAAGGGGGCGTGGTGGAGGAGGGGGGTCGCGCGCGTGGGCATTGTACAGCTTTATTAATGTTTTCCCCACTTAGAGGCGTGAATTAGTTTTTAATGCGTTTCTGTATTCACACCGTAGAAAGAAATAATCGTTTATGTTTTTTATTCTTCTTGTTAAATAATTTTATCACGTCGCTATGCGTCAAACGATTTAATTAGGTATTTATGATTTAAACAATAGGAGATAAACCTGCTTGAAGTGCAGTTAGAGAGGGAGATAAATGTGTCAATTATCTTGACTAGACTCTGTACATTTCTAATATGCAACATCTATGTTGTAGATAGAATAAAAACTGCACAATACAAAATATAAACTTTAGCCCAGACATAGTGAAACCTTGCAATTTTAATGAGAACAAGAAAAAAACATACAGGATCGAAAGAAAACAGAATTGAAATCACAAATATTATCCATATAGATTTCATTAGGGCTAGCTCTGCAAATTGACATATACATATCGCTATTTCCACTTTAGCGCTGGAAAAACGATCTAGAATGTGATACAATTGTTCAGCTCCAACTCACATCAACTCACACTTTCTATAATTGTTTAGCTCCTAGCACCAACTCACACTTTCTACAAATGTTCAGCTCCTACCATCAACTCACACTTTCTACAATTGTTCAGCTCCCACCATCAACTCACACTTTCTGCAATTGTTCAGCTCGTAGCATCAACTCACAATTTCTACAATTGTTCAGCGCCTAGCATCAACTCACACTTTCTACGATTGTTCAGCTCCTACCATCAACTCACACTTTCTACAATTGTTCAGCTCCTAGCATCAACTCACACTTTCTACAATTGTTCAGCTCCTTGCATCAACTCACACTTTCTACAATTGTTCAGCTCCTACCATCAACTCACACTTTCTACAATTGTTCAGCTCCTACCATCAACTCACACTTTTTACAATTGTTCAGCTCCTAGCATCAACTCACACTTTCTACAAATGTTCAGCTCCTACCATCAACTCACACTTTCTACAATAGTTCAGCTCCCACCATCAACTCACACTTTCTACAATTGTTCAGCTCGTAGCATCAACTCACAATTTCTACAATTGTTCAGCGCCTAGCATCAACTCACACTTTCTACAATTGTTCAGCTCGTAGCATCAACTCACACTTTCTACAAATGTTCAGCTCCTACCATCAACTCACACTTTCTACAATAGTTCAGCTCCCACCATCAACTCACACTTTCTACAATTGTTCAGCTCGTAGCATCAACTCACAATTTCTACAATTGTTCAGCGCCTAGCATCAACTCACACTTTCTACAATTGTTCAGCTCCTACCATCAACTCACACTTTCTACAATTGTTCAGCTCCTACCATCAACTCACACTTTTACAATTGTTCAGCTCCTAGCATCAACTCACACTTTCTACAATTGTTCAGCTCCTACCATCAACTCACACTTTTTACAATTGTTCAGCTCCTAGCATCAACTCACACTTTCTACAAATGTTCAGCTCCTACCATCAACTCACACTTTCTACAATAGTTCAGCTCCCACCATCAACTCACACTTTCTACAATTGTTCAGCTCGTAGCATCAACTCACAATTTCTACAATTGTTCAGCGCCTAGCATCAACTCACACTTTCTACAATTGTTCAGCTCGTAGCATCAACTCACACTTTCTACAAATGTTCAGCTCCTACCATCAACTCACACTTTCTACAATAGTTCAGCTCCCACCATCAACTCACACTTTCTACAATTGTTCAGCTCGTAGCATCAACTCACAATTTCTACAATTGTTCAGCGCCTAGCATCAACTCACACTTTCTACAATTGTTCAGCTCCTACCATCAACTCACACTTTCTACAATTGTTCAGCTCCTACCATCAACTCACACTTTTACAATTGTTCAGCTCCTAGCATCAACTCACACTTTCTACAATTGTTCAGCTCGTAGCATCAACTCACACTTTCTACAATTGTTCAGCTCCTACCATCAACTCACACTTTTTACAATTGTTCAGCTCCTAGCATCAACTCACACTTTCTACAAATGTTCAGCTCCTACCATCAACTCACACTTTCTACAATAGTTCAGCTCCCACCATCAACTCACACTTTCTACAATTGTTCAGCTCGTAGCATCAACTCACAATTTCTACAATTGTTCAGCGCCTAGCATCAACTCACACTTTCTACAATTGTTCAGCTCGTAGCATCAACTCACACTTTCTACAAATGTTCAGCTCCTACCATCAACTCACACTTTCTACAATAGTTCAGCTCCCACCATCAACTCACACTTTCTACAATTGTTCAGCTCGTAGCATCAACTCACAATTTCTACAATTGTTCAGCGCCTAGCATCAACTCACACTTTCTACAATTGTTCAGCTCCTACCATCAACTCACACTTTCTACAATTGTTCAGCTCCTACCATCAACTCACACTTTTACAATTGTTCAGCTCCTAGCATCAACTCACACTTTCTACAATTGTTCAGCTCGTAGCATCAACTCACACTTTCTACAATTGTTCAGCTCCTAGCATCAACTCACACTTTCTACAATTGTTCAGCTCGTAGCATCAACTCACAATTTCTACAATTGTTCAGCTCGTAGCATCAACTCACACTTTCTACAAATGTTCAGCTCGTAGCATCAACTCACACTTTCTACAATTGTTCAGCTCGTAGCATCAAGTCACACTTTCTACAATTGTTCAGCTCGTAGCATCAACTCACACTTTCTACAATTGTTCAACTCGTAGCATCAACTCACACTTTCTACAATTGTTCAGCTCGTAGCATCAACTCACAATTTCTACAATTTTTCAGCTCGTAGCATCAACTCACACTTTCTACAATTGTTCAGCTCGTAGCATCAACTCACAATTTCTACAATTGTTTCGCTCCTAGCATCAACTCATACTTTCTACGATTGTTCAGCTCGTAGCATCAACTCACACTTTCTACAATTGTTTAGCTCCTAGCATCAACTCACACTTTCTACAATTGTTCAGCTCGTAGCATCAACTCACAATTTCTACAATTGTTTCGCTCCTAGCATCAACTCATACTTTCTACAATGTTTAAGGAAGTTGGAAGTACACAAATTATTTATTGCAAGCTAAAATTTCGTACATAGTAATATGGCTCAGTTGATAGAGCATTGCGCTTATTACTCGAATGTCGTGCGCTCGATCCCCATACTGGCCAAATTTATAGTTTTCTTTATTTTTCACAGACAAATAAAACATGAATTTTTAAATTACCATATTATTAAACATAAAGTAGAAATTAATTTTTGTTTCATAATATTAATGATGAGTTTCATGCGAACGATTTTCTAAGACCTTAAATCCAGTAGTCAATAATTTATAACTTACAATTGTTACATTTAAAATTTCACCATTTTTTTATTTATTTTTTTTTTTTACAGAGATTGACACATGCAATAGAAGTAGCTACGACCTAATGCCAGTTAGAGGCATAGACCTGTGACGTGGCAACGAGCTATTGTTGTGAGCTTGCCCACAAGTGTGTAACGTGGCAGGTCAGTGTTCAGGCCTTCTAGGACGAGTGGTCTCGGTTCTTACCGTCAGCTTAGCTCTCCATTAAACAAAAAAGTTAATGTCTAGTGTGTCACTTGTGGAATTGAGAGAAATAGGTTATATGACTTAGCGAACAGGAGACAGAATGGCTTCACTCAGAATGGACACCCTGCTAGACCAGGCCCTGCCAGGACCAGCCTTAGGCATAGGCAAACTAGGCAGCCGCCTAGGGCCTCCGATTGGTGGGGGTCTCGCACAAGACTCAAAAGAAATTTGAGAAAATTGCGAAACATTGATTAAATTTCAAACATAGCAGAACTCTATGGTTCTGTCTTCTTGCCTAGCTCTGTCTCTACTGTGATTGAAGACTATTTCGCGAATGTTGAGATCTACGTGTTAGATGTTAGAAGACCATTGTTTCTTTCTTTTGGTGAAACGTGGGAACGTAATTTCTAGTCCGGTGATCACGAATCGGCCGTGATGCACATTAGTGCTATCTCACTTTATGAATTTAACGGATTTATTAATTCAGATATAGATTAAGAACTGTTTATAACTCATTGCGTATTTTCATCATTTTTTTTTGTTTTGTTTTTTTGCTTTTCTATTACATTTGAGGCCACCCTTTTCACTTTGCTTAGGACCTCCCTCCCTATTCACTTCGCTTAGGACCTCCCTCCCTATTCCCTTCGCTTGGGACCTCCTTCCCGATTCCCTTCCCCTAGGACCTCCAATTACCTAAAACCGTCCCTGGCTACTATAAACGATAAGTAACAGAGAAATTGACATTGATAAAGTTTGGTCTGTGTCAAAAGAGATGCAATCAATGGATTCTCGTAGCTAGTTTCAGTAATACTACATAACAGTGTGTGGTCGAAAGATAACAGTGTGTGGTCAAAATATTGTTTTCCTTTATTTTAATGAGCAAATTATATTTTTGTAACTTCAATTGACTTAATCGCCTCACAAGTCTCCACTTCTATAAAGGGAGGAAAGCCAGTTTTACGTGAGATCAGTTCTCCTCTCCCTTCCCTATTCCGCCTTCTCCCCCCACCCCCCCCCCCCCCCAAAAAAAAAGTCTAAGCTCGTATTTAAAACTATCTCGCTGTAACTTTTGTCAATTCACACACATACATCCCCCCTCCCAAAAAAAAAAAAAAAGCCATTCTTTAAATAAAATATAAAACTATCAGGAAAACCTCTTGAGCGGCTGCCCGCCCGGCTGGGACCCGATTAAATTCTGAAGAAAGACCATCCTGTCGCCAATTGCCTCGTCTTCCCCCCCCCTCCCACTTACTCTTTCTTTCCCATCATCTAACTCACCCCTCCCCCTTCTCTCTCTCTCTCTCTCTCCACAACACAAACCGTCTCAGACTCGCAGCCATGGAAATTAGCCCCCCAAAATGTCGCTATTAGACAGCGATCAAAGCAATCTATCCTTGGAGTTGTCGACTGGAGGCATTCAATAAAGATGAGCAGTGCTGGAAGCGCCGCCATACTATGGGGGGAGGGACGCTGTAGCAAATATAAACGGAGTGAGGACACTTTTAAAAAAAATATTCTTTATGAATTTTAAAAAAAAATAAATATGAGCAATAGATTAAACTTGAACTATGGGGCCGCTTTTTGTTACTTGCGATTGAACCCATACATCTACACAGGATACTATAGATCTACACACTCATGTAAATCTGCATAGATAGTAGCAATATGTAAATATGTTTCAAGCAAAGTAAGACCTTACGATCTATGTAGCAGATAATGTAAAGATTATATGTTTCTGTTGCCCACAGTCAACGACCAGCCGTCTTTTTTTCCAAAGAATACACAATTGCACTTTAGAGTTGGTTGGACTCGGAACATCCTAAAAATCACGAGATTCAATATTTCAATCTTCATCGGGATTCGAACCCGAAACGCCTCGGTTCGGAAGCCAGACGCTTTACCACTCAGCCACCCCTTCACGCTGTGAGCAAACAGGTCAATTTGAGATCGTCAAACATTGCATCTGTTCGAGTGATTCTACCTTAGTAGCCCTTAGGGCTATCCGATAGGACATATTTCTTCCACAGGACTAGTCCTCTGCGATGTTCGTAGCAGCACGGCACAGTTTGTCTCCATCTTATGTTAAATTTTTCATCCAGATATTCTCATTGGTAGCTGTCCATCTGGTCTCACCTCTATATGTAACTCTATATGCTACTGGTTTCTATCGTCTTCTTTCATTGTCTCATGATTCTATTTTATTTATATTCTTTCGAATCTACATATTTCTCTTTCTGTCTTAATGTTGTATTATTCATCTCTTCCCGTCACTCTTTCTATCTCCTAGTTTGGCATGAGTTTGGTTTCTTTATTTCTAGATCTAAGTTTTTTTTCTGCCTTTCTCACCTTCCCTCTCATTCTCTGATGTTGTTTCAACAGACATTCCTACTTTTCCTTTCTTCCACTATATAGGTCACTTAATGTCAGCACGTTTCTTCATAACATTGTATCAAGTCTATCACTTATGATAATGCTTGCGACCTCGTCCATAATATTTTTCTCCACGGGTTGACCCGTAACACAAACTCACCCTCACACAGACCTGCAAACAATTAAAACGTCACTGTTCCTGAATGAAAATCTATCAATAAATTCACAACGTCGACCAGGTCTCAAGCTCGTTGATTGATGCCCACTGCACACACACACCCTCCCCCTCCCATCACTCTTCGAAACATTTGAACATTACATGCGGGGCGAGGAACCGGGTGTCGTAGAATGAGGGCTGGGGGGGGGTCGAGATGGCTCTCTAGACGAGGGAGAGTGGGGTGGGGGGTAGAAGGGGGAGCCTTATTAAACCCTTGCCTGATTTGCAAAGAGTCAGTCGGGGCCAATATTGGCCCTCGCCAATGGGGCTAGCACGGGATGTCCAGTGATCTGTTCCCAGAGTTCGGGCTAATGGTTCTACAGACATTGATCCGGGGGAATTTTTGATCCCTGGAAGATTCAAGTTTGCATCTCAATGTGGACTGATGGCCGATTGTGATCGAATCTCGCCTGTACCCATGTTGGCACTAGCCCGCAGGACGTTCAAATGTCTAGCTTACTGGCAGCCATGATGGAGACCTCTGGATGTTAACATATTGATTATAAATTAGATCATTTTTTTAAACAAACATTTTCGAGTTTACCTTTGACATTAAGTCTGTTGTACAATGTTTATGTCTCTACAAGCTTTATTGTATTTATAAAATGCTAGTCGACCGGCGTAGCATATATATATTTTGCAGGGCCGGCCATAGGCCACAGCAACCTAGGTGGGCCCCACACTTTGATAAGACCCGCGCTAATTCTATTTGTAAATTATTAAATTAAACCATTTTATAACTTATAACAGATTTCTCGCGGCCGCCTGAGCTCCTGGAAATCTCCTGAAATTGCAAAATATATGGAAAAAGTCATGAAAATCTCCGGAAATTATACAAAATCTTTTGAAAACTCATATAAATCTCATGAAATTTATAGACAAAAATTGTCATTTTGGGGTGTCATTCAATATGGAAAACGCCAAACCTACGGGCGATAAATAAAAACGGCATTATGCATTAGTGTAATTGTGTAATCAGGTGAAAGAAGCTTCTCACGCCTCAAACTAATGAAGAATTACTTTAGTTCAACAATTCTCGTAGATAGATTGGAACATTCGTAGATTATTGCTATTGAGCGTGATCTATGTAGGAAATAAAATGATCATGATACACTGTAAGACTTCGCTACACGCAAGGCTCGTAAAGTTCGTGGGATAACTCTATCCGCAGAAATAAAAGAGTGATCTTTCCTTCTTCTCGTCCAAACTCTTGAGCGAAGAAGAGAATTGTATATATAGATGCATCACTAATGCCATTGCTAATGCTAGAGGGAGTGTATTTTCAAAAGAAATCTGTTACTAATAAAAGAAGTGTATCGTAGTGAGGATGGAGTGCAGCAGTAAAACAATAAGTCGCTGAAAATTTGGTGAAAATGTAATTATTTCATAATGGGTTGGGGTGGGAAGAAAAAGAGGAAAACAAAAACTATCCAAAAAAAAAAGTTTATTTGCTATGAAAAATTACTTTTAAGTATTATTTTTAAAGTAAGTGGGTTAGTGGGTTACTCGAAATGAGTGGAATAGATTTAATTTTTAATGAAACTGAATATTTTAAAATGTGTGGCACACTATTATGTACATTGGCTCGGCCACAGAGCCATGTCTATAAAACCTTCTATATTTCGTCTACCTTGTATTAGCAACTACGGATTATAAACGAATTTCTCAATCTTTATGTATAAAGAATGTCTACGACTCAAAAGTTGTGTGAAATATTTACAGAAACTTTTTTCACATCAAAATGAATCTCATTAAGTTGACGATAGAGAAAGAAAAATGATTTTTTAAAAATAATTTTTCTTATAAATAACCAATTCTGTTTTTTTTTTTATTTTGGTCAGTAAAAAAAAGTGCGGAAATATGTTTGTAAGTTGTTTTTTTTTTGTTTCTTTTTTTGTTTGTTTTATTAACTACCAAGTTTATGACAACTGGTTAATTTTTATTAGCAGTTAACAATATTTTAAAATAACTTTGAAAGTGACTGTAATAGCTGAATTGAAATGAAGTCCAGTGTTTTCTTCGAGGCAAGCCACAACTGCAAGATTAAACTACATTTTATTCCGTCAGTATTCAACAGTTATTTTTTCTTTCAAATAGTTTGTAAAAATGTTATTAGCGCAAAAGTCAGACCTATAGCATGGAGGAATTCAGAACATTTTATTGATTATATTTTTTTTAATCCAGAAGTATTCTCCTATTATCAGAAGTAAGAAAAAACACCAAGGCTGGTGGGGGGGGGGATATAACAAACACACACACATACACCAAAACAAAACAACTAAAAGCAGACTCGGCATAAAAGCCATTCCCTGGTTCCGTAACAGCACAGACATCGTTCGAAACAACACAAATCGACCTCCTAATGAATGCAAACGACGAATTCACCGGCTTATTTTACTTCCAAATTGCCGACAAAGTGGCCCCGCGAGATTGATTCTTACTTTTCGTGGTGGCGGCCGAATCCAGCCGAACGATCCCCGTGGCTCCTATAGTTTAAGCATTAGATAGTCAGGTCCTGTTTGGTAGTGTGGTAGATGCGTCTGCACGTTAGCAAAAGGATGAATCTAGAAGCAAATGGTGGGACAGGGGAGAGAGAGGAATTGACCAAAGTTTTACAAGAAACAAGGGTGGGGGAATAATAGTAAACCAGATGGTAATTGGTGTATAGATAGAACATAGTGTTTATCTCTGATGTGGCCAGGGAATGGGACAGAGGCAGACCCGAACTTTTGTTCTTCTCAGAAAACAGAGATATCTTGGCAGTGGCGTGAACGATTAAAGCATGAGATGAATTTAAAACAAGAAAAACATTAATAATACTTATTTATTAAAAAAAACAATGCTTAAACGAAGTGAAGGTATCAATTACTTTGGATCAGAGATGTCAGTAAGTTTGTATGAAATCTAGACCAACAACAATACATCTGTGCAATTAGAAATAGTTTTACCACTTTTTTTTGTTGAGCGCTATTTGATGCTTTTATCTTTCTCACTACGCTATGAATCTATCACTTTATCTGGACCTGTTGGGAAAATGGGAGGGGGGGGGGGGGAGAAAGAAAAGGGAGATCTGGGTAAATTTGACGTACTTGTTTTTTAAAGCATTTATAGGAAAAAAAAGAAACGACCCGAATTCTGGCTCATGACTCAAGCAACATTCTAACCACTCTGCTAGTCAGGTGCGTATGAGAAAAGAAGATTGCATTGTTATCTATTGTTTTTTTTACAAACTTACTTTAAAGCGGCCACCAATAAAGGAGACTTATTCATATAATACCATCACGTCAGTCTTTCTCTTGTTCGAGATATCAAAGACACTAATTAATTACCAATTATTAATTAACTATTTTTATTTTAAATTTATTCTTGTGTTATCAGGTAAAAGACATAATTTTGCAAAAGTTCAGCTTCATTCGATATTGGCTGTTGGAGAAATAACGTGTACAAACGTTTTTATCAGACAGACAGACAAACAGAGAGAGTTTGTAAAAAGCGAATATTAAGGCCAAATTTTGCCTAAATCAACAAATTATTTTTTTTTTGTCGTTTTAAGAAGTCTGTGTTGTATTTCAATAGTTCTATTTTAAATAAATGAAGAATGTCTTAATTCGTATTCAAGGACACGTGACATATTCTCAGTGAGGTATGGCCTCTTATGGACAGGCTTAGGAAACCATTATCGCATATCCTTTACGTGTATACTTAAATCACATATATTCTATACCTGTATAATTAATTACATATATCCAATAAATGTATACTATTACTTAGCTTAGTTACATATACCCTATACCTATTTACTTAATAGCATTTATCCTATAAATGTATAATTACTTACATATATACTTACATATTTCTTATTCATGTATAATTAATCACATATACCCTATACCTGTATACTTAAACACCTATATTCTATTCATGTATACTTAATCACATATATCCGATAAATGTATACTTAATCACATATATCCTATAAAGTATACATGTTTACTTATTACTTAATCAAAGGTATCCTATACTTGTATACTTAATCTCATGTATACTATAGATCAGAACTTTGTATAATCATTAAATAGTTTTCGATAAGTATTGATTTTATTTCCTTTTTCAAACCCATGGTTGTTCTCCCCCCCCCCCCCCTTTTTTTTTTTCATTCTAAGTATCACTATGAAGTAGGAATCACTTCTAAGGCAATAGCAGACGACCTGGAAACTTTTCCCTGATCTATCATGATACTCATTAAACTTAATCGTTAAATAATTTAGCTTACAAACGATTATTATGATTATTAGATTTTAGTTAATTTAATGAGTTTTATTAAAAATAAATTTACATCATTGGTACATGTAATGCTACTTAAAGTAAGACGGTACTACTGGGGCATGCATGTGAGTTATCGCTCAGCGAGTCTCACTTGGTATTGTAACAAGAGTCACTCCTTTTTCTTTTTCTCGCCTCTCACAAGTAAAATGATTGAAACTAATTACTACACTGACTCCATAACATATCTAAAAGTATTGTCAGTCATTTCTGTTGAATTGTGCCACTGAAACTACCACACTTTGGAGTCATGGCCCTGTTTTATACACATATTATTGATTCGCGACCCCACAACGTTGTAATTTGTTCTGTATTGAGCCAGCGTGGCTCTTTCATGAAACAGTTTGGGGGTCATGGGCTATCGTTAAAGAATCACTGACCTATAAGTACGCACAGAGATCAGAAAATGTTAAGATCATTCACCGCAGAAGGTAATGAGGTTTAACCAAATTCAGTGCTTGTAAGCCTTCACTCAAATCGCATTTTTCCATGAATTTATAGAACACTTGAATTTAAACTTTGTCGTCTGCTACTTGCTCCCTACTCCACTTTCTAAGTTCAGCCGTAACTCTGGCAGATAGGAAACACTTTTAATAATATTGGTGTATCCCCCCTACCCCGAGTTATCTTTATTCCATGTATTAAAACTCTGTATCGCTCTGGAATTGTGGGAGTCCCGTGTTCACTAATGCTTAAGGAACATTCTCTGGCCCCCACAGCGTGTCGATGGACGTCTTTTCCAGACGTTCGCACGGGGGAGGGTCTGAGAAGAGAGCGCTACAAAACACGAACTCAGTCTCGGTTGTTTTGACTCGGTGCAAGGTCTGATGCCGTCAGATGAAGCAGATGGCGGACAGGATGAGGTGGGGGGGGGGCTTCCTGGAGGGTACGCAAAGCACATCGTTAGGGAAGCATATAGATCTATAAACATTCTCAGAGGAGTGTACAGTAAAAAAACAGGAACAACGTAAGAAATATCTTAATGAATAAAGTTATTAATAATTAACCAAAGTAAGTGAAATATATAAAAACCCAAGAGCTATTTATAGAACAAATGTAAGACGCAATGTAAGATGTAAAGTCTGTCAGAGAGGATGTTTGTTTGGAAACGAAAGTGAACAACAGTTGCACTTTAAAAGACCCAAACTCTACACTAGACATTGTGACCCATGGAAGTGAACAACAGTTGCACTTTAAAAGACCCAAACTCTACACTAGACATTGTGACCCATGGAAGTGAACAACAGATGAACTTTAAAAGACCCAAACTCTACACTAGACATTGAGACCCATGGAAGTAAACAACAGATGAACTTTAAAAGACCCAAACTCTACACTAGACATTGTGACCTATGGAAGTAAACAACAGATGAACTTTAAAAGACCCAAACTCTACACTAGACATTGTGACCCATGGAAGTAAACAACAGATGAACTTTAAAAGACCCAAACTCTACACTAGACATTGTGACCTATGGAAGTAAACAACAGATGAACTTTAAAAAACCCAAACTCTACACTAGACATTGTGACCTATGGAAGTAAACAACAGATGAACTTTAAAAGACCCAAACTCTACACTAGACATTGTGACCTATGGAAGTAAACAACAGATGAACTTTAAAAGACCCAAACTCTACACTAGACATTGTGACCTATGGAAGTAAACAACAGATGAACTTTAAAAGACCCAAACTCTACACTAGACATTGTGACCTATGGAAGTAAACAACAGATGAACTTTAAAAGACCCAAACTCTACACTAGACATTGTGACCTATGGAAGTAAACAACAGATGAATTTTAAAAGACCCAAACTCTACACTAGACATTGTGACCTATGGAAGTAAACAACAGATGAACTTTAAAAGACCCAAACTCTACACTAGACATTGTGACCTATGGAAGTAAACAACAGATGAATTTTAAAAGACCCAAACTCTACACTAGACATTGTGACCTATGGAAGTAAACAACAGATGAATTTTAAAAGACCCAAACTCTACACTAGACATTGTGACCTATGGATTGAAGTTGGGAAATTTCTCTTTTTTTAATGAGAGAAAGAGAAGAGAAATAGAGAGAACGAGACAGAGAGAAAAAAAAGAATGAGAAAGATAATAAAAGAAAAGAATTGAGAGAAAAAAAAAGTTGAGAAAGAAAGAGTGAGAACGAGAGAGAGAGAGCAATAGAAGAAACAAACAAAATATAAAAATCATTTTAAAAAAACATAGCCTATGTGTACTTACAACTATATTACTCAATAATGTATAAGTTATTTCCCTTATTCGATATTAAGCAAAATAATTAATTACCTATAATTATTGACTAATTGGTTAATTGTTTAATAGATTCATGTTTTCTTAGGTACAATAAATAATTGAAGTTTCAACTTGATTCGAGATTAGGTGTGGGAAAAATAATTTGTGGAATTATTTAAGAGTAAAAAACCCGATACATTTAGCCATATCTGTGAATACTGAAGGATTAATGTCCCTTGTTGATATCAGACGAAATAATTAATTACAAGTAATTACTTGACTATCTGGTTAATTTTTCTTGATTCATATCTTGTTTATGCCAATGAATAATTGCGCAAAGTTTCAACTTGATCAGAGAATGTGTGTGGGAGAAATAACGTGTACAAACTTTTTATCAGACAGACAGAAAAAGAAAGAGCATTAATAGTTTTTTCTGATTGTTTCGTTAAGATTGAAGTGAATTTAGTGTTATGATGCACATAGATTATACATTTCTTTTTTTTTTCTGGTATACACTATTAAGTACTAACCCTATTTAGGCCATTTAAATTTTGTTATTGAATTCTAGAGTAGATTACGAATATCAAAAATGTGTTGTCTTTCAAGTTGAGCAGACTTTGTTTTATGAGTCCTATATATACACAGAAAAATAAAAATGTGTTATAGTTTTGTGTACATGTGATTTAAGTGTGTGTAGGCCCGTAAGTTAAGTGTACATGTTTGTGTGAGAAGGTGTGTGAATTGTTTGTTATTGTAAAGGTGGAGTCCATACCAGCGGTGCGTCTAGCGTGAGGCATAGGAGTGGAAACATAGGGCTCTTAAAACTTAATTACAGATTATTTAAATATTCTGGGAGGTTTAACTAAGTGATAGAAGTCTAGCTTAAGCGACAGAGCACGAATCCGGACGTAGACTAGGAATTTTTAATTCGAGATTTCACTTGAGCTCAAATGTTTCCTTGGACCAAGAAAATCCCCCCCCCACCCCCACGTCCAGAACACAAGCAGGTTGATGGAGCATGGAAGAAGCGCTATCCTAACTTTTAATAATACTAGCATTTCCTCTCGGCTTCGCTTAATGATTTGTTCTAAGGCTATACATTGTTTATTTTCTTACTACTTCCTGCAAATACTGACATGATATTTTCACCGTACCACCCAGCCTTTTTTTTTGTGTGCACTTTTAATAAAACTGCCCGCATTTCAACAACCCCCGTTTGCCAAGTGTATTCTAGTATGTGTTACGTTGAATTGGAACAGCCCGCTTTCAATCGCCCTTTCAAAGACACTCACTTCTGGTGTGTGAACTCTGTATTACTTTCTCTTCCCCCCTTCTCTCTCAGCGCCCCTCAAAACACTTGAATTTTAGTACCTGGTATCTGTTACATCTGACTGCAAGGCCCGCTTTATAATGCCACACCTCCCAAACAAAGGTTTTGCAATATTCTACTACCCCCCCCCCCCCGTTTACATACACACACAAGTCTACGCCCCTTAGAAAATAGTTTTACATAGTTTACATGAAAAGTTTTCTTCGACTTTTCAGTTTTTTGTCAAAATATGTGAAAGACTTTTAAGTTGTCAAACACCATCCATTTTTTAAACGTATCTTAGGACCTAGGTTGTGAGAATCGCGGTTGTGAGGATCGCGGTTGTGAGGATCGAGGTTGTGAGGATCGAGGTTGTGAGGGTCGAGGTTGTGAGGGTCGAGGTTGTGAGGGTCGAGGTTGTGAGGGTCGAGGTTGTGAGGGTCGAGGTTGTGAGGGTCGAAGTTGTGAGGGTCGAGGTTGTGAGGATCGAGGTTGTGAGGGTCGAGGTTGTGAGGGTCGAGGTTGTGAGGGTCGAGGTTGTGAGGGTCGAAGTTGTGAGGGTCGAGGTTGTGAGGATCGAGGCTGTGAGGATCGAGATTGTAAGGGTCGAGGTTGTGAGGGTCGAGGTTGTAAGGGTCTAGGTTGTAAGGGTCGAGGTTGTTACTTCCGTTTTAACTGTTATGTCGATCAAATGACTAAAATAAAATTGTTCAAAAACACTATTTAAAAAAAATCAATTGGAAAAAAATTATCGTGCGATTAGAGATTTGAACCACTGCCTTTTGATAAAGAGTTGGACACTTTAACGAAGGAGCTTTAATTCCAAACTGTGGAAATCACTGACAAAAACTAAAATTGATACTAAAAATGTGTAATTGTAACAAATGGCGGATTTACTTTAAAAGGTTGGGTCGAAATTGCGAATAAAGAATAGTTTTCTGTAAATTTAACCGCTGCAGTTTTGATTGTGAAAAGTTTTTAGTTGTTATAGGCACAAGGAAGGTAGTAATTGGTTAAATTTTCATATTTTTTCGTTCACGGCAAGTGGGAGAATCGGTGATATGTTGTTAGTACATCACTGCATGAATGAATCAGCTCACTTAGGAATATAAAATAGAATAATAATACCAATAACGTGAAGAAGATTGTCTTTATACTGGTTGAAAGTTCAATTTAGGGTTCTGTAAGCCTTGCATGTATTATATTAAAATATCATTAATCTAAATATTGAAAACATTTTGTAGCTGAGGGCAACGGACTGTGTAAAAATGTGGCACTTTAAACAAACATGGACATATTAACATTCATTGATATCAAGGCGTTAGATAGTCGCTACTTCCCCGAACTTCTCAAACATACAAACATTTTCAATCTCCGTTATCTGAAGAAATTATAGACTTATGTACATAAGAGACGTTTAATCTATATTTATAAAACCTATAAATAGCTTGCTCTTTGGTGTATCCGGTGTACAGAACAAAGTAAGAGTTGATAAGCTATATTTTTTTAAAGTAATAGGAAAATGTTTTTGCACTTTTTAGCACTGCAGAATACAACTTTCAGAGCTTTTTCATTTTTTTAAATCCATTTAGTTTGCAACATTGTAGTTCCACTTGGCGTCCTTGACATTGTTTAGTTTATCGTAAAAATAACGAAAACTGGCAATACACAAACGATTGTTAAATAGTCCAATTTACTCAAGTTCAATTTTCACTGACCTAAAGCAATCAAACTGGCCTTTAAATCTGGCCTAATTTGCCCACTAAAACCATCGCCAGCTGCGACCACAAAGATGGAAGAGCTTGTCAGTGCACCACCACGCACCGCTCCGCCGTCTCTTCCTTGCGTCGCACTCCTACCAGACCATTAAGTTTATCAGCATTTAAGTGCGGCACCTCAATAACAGAACAATATATCAAGAAGCTCAGAATGAAAGCTATGAACTTAGACGGGGACAAGAAAACGCGATGAAAACCAGTAAAAACCGAATGTAAATGTGTAAATTCCGAATCATCTCCCCTTGTCATAAACTTAGAAGTGAGGGAAGAGTTATCTTAATTACTTGAAATTTAGCATATTTTTTTTTTCTTCTTTGACTGCTTATGTAGGCATTTCAAGAATCAACCAAAGCCTACAAATGTGACTTGAGGTTTAAAATTTCACGATTTGTAGGCGATTTGTCGGGTCAAACAACTATTAATATAAAGGAACAACTGCCTCGCCTTGTCGCATGCGCATCATGTTGTTCAATGTTATCACACAATCGAACCAGCTCTATAGGCAGAGCCGGATTTAAGTATGGCTAGGCCCCGGGGCTGTAGCCCCGCCTGCCCTCCCTCGAATCCGACCCTGCCTGTAGGGCCGAAATGTAATGATGGTAATATAATTATAATATAATTTTCTATCAGCAATTTGTTTTAAAGTTTCCATCGAAGAACAAACTTTTTTATACTCCCCCCACCCTCTACTTTTTTTTTTTTTCATTTCTTTTTGTTTTACAGCGTCCCTTCCCTCTTTCTCTGACCAATCCACCTTTCTCTCCCATTTTTGTTTGATTTTTTTTTTCTTCTGGATTATTCTCAGTTGTTTATTTTTTAATGTTTGTGTATCTTTTTTTTCTCTCTTTCTCTCTCTTCCTCTCTCTTTCTTTCATCTCATTCGCTACCGTGTTTCAATCCACGTGCAAAATCCTTAAGAGGCAATAAAATGTCGAAGAACTTTAGTCGCAATAACAGGGCACCTGAAATAGTCGCTATCATGTGAGAATAATGTTTTTACGAGCGTTAACTCCACACTCAGCTCAATAAACACAAATGGAACTGACTCCCCCCTTCCATTTCTTTTCCATATAAAACAGAGATGTGGTTTTTTTTGTTTGTGTGTGTGTGTTATATTCTTCCCTACGTAGCCTGGTAGTAAGGAGAGACATGTCGTGAAGTTTAGAAAATGGTTTAAAGATAGAAAGCAAGAACATGAAATTTGAAATGTTCTGACATGTTTGTGACGTGGAATCGTAACAAGTAACGGCTTCAGCAATAAATGCTATTTCTGTGTCGCTTGACCTTTTTTTTCTCCTCTTCGTGGATGATCTGTAAAGGGAAAAAAAAACACGTTAGAGATTTATCTGAGATTAATGTAAGCGTGATTGTTGCGATTTTTTTTTAACTTTAATTTTTTTTTCACTTTTTAATACTTAATGTTAAGTTTATATTTCTTTTTTTTTAAATAAAAGCTCAGGGAAGACCAGAATTTAGAACTAACACTTATATGTTCATGGTCTGATTATTGCCCTGAAATCAACTCATAAAAACAGGACTACTGGACGCTGTCGAGGACGAAATGTCAATAAAACAAAAGCAATTTGTTTCAATCTTTCATCTACATCCTCTCAGGTCATTCGGCGTATATGGAGGAAAGCTTGGTTCTTGAGAACACACTTGTTTCAGACTCATCATGTCGATCCTGGTGGTTTCAACTATATCCTGGTCAAATGAATGGTACTCATACGTCTGACTGTCGACGTGTGTTTTGTCAGCCTTGTAGTTTGGCCTCCATATAATAATTAAGTCATCACTCTAGGGCTAATAAAACAAAGGTCTTGTGGGAAGGGTGGGGTAGTTGAGTGGAATAAGACGCTCTCAGGGTGTGCGGCTTTTTTGCTTTGCTTTATTTTTTTTACATCTAATCTTAAGCCTGAGTAGCTTTACGCTAGTGAGACCAAGGGCTTAGAATTCACACCCACTGATAACAAGCTGCATGCTTTCTACGTTTAAAACAAGATTAACAATGGACAACGAACTGAGTGGACGCTGTATTTTGATGGTGTTGTTTTTTAAATTCCAGATTTCACACCAACCGAGTCATGACTGCTGGGCGACTAAATGCAGCACGGACACCTTCTGTTTAGACCAGTGATGGGTCAACTTTTGGAGGAGGGGGACAAAACATTAAAGGAAAAAGTTTGATGATCCTTAATTGTTTTTTGAGTTAAGAAATTACGGAAATTTAATATTAGATGTAATTATGCAGCTACGTTTTACAGATTTAAATCATTTTTATTATCTGGACAAAAAATTTCACAAACTTGAATTATGATTGTTTTTTAGATTTTCCGCCAGAAAGTGTTTTTATTTTTTTTTAACAATATTGTACGTTGCAATAACTTGTATGTGTTGCAGCTTTCTGAGACCAATCTAATTGCCGGCCTTATGACTCTTTTCAGAGACTTCCATATCTACTCATGTTTAGAATCACCTCAACCCTTTGTATTCAATATCTAATCGTTGAAATGTTTTACGAACGTTTTAATTGTGTGATCTAAGGGACAGATGATGTAAAGGTCATCAGTTGCTGTGGCCTACGGTTGACGAGGGGGTCACGTGGTTAGCACAACAACCAATATCCTTTACTTTTCCCCAACTAATTTCAGGTACCCATTAAAATTGGATGAAATCAGGGGCGTCCTAAAAAATAAACCAAAATTTTAGGGTACTCATGGAATTTTACTAATGGAACAACAACTTTGAATAAATCCTAGAAATTAAAATTCTCACTATAAGTCAAATGGTTCATCTGGTATTGAGAGCTTTAATTGTTACATTGTCAATGAAATTTTATATTTTTAATTATTTTTTTTTAATGTGGCGGGCCGGCCGGATTAAACCTTTACCATGCCGGAGTTGGCTCGCGGTTCGTCGTTTGCCAATCACTGCCTTAACTCATTTGTTCACTACAGAGATTAGACCATGAACTAAAAGCAATGGCGAGCTAAATTTAAAAAAAAAACTCTTACAAAAATGTTAAAAGGCTGCTAGTTTAATTTTGTACCTAGATTTGATTTGTAAGCCCATCAGCGATGTAAATCGCCTTAGGACCTTTTATTTTCAGTAAGTGACAGTAAGGTCTAGAATATTCATCAATACCTGCCTCAGTAATAATCTAATGATCCGCTGCCCAGACATCACTCATGAGGAACTCTGAAAAAGATCGAAGCAGCAGCCCATTGAAGCAGAGATCCTTCAGAGACCTTGGCGATGAATAGGCCACACAGCCTGCAAGCAAGCCTGTATCCAACATGAGAAGTGCTGTTGACGGTCGTTGACTTGTAGCACCAAACTGCTAGTAGACAACTAAACCACTGAAGGCGTATTTTATTTTGACTTGTAAAAACTTTTGAAATAACTTAAATAACTTCTTTGTGAACAATACTGCATATAACTTTTATTACCTTAGAGACAAATTTAACTTGAGATTAAATGAAATAAATATAGTTGACTAGTAATAATTAAAAAAAATGGTTTTCTCAACAAAATCTAACTCACTAAAAAAAAAAAAAAAAAAAAGACAAAAAAAAAAAAAAAAAAAAAAAAAGACAAAAAAAAAAAAAAAAAAAAAAAAAGACAAAAAAAAAAAAAAAAAAAAAAAAAGACACACACCTTTTCACTATGGCATTCTGGAGTCGTCTGGTCTACCTAAATCCGTAGACGACAATGCCGCTTATCATGCATCATTCACACTACATAGCCGCCAACCAATCGCCAACTTCCTCTCACCGTCACCATTTAAACACACACACATCATAACAACAAGCTCTCACATGGATCTTCAAAGGAAAGAGGAAGAGGGGACGGCCCAGAAAATACATGGCGCCGAGATATGCAAGCAGATGGGCAAGACGTGGAGACAGTTGGGGAAGACTCACCTAGAACCGAGACGCATGATGGAAGCTGGTTGGTGGGTACTCTCCAGACGGGACCACTAGCAGAAATGAGACGAGACTGTCTATTAATAATAAGTTTTTTGTTTTAATTGTAGAATAAACAATAAAAAAGAAAGTGTTTATATTTCGAAAAACAACAGTAAGTTTCAGATAGGACTAAAAATACCCAAGAGAGTTAAAAATAAGAAGGAATCTACACTTTGGTTCTTTCTGTAGCATCTTAGCTCCAATGTTAGGATCCTCTCTTTGCAATGAGCATTCAAGATTCGCATGCATATATAAATGTGGCCAACTGATTTTAGTGTCTAGGGCTATGCCTTTGTCTGTCCAGATTGTTTTGAGTTTTGTAAGTGCTGCTGTAGGCTGTGCGATTCTAGCCAGTAGTTCATGTTTTTTTTTTATCTGAGACACCAGCACCAAGTTATTTTATGCTATTGAAACTTGTCAGCTTTTCGCCACCAATACTGATGTCCCTTTTAAAGCCCAATTGGCTATTGGTCCTAATTTGTGGGTTTTTTTTGGCATTGATTTGCATACCATATGCTGCGAAATTCTTGTGTATGCACATCACCAAGTCAGCCAATTCTTCTTCTGTCCCTGCCAGACCATCTTTTAAGTCCCCAAAGCACAAGCTAGTAATTCTTCTTCCTCCAATGCTTACAGAACCTTTATAGCCTTCGAGAGCATCTTCCATTATCCTTTCAAGGAAGACATTGAAAAGAGTTGGTGAGAGTAGGCAGCCTTGTCTCACTTCAACTGTGGTATTGCACCAGTCTCCAATGTTGTTGTGGAAGTACACTACACTAGTGGCCTGTTTATAGAGGTTTTGGGTAACTTTTGTTATGTTTTGATTTTTCCATTGTTGCCCACAGTGCCCCATGCCATACTCTGTCGAATGCTTTCTTGAAGTCAGTGAAGACAAGGAAAAGGTTCTGATGGTGTTGGGGGTTTTTCTCGCAAAGTATTCTTAGGTGTAGGATTTATTCTGTTGTGCTGCAACCTTATTTAAAACCCACTTGCTCTTCTGATACAATGTACTCAGCTAGTGGTTTTAGCCGGACTGCGGTAACTTCAAATAAGACATTTCTGGGATGGCTTATGAAGCTGATGGTCCGGTAGTTTTGGCAGAGTTGTAAATCGCCTTCATTTGGAAGAATGATGCTGAGTGATTTAGTCCAGGATTTGGGCCATTCTCCTGACTGCCAGATCTTGCTGGAATCTTTAAAAGTGTGATTATCATGGTTTTTCCTCCAGCTTTTAGAAGTTCAATAGGCATTTGGTCCACTCCGGCCGATCGTCCCTTTTTCATTATTCATAGACATAGCTAAATATGAAGGGTTTGGTTCCCTTATATAATTGTTCACATTATTTCTCTCACGCCCAGTCTCGGATCAAATTGAACAATTTAAACAATTATCTATTGTACTTAACGAAACATGAATTAATTAATTTGTCAACCGATTGGTCAATTAATTATTGGTAATAAACTCTTTAGTTTGACAGCGAATAGGGGAAATGACTTCTACACTACTTAGATATAGTTGTAAGTGCGGAGCTCTTCCCCTAAGATAAACTTATTTTAAAATAATCTTAAGTTATTTTTAGAACTATAAAACTATATAAATTATAAATCGGTTGTTATATAACTAACTAAAAAAAAAACAGCTAGATCTGTGCACAATTTCAATAAGTGCATTAACAAATGAAATGAAAAGTCACTGGCCAAAGGTTAGATAACCCATGAACACATTGATTGTACCCGTTTAACTCCCCTGTGCCGTGGCTGTTTCCGAGATGCAGATCTCATCTGCAACAAACGACCCCAGAGAGAAGAGACTGAATTGATTGTCTCTTTGCCCCAATAGAATATTTGTAAATTATGCTCATTTCATGTCAATCCGACAATCCGATTACCGTCATTTTTTTTCTCTATGGGAGAACACAAAGAAAAATCTGGCCAGAATAGAATACTGCTTTGCCTATTTGCCTTTTTGTTGAATCTTTAAAGCGTATGATATTAATTACAAAATTATGGGTTAATAGCAAAGCCGCACGTCATCCAATGGACGTTTGGAGAGAGAGATGAAGTTTGGCGATTTATGCAGATTTAGGGTGTATATGTATGCCTGCGTGTATGTATGAGTATGTATGGTGTCTGCCTATAGGTGAGTAGGCCCGATGTATGCCTACAAGTGAGCACGTAGTAAGTATAAAGACATAGATGTGATTAGAGAACGCCTCTCTCTATGGGTGTGTGTGTGTGTCTATGAGAATAAAGGAAATGTAAAGATAAATAAATAGGCATGATATCTCTAGATGTAGACAGAGTCCGAATAAAGGAAATGTAAAGATAAATAAATAGGCATGATATCTCTAGATGTAGACAGAGTCCACACGAATGTATAGACTTAGTTAGAGAACTTCTGTGTTACTATACAGCAAGTTGATCGATTAATAGATAGAAAGATAGATAGATTAGATAGATAGATTAGATAGATAGATAGATAGATAGATAGATAGATAGATAGATAGATAGATAGATAGATAGACCGACAGACAGACAGACAGACAGACAGATAGACAGACAGACAGATAGACAGACAGACATAGACAGACAGACAGACAGACAGATAGATAGATAGATAGATAGATAGATAGATAGATAGATAGATAGATAGATAGATAGATAGATAGATAGATAGATAGATAGTTGGGCGGGCGGACGGACGGACGGACAAAAAGACAGACAGACAGACAGACAGATAGATAGATAGATAGATCGATAGATAGATAGATAGATAGATAGATAGATAGATAGATAGATAGATAGATAGATAGATAGATAGATATGGTTAGGGTTAGGTTATTATATTTAAAGCATAGCTTATCAGTACAAACCTTTTTTTCCTATACACCGAATACACCAAAAACCTAGCTATTGATATATTCCGTCATAGATGTAAATCACTAATAACCTATGGCGTTCTGGTCCCATTAACATGTGGGACTAGGGAGTATCTAGGAAAAGGTTCTCATACTAACTTTGGGTGCTCAACAAACCTCGAGTAAGATCTCAATAAAATGTTTGAGATACCAAAGTATTTATTACCGATGGTTAATTAACTAATTGGTTAATTCTTATTTTTAAATTTATTCTTGTGTTGTCAGGTAAAAGAAATAATTGTGCAAAATTTCAGCTTGATCCGAGAGTGGGTGTCGTAGAAATAACGACAGGCAGACAGACAGACAGAGTGAGTTGATATAAGCTTTGAAACAAAAAACAGTGAAGGGAATGTGAAAGCCAAAACTGTTTAGATCACCTTTAGATCATGACACCGACCTATAAATAGTTCTTAAATGCACATTGTAATGCTTTTGATTAACTGACCTTTAGATCTAGATAGTTACCCACCTTCAGCGAGGTATTTTATGCCAAACCATACGTTCACATACTTGTAAAGATATTTGCACGCGATTTATTATTTTACGAAACACAGAGATGGTCGGCCTGGCACCTGCTGTCACCGCTTCTTCTCGGCGCAGCCGCGAGATTACCGTATTTAACGTGATAAGTGTACATCCCCAAACGAGGCGTTGACAAGCTCCTGCTTTCGTGTGGTGCCGTTTTGTTGTTTTTTTACCTTGACTATACCAAAGAGCTATTAAAGGGTAGAAATCTAGCTCGGCACCGCCCCACCCTTCCCTCGGTTGTACAGATTAAATGATTAAAGTCATTAAGGACGCTTGTTTCGTCTGTCAATACTTGAATCTAGACACTTGTCATCATCGATGCTTTTAGTCGCATGTGTTGTTTTTTTTTTGTTCCTCCAGGAATCTCGTTGAGATCTCGTGTGTGTTGTTTTCATTCATGTGCTCGAGATAATTAACGTCGACCTCTTTATAATTCGTCTTCCCAGCCCACCGCAAGGGCTTGGGTGAAATGCTGCTAATTACGTTTTTGTTTGGTTCTAAAATAACGGCTTCTTATCAAGAGCGCGATACGCTTTATATAAAGCAAATAGGCTGTAACAGGGTTTTTAATATTACTATTATTTTCAAAATGGAAAGCGTCCCGAATTGTGCGTTTCATCATACGTAATCCTGGGTGGGCTCTTAGTAGGAATATATTATCTACTTTTTGCTCATTTTATAATTTTAATGTAACAAAAATACATAGCGTTTAGTTTATCATAACAGTTTTAAATTAAACAAAAAAAAAATCATCACCAAAAGAAAAAGGTACTTTTTTTAAGTCTGTATGTCTTCTGTCTGTTACGTCGAGATCTCCAAAACAAAACTTTTATTATCTAAATGATGGTAAAATTCCCCTTTCAGACATTGCGATCTGTAGCAGATGATTTTAGGGTCATGTGTTTCTTTGGCCAATGGTTGAAGGGTGTCATGTGGCCAGCACAATAACCAACCACCTTTACTTTTCCTAGCTAAAGTCAGGTACCCATTAGAGTTGGGTGGACTCAGTCTTCACTGAAATTCAAATCCAGGACTCTAGCCCCGCATTATCTACATTTAATGCCAAATATAGGTTGTTTCATTAAAATAGAACTTTTTTAGAACAAAAAAGTTTTATAGAGTAAAGATTTTATATGTCATAACATTATACTAGCTAGGAACGGACTGGGTCTCAAAATGGGCCCGAGTATTTATATACAATGCGGCCCATAAATTGTATGCCACGCGATGTGCAACCAATAATATCCAATCATATCTAATTATACCTGTCCTCAAAAGCATTGTGTAAGGTTTAATAATGTATCAAAATATTTTGCTATTTAAATAACTTTTGAGATGATTTTGAAACTACATAAAAAGCACTATTACGAAATGAATAAAGTATAACACTTGGAATAACGAATCTCAAAAGCCAATGACTTGGCAGAATTGAAGTCATTGGTTAACATGCAGGACTAGATTGACCTATGAAAACTCGTAGGACGTAATCATCTTCTTTTCTACGTCTGTATTTTATAAGATAAGATTGACATATACAGGTACTTGACATTCAAATTAAAGGCTTTCAAAGTCATATTGTTTACACGACAAAATCATCTATAGTAAAGGTATAAAAGTCATAAAATGACAAAGAAAAGCTAGATGATCATCATCAAACAATAAACCTGCCAGTGTCTTGATTACTGCTAAGGAGAGCTTCTAATTGGGAAGAGTCAAACAATGAATCTGCCTATGTCTTGATTTCTGCTAAGGATATCTTCTAATTGGGAAGAGTCAAACAATGAACCTGCCTATGTCTTGATTTCTGCCAAGGATAGCTGCTAATTGGGAAAAGTCAAACAATGGACCTGCCATTGTCTTGATTTCTGCTAAGGATAGCTGCTAATTGAGAGAGTGAAGAAATCTTGTTACGCTAACCCTATTGGGATAGATAATGGGCGTAGCCAGGATTTTTTTCGGCGGGGAGGGAGTTGGGGGGAATTTTTTTCTCCCCCCCCCCCAGCCCCCCCCTTTCCGAAAAATAAATATATGTTTGTATGGATGGATTTGTGTGTGTGTACATAATTAATCTCTATTACACTCTGACCTTTCATTTTTTTTTTGGAAGACATTTATTGTGCCCCGGAATAGGTTCTTCCTGGAGTTAGTGAAAAAATTGTTGATTCCTCGCCCAGCGCGGGGCAGAGCCACGCCGCCAAGCACTATTTCTGGTATTGAAAGCCAACTAAATGCATATTCTGAGGTACCTACAGTGCATTATTTTGCTATTAAATAGTTTTATTTCAAAAACCCAATGTGCTATTCTTACTGACTTAGACCCTCCTGCGCTGTTCGGCGCATTTACTGGCAAGCTGTTTCCACAAAAATCTGTCACTAGCAATGTCTGAAGCCTCTTCCCACCTGCTCTGAGGACCTCCATGAAAGTGTGGCGCCAAGTTGTACTAGGATGTCATCGCAACTCTTATTATGTGTAATTCACTTTGTCGGAGAACATGTCCCGTAAGCCTCATGCGACGCTCTGTCACAACCTTACTAAGGGGTCGACTCCCACTTCGGCATAGGATTTCCTTGATTTAGACCCGATCTCTATAACTGACTCCTAAAATCCGTCTTAGCCATCTTTGTAGAGCCACATTTAGTGCTTTTCAATTTCATTGCACTTTATTAATGGAGCGCAGCCACTGGTAGACATGTGAAACTTCTCTTGACTACAATTGTCGTTTGCATTTTTTTTTGTTTTATAGAAGAGGGGGGTTTAAATGCAAAATCCCCTGGAAGGGGGTTTTAAACTCAAAACCCCTGGTAGGGAGTTTTAAACTCAAAACCATCTTGTATGGGGTTTATGGGGTTTCAAACTCAAAACCCCTTGGTAGGGGGTTTCAAACTCAAAACCCCTCAAAGCCCCCTGGTAGGGGGTTTCCAACTCAAAACCCCTTGGTAGTGGTTTTAAACTCAAACCCCCCTTGGCTGTGGTAGGGCAAGTGAAGGTTTAGTATTAAATTTTCACCTAAAATAAACAAAATTAAAGCAAAATATCATTCACTAAACTCCGGAGGGAGGGGGTTGAACCCCAAACCTCCTCTGGCTACGCCCATGGGATAGATGATGATAAAAGTTGTATGGAAAAAAAAAGATAAAAATTATAAGCAGAGTATATGGTAATTTTTAGTTATTTATTAATTAAAAATAAACATAAAAAACTTTATGTTAGAAAAAAATCCGTTACTCTGAAATAAACTCTGGCTGTAGGTGTGAAAGGCCAATGTTCTACGCAAGAGCCACAATACAACAATTGTTAATGAAATAAGGAGTTATTTATACGTACTTTGCATTAAATTTCTGTCTGAAAGATAAATGTTCAATTTTTAATTCAGTATTTTGTAAATATTTGTTTTAAAATGTTTACTTTATCGGAATTGAAACATTTTATACGTTTAAAATATTAGTAGTAAAAAGAACGATCCCTTTTAATGCTCATACTATATTTGACCTTAAAAATTCTAAATTTAGTAATACTTTAATAAATTAAAAATAGATGACATATATTCCAACAGTTTACTTCCTTTGAAGGAATGACCTTTAGGTTTTTTATTTTCGTAGTACAACGACATAGAGAACTCTTTAGGTGTTTTAATAACAAAATTTTGTATTTTATTTGATAATAAATATTATTTTTACAGTAAATAATCCAAATGGCATAATATTATTAAAATGTTTTTAAAATTATTTATACACAAAATTTTACAAGAAAAAAATCTTTTTTTCATTTACTTTTTATTTATTGTAATACAATTTAGATTTTTATAAATGCAGTACATTTCTTTTGCAAACCAGTATTACTTTTAAAATTTTATTTTTATTTTTATATATAAATAAAGCTTCACGTAACCTAAATGGAAACTGTTGGGGTACACACATGATCTGTTAACATTCTCCATTTCTCTAAGAATCTTTTCTCTTACTCCCTCAATATTAGTCCCATCCACTGGACTTAATTCGTTAATGTTGCCTTACAATTGCTTTTTATGCCCTTCTTGTTACTTCTAGAGCCCTGATGAGTTCTTGATATGGCCCTGTGACTAAAAGCCTTGATTATCTCGATAAAATGGGAGATAGCTAAGACGACTATTTCTTCCCTCCTTCGCCGTTAACCTCCTAGATACATTTTTTTTTATAGATTGGCAAATGAGAACGACTAACTAAATAAAATTAACAACTTACTGAAAAAAAAAACGCAGAATTAAATTTACAGAATTTAAACACACACACACGCACAAACAAACACACACACACAAAAGAGACTGATCTATATCAGGCAGTTTAAAAATAACAAGTACATCATATTTTGAATTTCGGTATTTTTAGGGCCAGTAGCGGCCTTAGGGGGTGGCAAGTGGGGCAACCGCCTTGGGGGGGGGGGGGGCCACTATAGGAGATTTTATTGTCATCAACTTCGAAAACTAAATCAGTTCTCATTAATTAGGACTTGTTACTCATTATTTTCCCAGTATCTTTATGATACCAAGTACCATGTACTCTTTATACATTCTTTGTTTTCGAAATGCCGTTCAGTTTTGGTAAAGACTACATCAAATGACCTGCCAATTCTAAGAGGCTATCATCGTTTAACAGTTCACAATAAAAACACGTAGGTGGAAACAACCAATCCAAATCGTATATTTCCAAACGGATTTTATTAGAAAAATGCGTAGTGATACAATTTGAACTACTCTTTGAATTATGAAAATTGTATATATGAAAGAATTATTTACAACATTTGTAGTAACATAAATGCAACTTTTGAAAAATTGATTTTTTAAAATGAAAATAGCTAAACAAGTATTCAGTGTTTTCTTGACTTTCGCTAATGATACTTTTAAGACCGCACGCGAAGGTCAAATTTTCGCGGTATTTAATTTCATATACGTACACTATTTTCGGATAGGAACAGTATCGCAGGACATCCCCAAACACTTAAAACCTCTAGATAACCATTTCCCATTTCTTGAATAACTTTTACATGCTGTTCCTTTTTAAAACTCATTAAATGTTCAGTAATTTTTTTAAAATGTCATACAGCACTTTTATGTCGCATTACAGTAGGCCTATAAAAAGAATTGGTAAGTAAACATTAAATAATCTTTTACCTTAGTCTGCAATGGAAAAAAAGGGGTTGAGGATGTATGAGAAGGATTCCTTGTTTGATACTATAACCTAGCCTGTAATGAAACAGTTAATGTGCTTGTACCGCTATTTCGGCCAATCAGCTTCCAGAAAGTTTCGATGACGTATTGAGGTATTTTTTTTCCCAATAGGCTACTATATATAAACTTCGTACGGCCATGAGGAAACACGTGTCAACATGTTAAAAAAAAAAGGCGGAAGTGTTGTTTTTTTTTATTATTTTTTTTAAACATGTGGTATAGCCATTCCGCCAAAAGTCTGGTTTGCAAAAGTGTAGGGACCACTGTAGCTCTTATAGTACACTTTGTTCTTATAGATTAAAGAACGCCCAATTGGCTTCAATATGCAGAGTGAGAGAGGAGACATAATATTAGTAGTGTGCGAGTGTTTTCTTTTTTGATTTGCTTCTGTTAATGCAGAACAATGACAATACAGTGTATAATGTAGGGCCTACTTACGTAATGTAGCTACGTAGTGTTCTATGCTTTGTAGCAAAAAAAAAAAGCCCACAGCTTAGAGGACAAACTGTATTGTTATTGTTACAGCGTTTGAGATAGACGGATGAACCCGTTAGCGTGATGAGTTTACGGTATACGGTATATATACTCTATCCTTACGGCAAAGGGCTCCGCACATGACGCTCGCACAGGGACCCACGCACAGCTAGGGCGCCACTGTTTAGGGCGCTACTGAGTCCACTCATTTCTAACGGGTGCCTGACTTTAGCAAAGCAAAGGTGGTTGGTCATTGTGCTGCTCGTTAACCATTGGTCAAAGAAACAAATGACCCTAACATCATCTGCCCTAGTGATCTGAAGGGAATTTTACTGTACTGACAAGGTCAAATACTGCTTTCGAAATAACCTTGGAAACCTTATTTTACTGGCTGCATCCTAGAGCTGGCTACACACACAAACAAGTCCACTTGTTTGACGTTCAGTAAAACTAATGCTGTCAAGATTATTCCATATTTTAGCAAACCCTCTATGTATTTTGGCGTAAGTCTATATTTTTGTCGTCTTATGGCGTTGAGCCTGTTCATTCATAAATACTGGCATCATAACGTTGGTCTATTTCTTGCGAGAAAACATTCAGAATTTTAATTTATTTTTTCATCAGGATTCTAGCCACTAGCGGATCCAGAACT
The DNA here is from genome assembly GCA_030265305.1 of Biomphalaria pfeifferi. Classification (NCBI taxonomy): domain Eukaryota; kingdom Metazoa; phylum Mollusca; class Gastropoda; family Planorbidae; genus Biomphalaria; species Biomphalaria pfeifferi. Next base: position 3,558,712 of record JASAOG010000001.1, on the reverse strand, counting down.
TTGGAGTGGGGGGGGGGGGGGGGGGGGAGGCGATATATATATTTATTATACATGTGTATGTGTTTGTGCGCGAATAAAATGAAAAGTAGTGTTTCTCAACCTTCGGCGAAAAAAAAATAACAAAAAAAAATAAATCATGTTGAGGCCTTTCTCTTGATAGTCTGGGGATCTGGGGGAGCGCTTTGAGCCTCCACAGTAGGGTTAGGGGCGAAGCCCCGACGCCAAAGGCGTTTTCTTGCATTTTTCACTGCAGAAACGCATTTTCCCGACATCTACAGCTCATTATTCATCAACCAAAAGCGTTTTATTGGTACCCCGTCAAAATAGCGCGGACAAAATTGCGCCGACAAAATAGCGCGAACAAAATAGCGCCAACAAAATAGCGCAGAAAAAAATAAATTTTAGTCATTTTGAAAGAAATACTTTAGATATGGTAAAATATGAATAGAGCCAATATTTTTTTTAATGATATCCTAATTTTTCAGTCATTTTGCAGGAAACACTTTAAATATCTTAAAACATACATAAGCAAAAATCATAATAAGGTAAAATGAATAATTTCTAAATATAACATTTATTTACAATATAAAAGTGTACTTCGAAAACACGCAAAGATACTTGTCAAATTTACACACACACACACAAACTTTCACAAAGAGTTCTTCTTCTTCTTCTTCTTAAACTGTCAGGTAGAGTTGAGCCTTCGGCTCTTGGAACTCTAGGCCTCTTACGATCGTTTCCACCCGGGCGCCACTATGAGGCAGAGTAGCATGCCCGGGTCACAAAGAGTTAAATTGTAAAAATTCCTTCACTGGCTTGTTTCCGTACATTGACAATATAGTTATACATTTTAATCAAAGGTGAAAAAGGGGAATGATATAAAATTTAAAGTACTCTCGTTCTCTGCAAATATGGCATAATTTCAGATCTATTAAAATGGAACAAGATAGAAACATCAACAAAAATGATGCCCAGGACATAAAATTAATAATACTCCGGTACTTTTGTAGACATCATATATAGGTCCGCGCTATTTTGTCTTGCGCTATTTTGTCTTTCTTTAAAAACATTATGATAAATTCATGTGAAACTACACAAACTCTTTGACTTTTGTGTTTTAAAACGTCATGTTTTCTTCTGAGAAGGAGGGGGGGGGGGTAGAATGAAAACGATTAATCCTCGCTCCTTTTTGTAATTCTGCTAATGATTGCATTTGGCATTTAAGAATAGGAGTGGGGCGACTCTATACAAGAATTTAATTTATAGCATATATGGATTATATAAGTGTCAGTTGTTTTTTTTTTAATTTTGCAATTTCTTAACTATAATACAAAAATAAAAAGTATTGGTTTGTCCGATGGGCGGAAGGCGATTGCATGTATCGCCCCTCCCACCTGGTACAACCCTTTTTCATTTTATATTTACTAATGATATCATTTGAGATTAGAGTGTAGTGCGACATAATATACAAATGGGTTCACATATTAATACGTACCTTATAATATATAGATATTCATTTAATTTTGTTCACAAACTATGATTTCTCCATAAAAGAAGGACCGCCCCCCCCCCCCCAAACTCAAAGGGTTTTTTTTTTCATCAGGATTCTAGCCACTAGCGGATTCAGAACTTTGGAGTGGGGGGGCGGGGGGCGATATATATATACATGTGTATATGTGTGTGTGCGAATAAAAAGAACCGCCAGTGATTCTAGCAATAGTTTCTTTTTATCTTAATTATTTTCTGCTCTTTTTTTTTCCCCATTCTTTTGGCATTTTGATTCCAATTAACACATTTCTACACTGTTTAAGGTAATAATTATGGTTTTTTAAGGACTTCGTAGCGGCTACTTAAAATCATTCGACAACTTCACCAAACCAATAAGAATTCGTATATGACTGGACATTCATACGAATATACACTAACCTCGATCTCTAGAAGAAATAAAGGCCTTAAGTTTTTTGTTTATCGTTTAAACAAGTTTAATGTGTATAAGGACTTGACATTTACTGGATGCACTATAATATGTGGATGTATGGTGTTTACGACAATGATTTAGATTAGTATTAGACTTTAGAGTGTAAAAGAATTTTGTAGAAAAATTATAACGCTCAAAGTGTTGCATTTAAAGAGAATATTATAAAATCTTAAAACATTTTCGGTGGCCCTACTGGCCCTATTGGGTTGGCTACCGCCATGGGGTATTTGCAAATGCCCATATAGCCAGCTGGCCCCCGACACTAGCAATAGGTTCATGTCACCCGGTATGGCCAGCTCTAATTTGTCTACCCCCTCAACTTTTCCAATAAAAAATATCGATAGTTTTTTTTTCTTCTGGTACAAAGGATTGTTTAGGTTATAAATATAGGTTAAAGAATATATATAACTGCATTTAATTTTTTTTAGCGCCCCTAAATTGAAGAAAAAGATCTAGTCTAAAGATCGAGTCAGTCAGCTAGGGATTTCGCGTACATAGGCCTACTAGATATTGTAACAGTTTCCATCTTATTAAGCTCAGATCCGGTTCGCTTTGGTTACATTCAATGTTCGAGTTACATTCGGTTAGAACTGTTGGATAAATAGAGTAAAAGTTGGGGTCAGGTTCGGTTTTAGGAAATCATGCAATAGCAAAAATCAGTAATAATCAAGTCAAAACACTTGAATTTGTGATAAAACACAAATAATTCGCAACGTAGCATAAAACATTCTAATTACACTTTGCTGCAGTCGTCAAATTAAAAAAGGAAGCAGTAAATGTGATGTTGATTACTATTGAACTCATGATTTATTGATGTGACGTTGAACATATATGCCAGTGACTAGTCAAGTGTATGGTGTCATTGATTATATATATCAGTGTGTTACTCTCTTGTTTTGAAATATTTGAAAACTAGCCTAAACTAAAATGGCGATTTCAACAGATCTAAACATAGCCAGGAAAAATTTGTCTGATGTTTTGGGAGATTCTATGAAGTTGTAAGTGATGATAGTAATCTTTAATCTAAAGATACATCTATTGTAAAATAAAAAGAAATATCTAATCTGAATTATAATCTAGATTAGATTTTGCAGAAATAAATACACCTTTCAAAAATTCATAGTCATTGACAGTCAGTCATACTGACATACATACTTGTAACTATAGTCATTATACCTAGTTACTAGTTCAACTAGTCCTAAGTTCTACTTGACTTTATTACGTCTTTACTATATCTAGTAAGTTCTACTTAGTCTTAATACTTCTAGAGTAAAGTGCGAAGTTTGAAAACCCCGATTTGTATAGAGGTTCGAACTGTTCACTTTTTATTACTAAAAATTTTTTATTTGAATGTTTACCAAATTACTACGGTAATTCTGCAGAAGTTCAAGGGGCAGCCATCTTTGTTACTATTTTGTTATTGTTTATGTTCCAAAGAAATCCCAAGATAGTGTCTTAAAAATACTAAGAATTAACATTACTTCTGTGGTTTAAAACTAAAGCAATGCTATTTTTTCTTTTAATTTTGACTTGGTGTCAATACAATACTTTTCTTATTGGTCTGTCTTCTTTTTAATTGTTAAATATTGTCTATATTTATTCTGAATTATTCTGATTTGGAGAATCTAAATTTAACTAGGCCTACAATAAATATCAGCACAGTTTATTACCAAAAATGAATTGACCTTTATTGCCTTTAAGTTTTAGAACCTTGTCATATTAATATAGTAATTAGTCTAGTTCTAGCAGTTAGATTATGAGTCTAATTATTAGACTTATTAGGACTAGATGATACCGGTATAGCTAGATCTAGCATATTTTTTAGTTTCAAAAATAAAAACAAACAAAAACCCAAATCGGAGAGAAAACCCAAGATACAAGATTAGTCTAAACAATAACAAAGATGGCTGCCCCTTGAACTCCTGCAGAATTACTATTACTACTATATTGCTACTGTAGTTCTAGGTGACTTACTCTACTGAGTAACTGACTTAGTCTTAGACTTAAGTCTTAAGAGTCTACCACAACATTTTCATATTTATGATCTAGATTAGATACTAGTATCTAGAAGTAAATCTGAAATCATCTACAGTAAAGTGTGAAGTTCGATAGTATTATGCCAGCTGGTAGCAATTTCCAAGTCTGGATTTTTATAGCACTGTAACGGTCTGACCTATAAAAAAACTGAGGGTATCTCTGAATTCCTCGTCCTTTTTTCTATAAACATGTATCGGATTTAATGTATCACTAGGCTTAGTTAAAATTAAATATGAGGTCAAAGAGGTGTAGAGTAGGTATCGCCAAGCGTACTTTACCTTGATTGGATTTTTCCCCATTTAGTAAGCTCGAATGGGTTGATGAAAGGTTTAAACAGAACAAAGAAAGTATATCTAAAAACATGTTTTAATATTTAATTTTCACTATAAAGTCATTTTCTTTTTACTCCAGCTCAAAAACACCATCCATTGCACCATTTCCCACCCTCCACAACTTCAAATAGTCTCTTTAAGCTGATGAGCTATCAGAATTAAAAATAGCCTTAAGCCCATGACCCATTTCCTTCACTACCGGGTAGTAAAAAAGAATAATTCCACACCTCCTGAGTTTGACCTCGCCATGAACTAAGCCTTTACAAGGAAAAGGAAATACTATGTGTCAGAAGTGAAGAAAAAAGGTGCATGTGCAGTAGCAATATAGTAGTAATTTGGTAAAAATTCAAACAAAAAAGTTTTAGCAATAAAAAGTGAACTGTTCGAACCTCTATACAAATCAGACCTTTTCAGACTTCTCACGTTACTCTAATTTATTCTTCTAGACTTGTAATGTGACTTCAGTAATTCACCGGCAACAAGAAACAAAATTTTTTAACCTTCTTAAGATGGCGCGGCCGGATGTTTCTGACTAAAGGATTGGCTAGCCAGTGTTTGTATCAGCCAATAAGATTAGTTCTTACTATTTTAACACATTAGTAGACTGTAATTGCGGCTTCCTTCACTGTTTTAACGGGATAATTTTTTTATTTTTTTGAAGTTAGCTAGTGAGAGGTGAAAATTTTAACATGTCAGCTGTTAATATCAAATTGATGAAAGCTAATTCACTGACTCTGATTTTATTTAAACTATGATAGCTCTAATAAAAATAAGAGCAGAATTGAGGAAAACTTTAGATCTAAGTTTACACTGATAATAGATCTAGATCTAGTATGGTTTGACGATGTCTATTCTTGGTAACATGGTTTAGAGGTAAGGGTGGGTAGCTGGATAGAGAAGACCAATTTGAGAACCAAGGGATTAGCACCCTACAGGCTGTTTTATGCTCTATTTTTACTATCAATTTAGTTCAAACATTTGTCAGGGAGACTAATAAATATGATGCCAATTTTCTGACCAACAAACAGCTAAAAAAACGATCCCTGGGTCATAAATGGGTGACTGTCACTGTGACAATAATGAAGGTGTTTGTTTCCATGGTACCCGGGGGGGGGGGGGGGGGGGGGGGGAGAACAGTAGTAAAATAATGTGATAGAAGTGTCTGAAGAGTCTCAATGTGCCTTGTTTCTCTAAAGACATGTATTAGGGCTTATTCAAGCCTAAAACTTCTAAAAAAACTCTTACCTTTATAATTCTTCTGTTTTGAAAAAACTTTTTTGGAATTGTATCCGCATAAATTATGCAAAATAGCTTGGTTTATTTTAGTAAATGTTAATATTTCAGATAAATTCCATAAGATTAAATTAGTTCATTCATTTCTCTTCAATAATATATATAGTTTTGTGTATGTAAAGTAATTATTTTATTTGTTAGGAATTTTTTATAAGAGAAGTGTTAAGGCTGGAAATAGTGCTCTGTCTTTTTGGCACAAGACATGCTAAAATGCTCCATCTTAAGAGGGTTAAAAAGCTTGTAAACATAAAGCGTATTGTATCGATTAGTCTCCAGGTAGGGATAATCAGTGGTATGATTAAGCTTGTTTTTGATCTAAACAAACAACACTAAATCTGTGCAATTAGAAATATTTTTACTATTTTTTGGGGGTTTAGTGCTATTTCATGCTTTTAACTTTCTCAATAAGCTATGATCCTATCACTTGTCTGAACCAGTTGGGATAAGGGTTTGGGAGAGAGATCAGCATATCTCGACAAATTTTACTGTAATCACTTTTTAAAATCCTTTATAAAAAAAAAAAGGGAGGGGAAACCTGAATTTGAACTCATGACTCAAGCCAACATTCTAACCACTCTCATAGTGAGCTGCGTATGAAAAAAAGAAGATTATATAGTTATATGTTTTTTTTTTTTTTCAAACTTACTTTAAAGTGGCGACCTATAAAAGGGACTAATTTAGCTCATACCACCACCTCAGTCAAGTGTCGGAGAAGTAACATGTGCAAACTATTTAACAGACAGACAGAATGAGTTAATATAAGTTGTTGTTTTTTTGGGGGGGGGGGGGGCATTCCAAACAAAAAGAAAAAATAGGGGGTATTCTAGCCAAAATATTATGTGACCTAGTACTATGATTAGGTCATAAGACCAGTGACTTCTGCTGTACTGGTAAGTTAGTTTAGTGGTACTTCGTGGTCGTAAATTATTATTATCCCTATGAATCATAGCCTCTAGATATACAACTTACTGAGACATACAAGTAATAATAATAAGATTTTATTGCAACTTATATAATGAGTTTATTTAGGATAAAAAAAATACAGAAATAAAGGCCAACAAAAGAAAATAAAATAATGAAAAAATAATCAAAATAGTAGGACAAAGGAATGTAATGGGGGAGGGGTCGTTTACAAGTGAGGGTCCGTGGCAAAAAGAAATTGTTGACAGGGAACAAAATAATGGGTGTAGCCAGTGGCTAATGCAAAGGTATTTATTATCTAAAAAAAAATGTAAATATCTTAATTTGAAAACTAGCAGTTCCAATTTTAGTTTACATTCTGTTTCACTTCTATCCTTAAAAATAAATTTCTTTTACTTTTTTTCTGTCATTTAGATACTTGCAAAACCTGAATTCATGGTTTAAAAGAAAAGTAAGTCATAGATAAACATTTATTTGTATTATTGTTTCATTTTTTAAAAAGATTATTGCATAAAGTTTTAATTTACTTATGCACATCAATAATAATAATTAAAGTAAATTCTCTCTTTGTTTGAGTGTAATAATTACATTTGTAAAAAGAATGTTTACATAATTATATAGAACAAACAGTTGCCAAGTAAAGTACAAAGATAACGGCAAAATAATAAGGGTGGGGGGACTAGTAAGTTAAATCTTAATGTTAAATAGCATTTAAAATAAACAAGTGATATTTCATTACCAGTTTATTGAGCAATTTTTTTATTATTGTCATTAATTTTTATTTTTTCTTTTTTTTTTCTTTTCCGATGTACTAATTATTAGCCATTTAGAGTACAACAATAAAGAAACATATTCCATTTTTCTTTGTAACAAACAGATCAATAAAGAAGAATTTGATTTTGAAGCAAGAAAGCTTATGAAGAATGACACAGGTTTTGAATTTAATTTCATTCTGAATTTATTTAGATGGGTCTTGGGACTAAAATCAAAACACCTGCATAACTTCAAATGTTTTTTTCTTTATTTCAGTTCACCTGCATAATGAGTTTCTTCTAGCTTTGATAGCTAAATGTCAGATATTATCATCAACACCATCTGGTGTATGTAAGTAATTCTAATTACAAAGCATATATCAACTCACTCTGTCAGTCTTTCTGATATAAAGTTTGTACATGTTATTTCTCCAACACCCAATCTTTGATCAAGTTGAAATTTTGCACAATTATTTCAAGTACTAGACAAAACCAGTATCAATAAAAAAAAAAATTAGTTAATTAATATCGAACAAGGAAAAGAAATTGTACTTTGCAGATGTGATGTTGTAAGTTAAATAGCCTCCCGAGCCCTGTGTTTGAATTTAAGTCAAGTTGTTTTGTTGTTGTTTTTTTTTTAAAGTGATCATGGTAACATTCATCCTGATACCCCCCCCCCCCCCCCCCCATCCCCCCAAACATGTCCGGCTGTGAAAGAATCATAGTGACAAATTATTGGTTAAAATCTATTACAAATTTAATTAAATGACTGATCCAAACTATTTGATACAATTACACTAAATATAGGCTTTGTTTTTCTGGTTTTGTTCTACTTTGATTTTGACACACTCTTAAAGGGACTTATTTTCACCTTTTTAGCTGTTTTTCTTATTTAACTTTTTAAAAGAGTGAATTTGCTTAAAAGTACATATATATTTATAAATAATTTCTAAAATTAAAAAAACAAACCACTTAGCAAAACATTTTATTAGTAGTAAAACAGTTTTGTTAACTTAAACTTATTTATTGGTATGTTTTTAATTGATATTTAAGCTGTACTAGAAGAAATCCTTTGCTAAATGACAATTTTTGTTTATGTGTAAAGCTTCTAAAGATCCAAACAATGTGGGTAAAAGTCAAAGATGTGGTAAAGTCAAGAAAAAACCTCCTGGTGGGAGGGCCAATTTACAGGTACTATTCTAAAGTTATCACGTTTAATTTAACAAAATTTGAATATGACAGTTATCTTAGTCATTGCAAAAGCATTGTTGTAATAATTTGATTATCAATTTACTTTTTTGGCAGCAACGCTTTATCCCAGCCAATACAATGGATTATGTCCCTCAGATAACCAGTAAAGCTCTAGAAGAAGGTTCTAGTCCAACTCCCTTAGGTGAGCAAAGGAAATGTTAACGTATCATCTGTATTTGTTCTTGAAAAAAATAAATTCTTTTTCAATAAATAAAAACCATGAAATGCTAATGTAGGTTACAGTTTTCAATGGTATTATTTTTAAAATAAACTAAACATACAACTTTAAACCTAGGCAAATGTTAAAACTACGCAGAGTCTACTATAATCAACAACAATCTCCTCTTCAAGTGTGTCACAATCACATCTGCTGGCTTATAACAGCACTATGTTTTGTTATTCTATTTCTTCAGGTTTTGTACAAAGAGAAGGACTTATGCCTGATATTACAATGGTCCATGGAAGAATGCTGGTTTGTGCCTGGGAGACTGGCTTGGCTGATGTGCAGGACAGTGCAGTTCATATTGTCATGCTAGCTTTAGAGGTATTAAACTGTTCCTCTAGTAATTTGATTTAAATAAACAAAGCAAATATATTAAAAACACGATCATGGAGGGTGACTAAATTCAATTTACTAGTAAATACATGTTGACCTTCCAAGTTAGATAACAAAAATATAAAATAAAATGATATCCTATTAGCACTAGCCACATTTTTTAGCATAAAAACCTAGAAAGTACCCAGTGCTTTTTTTTGTGATGGTATGCACAGGTACTGGCACCTTTTTCAATGTGGGGAAAAAATTATTACTTTTCTTGTATTTTAACATTTATTATTTATTTATTGGTAGTTAAAAGTTAGGCAATTCATGATTGAGTGCCAGCACTTTTTTTTTTTTTTTTGTTGTGTACTGAAAGTACCTAATAAAAAAGATGAATCATAGATTATCATAGTTTTTGTTTTGAGAATATTGTATGCATACCTACAATAGTACAATTTAATTATATCATACATCAGTGTTTCCCAAACTTTTGACCTATGCACACCCTTTTTATAATTTTTGTAATATTAAGTACCCCAACTACACTTTTATCTATTAACAGAATGGGTATTTTTAAAAATCAGCATAATTAATGAGGTACAATGCATACCCCCTCCAAAGTCTTCCGTACCCCACTTTGGGAAGCACTGTCATACATGGTTAATGAGCCGGGGTGGGGGGGAGGCTGATATTTTATAAAGTTTGATTCTGCAAAACATTCTCACATCAGTTCTTTCAACTGGTTGTTTCTAGCTGATTTCAGGTCTTCTAATTATGGCCTGTAAACAATTATAGGGAAAGACTACCAACTAGAAATAGTCAATCATTTAGGGAGGGCTAAGGCATAAGAACTATATTAATAGATTAATTTATATAAAATGCAATAAAAAAAAGCAATTACACTGACTGAAAAACATTCTGTTTAGTTCAGATTGATGCATGCAATTAATTATGTGTCATGATTTTGCCAAGTTTTCAAGAAACAGAAAACAAACAAACTTACATAAATCCTTACAAGAATGAATGTTCTAACTTATCTAATCAAAAACTTTTCAGTAACTTTGAACTGTAACTTACTAACTTATATATATATATATTTTTGACCGTTTTAGTAACTGTATTTATACAGCCATACAATGTGTGAGCCTAACATTTGATTAGATTTGGTCAATCATTTTAAATATCACTACGTTTCTTAATATATATATATAGTTCATCCATCGTGGTTCGATGATGACCACTTTTGTCATCCAGGGGGTTGAGGGCTTTGCATTTTTGGGGTGGGGTGGTGGGATGATTAAGTGACTAGCTCTGAACATTTTGATCAAAGTGAGGAGAATTCACACAACACGTGAACCTCACTCTCTCATCCTAAAGCCCATCCTTTTTCAGAAGCAAGATTTGGTCAAGACATCTGGGGACGATTTTGGGTGCAGTGGATAATCAGAGACTTTCTGTGTGTCTTGTTGTGCTCTAGAGTGCGCCATAGCCATGTGCTGGAATTTGTCATTGTCCGATTCTGTCTTAATAATAGAGTAATCAATAAAGCATGCTTTACAAATATTCATTTATTTTATGTGAGTGCCATGTTTTATTTCTGGTGGCTATATAATTGCAGTTAAAATGATAGATAAAATGTTGGTCTCTTTTTTTTTAATTTAGTCCAGTGAACATTGTAAACATTTATCAATAAATTTAAATGAAAACAAATATATTTCAGAATCTACTTAAAAATATACTAACACTGGTAATCAAACAAAGAAAGGGGTACAAATTACGTGATAAAAGATTTGCCTATAGTTTTGGAATTGGTGTGAAAAATCCTTATATTCTGAGGTCTCATGACACTGTTGATCCCAGTTCACAAAGGTAAATTTTTGGTTTTAATTTGACTTTGCTTAATAAAAGTTTAAATGTACAATCATTGATGAGATTATTGAATTTAACTTTGCTATTGTTATATATTTTACTTTATGCTTAAAGTGCATATAATTAGGAATTCTTTTGTAACACAGTCAAGCCACAACTATCACAAGCAGTTTCCATCATACCCCGACTCTCAGACCATCACCGGAAATGGGGGAGGATATAGCTGTTGAGGAAAATGTGTTAGGTGCAGACACTGCTGTGGATGATGCAGAGCCTATTTCTTTGTATGACCTGTCTGATACTTTAATGGTAAAATTATTCAATTAAATTTTAGGTTTTATTATGTGAACATTTGTTTTGTATGAATACTGCATAGCTACTAACATCTTTTTTTTTTTTAAAGTAATTAAATTACCTATTTTAGTGTTATATGTCGGGTTCCTTTTTATTGCTTGGCTCATTATACTTCAACTCTAACTCCAGCTGTCCATGAATAACAAAAACACTTAATATTAAATAAAGCACACAATTATATCACTCTCAAGAAATAATACAAAACACCAGTCCAACCCTCCTGGACTGGGATAAAGACCTCACTGACTGACACACTCTCTTGCACATTCAACAAAGACTGAATCATTCAGTTCATAACACGTTCAAGACTATTTACATTCATAACCTGGGAGTACATAAACAAAGGTTAGATACAGTGATACAGGCACTTGCTATTTCCTTGGCTCACAACGATGACCAGGAGGGCGCTGATGCGCACAAGTCCAGTATAATCCAACTTCAATGTAACAAAGGTAGACAATCTAAGAGTACTTTAGTAGCATTCATGTAAAATAATCCAATAGAAAGTGAGAGGATAACCTCAGCCTCAGCTCATATAATCTTCAAGTATATAAAGTCGCTGAAAACTGGAAAAAAAATATATGTAGAGAGAGGTCTACACAAAGAGCACTCTCCTACCACACGTGCTGTTTGGACAGCGATTGTGTACGATGATGTCTCAGCTGTCTTCAAGCGATGTATTAGATAAAGAGTGGTGCCGATATTATTTTCACCCACACTTATAGTATTAGGGTCGTCTGCAGTCTTCAGTTTCACCCACACCGATATAAGGTTGTCTCTTCAGATGGTGATGTCACGCCTCACTGAATGTCAAGACATGAACAAAAAATGGGGAGTGGCGCAGTGACCTAGATAAACAAGAGGTAGCTATTAAGTCCAAATAAGTCAATGATAAATTTGGTTCTTCAACAAATATGGTTCAAATAGAAATGTTAATTAAAAAAATTGCAGGCTCCGGCTAGTGATTAGTTCAATGACCTTTCGTAGAGTTCTTGTAGACTGGTTTTACTTTAACAATAACGTGTTGACTGACTGGTTACAATTCAAAATAGTTGATGTAGAATTAATTGGGCTTAAATTAGACTTAGTATAGTCAACTTTAATAACTTGCACTTGTAGAAAAGAAAAAACATGATGTACTTCACGCTCATACTGGCGAAAAAATAGTTCCTCTGTGTTCTCGTGTGTTCCAAAATGTAAACGATTATTAGGTTACAAACAAATAATACAGATTGCCTTGAATCCAACTTTAGTAGACAAATGACAGATACAATAGTTACTGTCCCTGACCGGACGAAACTACAAATATGTCATATTCTTTTTTTGACTGGCTGATCAAAGTGATGAATGACAGGTACTACAGACACAGTATCTGAATTGACAAAGCCCTCAAATGTCGACAATAATTACTAAATAAACTATACACTCTTTTGCACATTCAACGAAGACTAAATCATTCAGTTCATAACTTGGGAGTACATAAACAAGGGGATATAACTATCATACCAAAATATCAAAGTAACATATTCACTCTCGCCGTACTTCCCCCTGACATTATATAGCTATATTATTACCACATTTTACTGAGAGTCACTGTGTGATCTGTTAGAGTGTAGACCTAAATTATTAGTCTAAAAGCCCATTTCATGTGTTAATTCTCTTGTAAAGTTTTGGTATTTATGTAAGTGTCCCTAAATTTAAAGGCATTTTGTTTTTGGAATTTAAACATTTGTTGAATAAAAGGCCAAAACAATATTGAGATCTTTTAAATAATGACACATAACAAAGCATGAAATAAATGATTAAATAGCTCTGATTATTACCATTATTTTAATCTCTCTTTATTTTTAAAAGCTTATATCAACTCACACTGTCTGTCTGTCTGGTATAAAGTGTGTGCATGTTATTTCTCTCACAACCATTCTCAGATCAAGTTGAAACTTTGCATAATTATTCATTAACGTAGACAAGACAAAATTCAATTTAAAAATTAATCAATTAGTCAATTAATTACTGGTAATTAATTATTTTGTTTGATACCAACAAGGAAAATTAATCCGTCTGTACTCATGGACATGGCTAAATTAGTAGGGCTTAGTCCCCTTAAATAATTGTTAACGCTGTTTATCCAACCAGCATTCTCCAATCGAGTTGATTCTCTAAACAATTATTGTACCTAATAAACATTAATTTTGAAAAAAATTAAACAATAAGACAATTTATCATTGATTTAATTAATTTATTTGATTTGAATAATGAAAATAACTTCTATATTATTGATAGATATAGTTGTAAGGAAGGAGTTCATCCCCTTAGATAAGTTTTGTTTTTTAAAAAAGGGATTTTTTAAAATTTATTTTGTTAGTTAAATTTTATATATAAATGTGCATACATAAAGACAGTAAAAAGAAAAACATTTGTAAAACTAAACTTCCATACTATGGGCTGTCAATAAAATAGTTGAATGAATAATTGTCACAAGGGAATGGGGCACATGCCCTTCCCCTATAGTAGCATTTTGTTTCAACTAGTATGATGTCTTCACTTCTTGAACCTACACCTGCTCCACCAGAGCATTCAATAGAGAGATTCTAGAAGTTTTGCTCTCCTTCCTCTTCCCTTCACTTTTGATTATTTAAGGCTACTAATTGGAAAGAACAATAGAGGGAGTGAGTCTATGTGTGTATTTGACAATCAATTTTATTACGAACTAGGACAATGTGTTCTAGTTGGTAATGTTCTTAGTTGTTAAAATATGATTCTAAGGTAACTAATCCTCTCGTAGATTGTATAAGGGCATAATACTTTTGAATAAAAGGTCCATTTGTATTAATAAAATAAAAGGAGTTCAATTCTATATTTTGGCATACCGAATCCACTGGAGTGATCAATGTAATTGAGTACCAGTCATCTAAACAATTAATTTCCTTTATATCATGAAAAATTATAGAATTTTTAATCTCAGATGTAACTTCATAAAGAGTTTTATAAATTGTTTTACCCTATGCTTCATTCCAGCTGTATAAAAATACCATAGTGTCCCATTCAGTCTATGCTCCAACCATTGAGAGAGTGATTCACATGAAGTGGCACCCTAGTCATGAAGAATTCTTACAGGAAAGTTTGCATCAACAAGAGGTCTACTTAAAACACAAGCTGGCAAAGAGAAAAACATTTGATGATAGCGGCTTTCAGTGACTTTGTAAATCAAAATAGATTAGCAACATTGTAAGCGACTTATGAGTTGTTTTTTTCCACTTTTAAAAAAAAGTGGGTTAATTTGATGGGACACATTTTTTTAATTATTTTCTAACATCTAAAGTTATATTTAAAGAAAAAACTTCAGTAATTAAACAAAGGGGGTAATATTTAAAGTGATACAGCTCTAAATTGAACAACAAACAAATATTTTGTTGAAGAATTGATCAGAATCTCAGGAAACAAAATAAATCTTTACAGTATCGTATAATGTTATTGCAACAGATTCATTAAGTAAAAAAAAATATTACTGTTGGTAATAAAATCATACACATTTTTTGTATGGAGTTTTGGAAAATAAAATAATTTTGTTTAGCTCTGCTATGTTGATGAGAAAAAGCCACAAATTTCTTGTGTGGCCCAAATTGAGGCCTTATTCTGCCTCTTGCACCCTAATGAGTTCTTTTTTATTTATTATTTCCATTTCCTTCAACATCATATATAGATCTTAAAATGTTGAAGATGATAAGCTACTTAGTTTGCACACAAATTAATTTTAAACGTTTCAATTTACTTCAATATTTCAAGACACTTTAAATACTAGAGAATATATCAAGTAAACTTACAAAGTATGAATGTACAAAGTTGGTTTTGATTTTCTAGTTGCATTTGTTGTAAATAAAGTTTATTTATTTCAATAAAGACTTGTGTTTACTTAAATATTTGTTCTATATAATCTATACTTTTTTTTTTCTTTTGCATATGATCCTGTTCTTTTTACCTCCTTTGTTGGTGACATTCTTAGAATGTGCTACTTGACACTGGTGTAAGTGACCCAAAGCTGATATCATTTTCTAGCCAGCTAGCTAGTTCAGTTTGTTCTTTTGTTTTCCCAAGGGGCCAGTCAAAAGGGTAAACTAAGGTTGTAATTGATGCTCTTTATACAAGAGTGTCGCTGTTATTACTGCATTTTTTTTTAGCATAACATTATTGCTACATACACTAGTAGGCCAAAGCAGTAAAGGCAATTAAATAAAATGTCTATAACTACATAAACTTATATTTTTAATGTTAGATTTTTTACATTTTAATGCAAAAAAACTTTTAGCATTATTCTAAGAGTAGAGGAACAAAAAGACTTGTGTTATATTATATAACTTATATTATTATATTAACTTATTACTATTAAAGTTATGAACAGCGCTGGTTTATAATGGCAAAATAGTTTAGCTGTAAATTACATTTTACACCAGGTACAATAAAATCTTTGGTATTGATTGTGTATTAAAAAAATTTATTTTAATACTTAAAAGCAGTCATCTGAGTAATGTTAATTTTTACATAACTTAAAACTCACCCTGTCTGTCTGGTTAAAAGTTACACGTTATTTCTCCCACACACTATCTCGCATCAAGATGAAATTTTGCACATTTATTTCTTTTGCTTGACTAAACAAGAATCAAAATAAAAAAATTAACCAATTAGTTAATTAACTATTGTTATTTAATTGTTTTCTTTGGTATCTTGAACAAGGGAAAGAAGTTATACTTGACTGATAAGGTGGTATAAGTTGAATTAATTCCCTTTATACTTTGTAGAAAGACAAATTGGAAACTTAACAATACATAGCTATAAAACCTGTTTTATAAGCAGTTCCCTGGCACAATGGTTAGTGTGTAGGCTTGAGGAAGCTTTAGCCCTTGAGTTTGAATACAGGTCGTTCACCTTAACTGCATGTAAAAAAAGATTACCCTGATATCCCCTTCTTATCCACCCATCCCTTTTCAACAGATCCAGACAAAGGATAAGATTATAGCGAATTGAGAAAGCTAAAAGCATGACATTGCGCTAAACCAAAAAAAAACAAAAAAAAAAACTTTTGCAATATCAGACTATAAAAAAATAATAAATTTTAGTGGCTAGATACCCAAATATGATTATGCACAATTAATATATAGTTCTTCACCTATCCTTAGTCCTGGGGTGGGCAAATTACAATCCGCCAGAGTGTTTTATGTGGCCCACGGACACCTATGGAAATCAGGTGAGCTCACATACATAAAAAAATGCAAATATATTAAAAGAAATAATTTTTAAAATATCTATCTAAATTATTGAAACCTATGATTCTTATCTCTTATGATTAAGAGACTAAAGAGACATTATCTCTACATGTCATTCTATTAAATGATTTTATTTTTATTGGTTATATTTCGAAACATACTGTCAAAGACACAAACTCAGGCCAGTATTTATTTACGAAGAAGTGTGTTGAAAGTGTTGGGTTGGCTTGGAACAAGAAGGCATATGTAACTACTGATGGAGCCCATTCTTTTACAAATATCCCTGCCATAAACTCTAAACTGGAAAGTTTACGTAAAATTCATGCAAAATTCAGGCACTATTGTCTAATAAAGTTTACAGACGTTCCTTCAAAAACAGAAGATAATAACGTCCTAGGGGATGAGTATCCATGTGTCAAGTCAATGTCTAAGTCGTTGGTTTTTCTTGCCGATTCTGGCAACCCTCCTCTATGCTTTATGGCACTGGGGAAGAAGGAGCACTTGTATGGATATGGAATATGAAACTTGCCTTTGTATTAGTCTAATCTTCCTTTAAAAAGCCGGCCGCATACGTGGCATGAGTGGGTTAGGTCAGTTGCAGATAAGCCTGCTTCTTCTCTCAGCTGGCCACTCTTCTTGATTCAAATCTTGAGACTCCGAGACTCTCAGCTTCACTCCATGAGGAGCGATCAAGAGCTAATGCTTCCCAGCCGTGAATGTCGATATCGCATTCATTTGAATTAGCATTGTATTGGCCTCACTGGGGGCGCTTTCATGCACACAACTCCCCGTACATAAGGCGTTTGTCTGGCATGCGGACTACATGTCCCGCCCGTCGAAGTTGGGACCTTTTTATTGTCGCATTGATACTGTTGGACAGCTTTAGAATTTTTGTGTCTGGTATGTGGTCGGACCAACGCACCTTATGGATACTCCTTAGACAGTGTAGGTGGAAGGAGTTTAGCTTTTTGGTATGGCGGGAATATATGGTCCAGGACTCTGATGCAGATAGGAGTGACGGGAGAACTACAGCACTGTAGACTTTTAGTTTTGTGGATAGGCTGAGTCCTCTCCGTTGCCACATTTGTTCCTGAAGTCTGCCAAAAGCAGCACTGGCACGAGTAACACGGACGTCAACCTCTTCATCTAGGTTGGCGTTTGCTGATATGGTGCTTCCCAGATAGACAAACTTTTTGACGTTTGCTAGTTTCTGGCCATCTATGAGAATGTCTGGTTCTGTGACAGATTTATTTGGAGGAAGGCTCTTTTGAAGGTCTTCTTCATTTGCTGCATTTAGGGCACAGTCATCTGCAAATAGCAGGTCTCTGATGCAGTCGTAGTTTACCTTAGTCCTTGCCTTGAGTCTCTGAGCATTGAATAAACTTGCATTAGTGCGAGATCGTATGCCAACTCCGATGCTTTCTGTGCGAAAGGCATCTTTCAGCATGGCGGTGAACTTTATGTTGAAAAGTGTTGGAGCCAGCCAGCGAACAAGTATATCCTCCTTGTCTGTGAGAAGTTTGTTTCCATCGGCACTGAAAATGGGGGATGAGCCATTTTGCTGAGGACCAAAAAAAGCTTTGATTGAATTTAAAAACATTTTTTGCATTTTTATTGTCAGCATAGGACTGGATTTCTTCTGCTTTTTTGTTATACCATGACTCCTTCATGAGCCTCAGATTCCGCTGGACCACTTCTTTTGGCATTAGTGTAGTGTTCTCTGCTTTGGGGGCAAGCTGGATAACACAGAAAGGCCTTATAACAATGTTGCTTTTGTGTTAAAAGCTGTTCAATTTGCACATTGTCTTCGTCAAATCAATCTTGGTACTTGCGTTTTGGTTGTCCGAGGACGCTGCTAGCCAAAGAGTACACATAATCCCTTAGTTTATTCCAGCTGTTTTCCGTATCTATGTATGTAGACTCATAATGGTATCTAGATTCTATATTTTTTCCCCCAAATGATAGCAATGTCTAATTCTAGCATTTAAATACAAGCTTTATCCCTAATTTACGGGAAATAATCCAGATTTATATATCTACCATTTTCCATTCTCGTATCAATTTAAAATATTCGATGACAATGTATAAATCAATTTTAAACAAAATTTTTAGTGTAGTGTTCTCTGCTTTGGGGGCAAGCTGGATTACACAGAACAGCGATTATTAATTACTTTACTTTTATAGAGAAAAAGGGAGCTTATTTCAGCATTATTGGGATAATTGGCAGTGATTTTTGCAGTTCGTCCCCTAAGATAAGCTATCTTTCAAGTTTTTCTAGTCATTCTAGTCGAAAACTAAGACTGCTTCATTGATCCTTATGGAAATTTGTTCTATTAAAAGGACTCTTTTCTCATATAAAAGTAACAGGCTCTAGGCTCTAGATTTATGTGGGTGTGCGAATGATGCGAATGTTTTGTTTAATGAAGGACATGTGACGTCACAGGGTTGTAAACAAATTTCAAAACTGAAGACTAACACTAACAGTAACACTCTAACACTCCTGATCTCCTCTAGATCTAGGACTCTAAATCTGGTAGATCTAATAGATCTACTCATCTAGACTCAATAGAAATACCCAATATTAATTATTATAGCTTTTATATAGCGCTAATTTCATGCTTATAGCATGCTCTGAGCGCTTTTGGTCCAATCTCATTTGTGGGGGGTATCCGTGCTGCCTTTAAACACAGTAAACACAACTCTGCCCGAGTCGGGTGTCGAACCTCGAGCCCCCTTCTGGTTCAAGCACACTTAGCCTCTCGACCACGCTTCCCTATTCTTAAATGTCTTAGACTTAGATCTATTAAATAGACTATATCTAGATAGATATAGTTGTTTGGACTTGAATATGGAGTATCTACTTATCTAGTCTAGATATAGTAGATAGTAGGATCTAAGTAGAATATTGAATATAATCTGATCATGTCTGATGATAATCTTAGTTAATCTAGTCAAGACACTAGCTTTCACTAGATCTATCATCTCTAGGAGTAGGACTAGATCTAGATCTATCATCTAGACCAGTGTTTCTCAAACTTTTTTGTCTGCCGGCACAGTAAAAAAACTAAAAAAATTTCCCGGCACACCAGGAAGAACAACAGATGTTTTATAATAAAATGAACATTTATTTTACCTGTTTTTAAGTATTAGAGTATTACATTTATTGTGAAGGATGTGCCTGTTTTGTTTTTTTTTAGAGCAAATGCGATCTAATCTAGGCTCCAAAATCTACACACAAACTCACATTTTATCATCTATTGCAAGATGGCTCTCTCTTTTCTTAGACTTGATTTCACTGTTTTCAGTCAGTGCTGAAAATCCTAACTCACAAAACCATGAAGATGCAAATGGAAGAATTATTTTGATTGCTTTTAAACTGATTGCAGGATATAACTTGTTGATTGAAATCCAAAACATATCCAGGCTTTTCTCGGCAAAACTTGACTTAAGAACTGCATCATTTTTTAAATCATTGAGCTGCTCTGCTTCTTCAGTTGTAAGATTTGTAGATTCATTGTTTCCAAATGGATAGCTGACCCATCCATATTCATTACTTCTAACTGTTGGAAAGTAATGCTGCAATGCTGACTGGAGGTGTGTCAAAGTGTCCAGAATTTTGGGGTGATTTCTATATTTAAATCACATTTATTGTAAGTAGGAAAGCAGTCGAAGACTTCTATCGATATCTTACTTTGCAACAACGACAATTTTTCAACAAATGACTTCAGTTTTGAGGATGCAGTAATGATGTTTTTGGATTGTCCTTGAAGACTTAAATTCAGTGAATTTAATTTGTCAAATAAATCAGAGAGAAATATCACCTTAACCCACCAGATCTCGCCATGAATAGAAAATCCAAAGACTTTTTTTTCAGCCTCCAAGAATGAAATTAGCTCAGCCTTGAGTTGAACGACACACTTTTCCCCTGGAGAGCCAACGAACATTGGTGTGATACAAGAGACATTTGCAGTCTGAATTCATTGCTTCACATAGCTGAGAGAAAAGTCGGGATGCAAGCGGTCGAGAATGGATGAAGTTTACAACTGTAATTACTTGATCCAGAACAGACATCAAATCTTTCGGCAAAGATTTGAAGACAAGAGCTTCTCTGTGGATCATGCAGTGAACAACTAATTGGTTTGGATTTTCTTGACGGACTTGAATGATAAATCCCTTTCTATCTCTCTGCATGAAAGGACAGCCATCGGTGCAAACGCTGACATAATTTCTCCACTGTAGTTTGAAGAGGAAAATGTCCTCGTTCACCACATTAAAAATATCTTCGCCTTTGCTCGTAGTTGGCAAGTCTTTGCAAAATAAGAATTCGTTGACACATTTTTCATACCTTATGAACCGAATAAAAGCTATCAGCTGAGCTTTGCCGTTAACATCAATGGATTCATCAACTTGAAGAGACCACAGCAGAGACACTTCATCGTCAAAGGAGCGTCAAAGTGTTCACAGATTTGAACTTTTAAAGCTGACGATAAGTCTTCCAATCTGTGTGAGATAGTATCATTTGACAAAGGAACTTTCTTAACTTTTTCGGCTGCATCGGGGTCCTATGATAGTTTCAACAACTATTGCTAAAGCTGGTGCAATGATTCAGCCTCTGAGTGCGCTTTCTTGTGTTTTGCTAATAACTAAGCAACTTTATAACTTGCTATTAATCCCTTTTCTGGCAGCTTTAGGTAGTTCGTAAGTTTCTTAGCTTGTCTATTTTGTTAAGCCCTGATGTTTTCAAAGTATTCATTCGGTTGCGCTTTTACAGCTGGATGTTTTGTTTCTAAGTGTCTCTTCAATTTGCTTGAAACAAACGCCTCATTCAATAGAGTTTCATTGTAGATCAGACAGAATGGCAATGGAACATCTTCAGGTTAAGAAGATATATATATAATGATAATGATATATAATGATATAATGGAGAAATTTTCAATAGTAATTATGAAATTTTTAGAAAAGATAGGGCTGATAATCATGGAGGAGTTCTTTTAGCAATAAAAAACACTCTTATAGCAGAAGAAATTACCTTACCTAACTCAAAAAATATAGAATCTACATTTTGTAAAATTAATACCACCTCAACATCCCTAATAATAGGCAGCATTTACAGACCACCAAATTCTAGTTTAGAATACATGCAGGAACTATGTAATCAGATTACTACACTTAAAGAGACAAATAAAAATGCAGTTTTTTGGATTATGGGTGATTTCAACCTACCTGATATAAATTGGAAAACACTAACCATAGATAAACACCAAAACCTTAAGGACATAAATGAGCTTTTCATTAAACTTTCAACAAACATTCTTAATTAGAAAAAGACATTAACCAACCAGTTGATGACCTCTGGAATTTCATTAAAAACCATCTTAAAAGCATTTTAGAAAATCATATACCAACTAAATACACATCAAACAAAAAAAATAAATGCTGGTTTAATAATAGACTAAAGAAGCTTTGTAAACAGAAGGAAAAACTATATAGAAAATTTAAAGAAACCAAGGCAGAAAGAGTTTACAAAAAGTATATAAAAATTAAACACCTAACCCAAAAAGTAAGCAGACAACTGCAGAGTGAATACATAAACAATGTAATATCTAAAGATAACTACAAAAACCTATGGTCATACATTAAGTCTAAGAAAATGGAAACAACAGGCATAGCGCCATTAAAAGATGAACATAACATAATACATAATGATAATGAAACTAAAGCAAACATCCTAAACAAATACTTTGCATCAGCATTCTCAGCCCCAGGAGACAAAGACATATTTCTTAATTTGAACCAAGTAGACAACATAGAAGATTTAGTAGTACAAGAAAATGGAATTCAAAAACTATTAGCCAACACCAAACCAAATAAAGCGTCTGGACCTGATGGTATTCCAGCCTAATTACTCAAAGAACTAAGCAATGAGCTAGCCCCAGTGTTCAAAATACTCTTTCAGGCATCGCTTAACCAGGGCAGAGTACCAAAGGACTGGAAAGAAGCTAATGTCACCCCCTATTTAAAAAAGGAGAAAAATCTGATCCAGGAAACTACAGACCAGTATCACCAGCATCACATGTAAAATCCTAGAACACATAATATATAGCAACATCATAAACCACTTAGACAAACATAATGTCCTCACCCCATACCAACATGGCTTTAGGAAATATAGATCATGTGAAACACAACTAATAGGACTAATTGATGATTTTTCAAAAGGTTCAGATAATAGTGAACAAATAGATGCTATCTTACTAGATTTTTCCAAGGCTTTTGACAAAGTTCACCACCATAGTTTGCTTAAAAAATTAAAATATTTCGGCATTAATGGTCCACTGCATCAGTGGATTAAAGATTTTCTGATAGGGAGAGAACAAACTGTAATAATAAATGGCTCTAAATCAACACCAATAACAATAATCTCAGGTGTACCTCAAGGAACAGTCTTGGGTCCACTACTATTTTTAATTTACATAAATGATTTACCAAATTCCATTAGTTCAGGAACAAAAGTCAGATTATTTGCAGACGATTGCATAATATATAGAACAATAAAAACAACACAAGACACAGATATTTTACAAAGAGAATTAGATGAATTACAGAAATGGGAAACAAATTGGAGCATGTCTTTCTACCCAGAAAAATGTCAGTTGTTAAGAGTAACAAAAAAAACTAAAACAAATTAATTCCACTTATCTTATTCAAGGCAAACCAGTACCACTAAAAATGCAAATACCTATGTGTTATAATAAATGAAAAACTGTCATGGAATCCACATATTGATGAAACTATAAAAAATCGAACAAAGCATTAGGGTTTATTAAAAGAAATTTCTATAAATCAAATCAGAACATAAAACTAAAATGTTATTTAACCTTGGTTAGGCCAATAATAGAATATGCATCCTCTGTTTGGGACCCCTCAACTCAAGAAAACATTAAGAAACTGGAACAAACACAAAATAGAGCAGTGAGATTCATAACAAATGAATATTCACATTTGACTAAAGTAACACCATTAGTAAAATCACTAAATTTAGAAAGCCTTCAGGACAGAAGACTCAAAAGTAAAGTAGCAATTATACATAAAACACTGAACCATAATCTTCAAATACAAAAACAAAATTTAATAAAATACTCTGAAAGACACAAAAATAAAGGCACATTTCTCGTCCCATATGCTAGGGCAAATTTGTACAAATACTCCTCCTTCCCTAGTGCTATTAGAGCATGGAATGGGTTGCCTGAGCTAGCCAGAAAAACCAGTGACTTGGCAGAATTTAAGTCATTGGTTAATATGCATGACTAAATGCATGACGCGTAGGACGTAATCATCTTCTTTTTTGAAGTAACGTCTGTATTATATGATAAGATAAGATATGAAACCATATCCGATGTAATCTTCTTTGTACCTTCGTTTGGTACCTTAGTTTTCATTTAACCTTTTCGCAGTTTCATTCCTTCTAACTTATTTCTCAGTGGATATAAATGAAAAACACTTAATGATAATATGTTATTATTAGAATACACCTAAAAAATTGAAATGAAAAGCAATCACTTATTATTATCGTTACCAATTCAAGAACTGCTGTGCGTCTGCAAGGGCGGCCTACATTTGAGTCATTATAATAATATATATGTATAGTCAAAAATTCTATAACCTGAATAACTAACACCCCTTTCCGTCATAATGTAGAGTTTCGATTTATCAGGACAGAGAAAAGAGTTTGTGCTACTGTTACTGGTCGTTTACAAGTGGGGATGTCATCGCAACGTAGGATAAAAATTTAATAGTCGGCAGACATGTGGTGTATAAATTTCAAATATTTGTAGAAATTTCTGCGGCACATCTGCAAATCAGTTTGCACACAGTTTGAGAAACACTGATCTAGACTAAGAATAAGACTAGAGTCTTAGAGTAGTTAGACTCAGACTCTAAACTCTAACTGTTAGACTTAGAGTGATCCAATTTTATTCTTATTCTGAACCAGTTACTAGCAAGTCTTGAGCTTGTTAATCATAAATATAAAATAGATCTATCTACATAAGACATAAACTTGTTTGAATTATTTAAAATCATCTAATCATTGTGATTAATCATTAATGTTAAATTTTATATTGATATTGTTAGTAATGTTAGGCCTTTACCTCAAACTCAAGACTCAACTATAACTAGATCTCTATAAGTTATTGTAGTATCTAGAATCTATAATTATATTCTAAATCTACTAAATCTAGACTAGACTCTATTAATTCTGTAGAGCCTGAGCCCAGGAGTGACTTGCTACATGATCGGATCTAGCTTTCCCAAACTTTTTCTTCAACAGAACACTTTACTTATTTTTTTAGTGAAGTTAATTTATGTTTTTAGAGAGGTGAATTCATGTGGTGGCCTACTATTTAATTATTTCAGTAGTTCATGGAACACATATTCATGCCTCATGGGAACACTATGCTTCTGCGGGACATAGTTTGGATAACACTGATCTAGATCTTCTATTGTAGAGTCATCTTGATCTTTCTCAGTATCTCTGTAGACAAAATAAAAAAAATTTCATTAATTTATTTATTCACCATATCTAGATTTTCATATGCCCCTACTTTTACACCATGATAAAAACTGTTATTATAAATTTATTTTAAAAAATTAACATTCTGCAAAAACTTTTCAAAAGTTACATTCAGTAAAAAACAAAAACAGCTTGTGATGGCTCTGCATTGCTCTTAAGGGAGCAAACAGTTGAAACCTGCATAATAAAGACAAATAAACACCTCAACTAGAAAAGAATGAAGTAAGAATTAGGTCTGGTACAGAAATAGATAGTTGAAAGTATAGATTTGATTTGATATTGAAGGAACCAAAATTTAAAATCCCAAAGGCTAATCAGATTCGAAACTTACACATTCATTGAGTGACTATTGATAACTGTATATTATATAATGTTACTAAGGAATACACAGCTAAGTGACATAATTTTTTTCTATAAAAAGAGATCTAGGTATTTAAAAGTAAGGTCACCATGTCTGCATTAAAGAGTATTCTTCATCAGTTTCCACCCCCGCCACAGCATGGTCACATGACAGCATTAGAAAAAGATGGACAAATGATGGACTTCCCTGACACATTACCTGCACCTAGTGTAAGACTTGCACAATTTTTTGTTATAGTTACTCTTCATCTAAAATACACAACTCTTGTTGGATTCCAATTGATTAGGGTAACAAAAAAATAGCTCTTTGATATTTCTATATATGTAAAATTTTAAAGTTAGGATACTGGTATATTGAAAGTTCAGAAAGCAAAGTTATGCTTAAAGCAACCCTTTTTATTTTAGCTTATTGATTATCCTGAAATTGTGCTTTCGAAGGAATCAATCAATCGTACAAATTTACGATATGAAAAAGCTCAATTAGCCTTTCTTTCTACTGGTCAGGCTTCATGGAAAAGGTTTATAAATACTGGGTATGTACATTACTTTTGGTTACATGATCACTTGATTTATATTTTTCTGTAGTTTTATAGTTAAAAAAAAAAAAAAGCTTTGGTACTCTGCACTATTAATAATTTCAGTGTATTTTTTTGTTTTTCAGTTTTAGTGAAGGATTATTCAAAATGATGGAGGAAATAACTGAAGCCAATGATGAAGGTCATAATTATAGATTAATTTTATCTGAGATTGATTTTAAAGTAGACTGGGAATCACATTTTTTAGTGTTTCTCTCTTTTTTTTTTATAAAGCTTATATCAACTCACTCTGTCAGTCTGGTAAAAAGTTTGTATGTTATTTCTCCCACACCCAATCTCGGATTAAGCTGAAATTTTGCACAATTATTTCTTTTGACTGGCAACACAAGAATGAATAAAAAAAAATTAACCAATTAGTTAATTAACTACTGCTAATTAATTATTTTGTTTGGTACCTTGAACAAGGGAAAGTAATTGTATTTGACACATGTGGAGGTATAAGTTGAATTAATCCCCTTGAGGACTCTTGAGCCCTGAGTGAACATTTTTTTTATGCATTTAAAAAACCATCATGTTAACATTCACCAAGATAACCCCTTCTATCCCCCCTCACAACTGTTCCAGACATGTGATAGGATCATGGCACATTGAGAAAGCTTATAGCTAAACAAAAACAATTGGTAAAAATATTTCTAATCGCACAGATTTATTATGTCTAGGTCAATTGCACTTAATATAAGCTTTGTTTTTTTTTAAAGCATTTTTTATGTTTTTCTTGTTTGTTTTAAGAATGTTTTATTTGAAAATCTGTAGTTTAGAAATTATTTTTTTTTTTCAATCAGGGTTTTTACTTTATATGGCTGCTAAAAACATATTTCTGAATGTTTCTCATTAATTCTTCTACTAGTGCCACCCTGGATCTCATCAACTTGTAAAGTCATTGTTTCCCTGGTGGAAGTTGCAAAAACTTTAAGCATGTCCTTTTTCGCACAGAGTTTTGTGAGTTTGTCTTATTGATACTATTATAGTATGTGTTTTCGAATTTATAAATTGTACATATGAGAAAAATCATACTCATATGAATGATAAACTTTTCATTTTTTTATTGCAGATAACTGATGAAGAGATATTTTTGAAGTATATGCATGTAAATAATTGGTAAATGTAAATATTTTACTGGTATTTAAAGCTAGTCATTCCTCATGTTGTCAGACTTCTTTCAATAATTAAATGTAAAGTTGTTTTTTTTAAAGATTCAAAATACAGATTCAGTACTAGGAATATTAAACTAACCAAGAGCTCTATCATTCTTTTTTTTTTTTTTGTAATCATTTTATATCAATCTTATTCTCAATGATTGTCTTTTGTCACTAGGCTCAAAAGTCCCATCCAGTGCATAGCATGGCATCCGCATGTGGCAAAAGCTGCCGTGGCCCTACGTGATGACTCTGTACATATCTACTACTCTGGGAACAGCCTGTCTCCAATACTCAAGCACAAGCTACAGAAACAAGTTGCAGATCTCACCTGGCAGTAAGTAGAGTTGCACCTTAAATATTGATTTTAGTTTGTTTGTTTGATATTCTGGACACATTTATCATTATCAATTTTTAGCTTTAGAAGAGGAAAAGTGGGTTTTGGTGGGATAGGTGTTAGACCACTGATGGTTACCAAGTCCTAATGGAATTGAAATTTTTCTTGAACAAGAGATTTAAAGTACACCTGATTTAAGCATGTATTAACACTTTTTTGAGGCGTAAACTTTTTTCATTCCAGTTTTTTTAAATTCATATTTATTTCTACATAGATCTAAATCTAGATTTAAATCTAATTCTCCTCTAGTTCTAGATGTAGATCAGAATTGCAAATCCACATAATTGTCCGAGTAAATGTGATGGATTATCCTAGATCTTTGGGATTATGAAATAGTTTTCAGAAAGAGCTCAGAATATTTCTATGAAAGCGTGTGTTTGTGTACAAAATTGCCTAAGTTTGAAATGTAAAGACTGTAGGTAATGAAAATGTGTGCATTCTAGTGGAAATTCCAAGGACAAAAAAATGTGTTGTTGGGTGAGAATGTTTCATTTAAAATAGCGGGGGGGGGGACATTTTAATGCAGGCCGGCACCAACTTGCTTTAACTGACGTAGAAGAAAGCACCTAGCTGCAGGTGACTTCAGAATGAGACAGCTGGATGTCAATGTCACTTACAAAGACTGTGGGATACACATCTGAGACCGAAAGAAAATCTGCTGCCGAGGACAGGCGATGACTGTGAAAAGAAAATCCTAATCTACCACTGACAGACAATAGTTATGTCTGTGCTGGATGTGGCAAAATATGTAGGACAAAGCTGGGGCTGCATTGCCACAGGAAATACTGCGGACCGAATGCAAGCCTTACTATTATTATATATGTTATAAAATAATAATTTTTCTTGACTATAAAACTATTTAATTTTTGCTCCCTAGACCATTATCAGCTTCAGTTCTGGCTGTGGCCTGTAAAACCTGTGTTCTTGTGTGGCATGTGGAGCCCACATCTTTAGCAGTGAGGTAAAGATAGTAGTACTGAGTGTTAAATATTGCTTAAAACATTTATTAAGATTTGATTTCATCATTGAAATAAAACCTATAGGATTTATAGCTATGCTTGATGAACCTAACTCTGTCAGACTGATTATAAATATTTTCTTTATGTTTGATTAGCTGCTTACCTTTATATTTGTATGGCTAGCCACTTACTTTAATATTTTTATGACTAACTGCTTACCTCTATATTTGTATGGCTAACCACTTACTTTTTTAATTGTATGACTAGTTGCTTACCTTTGTGTTTGTATGACTGACAGTATATCTTTATGTTTTATGACTAGCTACATACATATATATACTATGACATTCTCTGGTATTTAATAAGTTAACCTCTTTGAGCATAAACTTAGCTGAAAGTGTGGAGTAATTTAAAGTATGTCATTTGTTAAACCTAGTCAAGGAAAGTTGTACAAATAAATGTTTTGATGCAAGATTGAAAACTGTGTCTCTTTGGGACCAGCCTCCTTTATCATTTTGTTTTTTTTAACTCTTTTACTCCTGACGATACCAACGTTGATTTTACCCCATTAAATTAAATTAATTTTTGTTTTTATAAACTTTAATTTTTGTTTTACAAAAAGAGCATGCATTCTTCTCTAATTATATACCTAATATAACATTTCCTGATTACATACAAAAAAGTTATTAAAGTTCAATCATAACAGGGTAGTTAAACACAAATGAACAAAATGAATAATTCCATCGGAACATGGAAAATAATTACGGAGAGAAGAGTTAATTTATGCTAAGTATGTTATGTTTTATGCTAAGTATGTTGTGTTTTATGCTAAGTATGTTGTGTTTTATGCTAAATATGTTATGTTTTATGCTAAGTATGTTGTGTTTTCAAGGCCATCAGCAAGTACAGCCCAGGTATTACACTGTACCTCACAGTCTCCTGTCACTAGTCTGGCATGGAGTCCAGATGGTAGTCTCCTCATCTCTGCATCACCCAAACACAACTCTATAATTGTAAGTTGTTTGTTTTTTACTTAGCCTTATAATATAAGATAAGATAATTTTTATTGATCCAATCTAATGGAAATTCAGTTTGACTACAATTGACAACCTCTGCATAACTACTGTACAATAGATACTTATACGAACAACATCCACACACAGTTTACAGTTTCTAGCTAACACTCATTTTATTTTTTTCTTTAAACCATTCCCACCAAAACCTTTTGCCTGAAAAATAAATCCCTAACAGAGGTGGCATAATTCTTGAAAATATTGATAATATTTAAAAATCATAAAATAAAGTTAGAAAAAAAAAGTGCAAATATATTTCTTTTTTGTCTTATTTAAGAAAAGTCTATTAAATATTAATAAAAACAAAGTTGGGACTGCAATGAATCAACCAGCCAAAATTATTGACATTTGCTAATGTTATTATATGTATGAAACAATAGAGGAAACTTTTGGCGACAAAAATTAGGAAAGGGTTGATCATGGTGTGCATTTTATTTCTTCCAACTTGGAACAGTAGATACAATATTTCTCAGCTGTTTCTTTTTTTATTATCATCAATTATTTAAATCTCTGTTTATTTTATTTTGGTAATGATCCACAGATCTGGGATGTGCCGAAAGAAAATGGAGTTGTACAAAAACAAAGCACAGGTCGTGGAGTATCGTTTCTGTCCTACTCTCCAGATGGTACTAAACTGTTTACTGCCACTCCATCCAAGATGTTTAGGTGAGGTATAAACAAACAGTTGACACTAATGAATAGCAGAGTAAATTGTAACTTGTAACTGATACTTTGAAAAAGGGATGAAATAACTGAAGCTTTCATATTTTTAACTTCTGTGGTGAAGCACACTTCAAAATTTCAGAATCAAACCCTTCTCTGTTAGGTCTGTTTAGGGATAAGGGAAAGGTATAATGAATATTTATAGTCTGAAACATTAGTCTTTTGTTGACATACATTTTTAGTTATTGATAAAGATTATCTATAAACTAAAATGTAAAATTTAAGTTATTGATCCCATTTCAGGGATACACATAATACACAATGATCTGAAATCCTGCTAAGTAGCTACCAAAATAATGTTCACCAACCAAAGCAAACATAAACATTTTATCCCTGGTCCTGTGTTAAGCACTATGGACTGTCATTCGTTGTTCTCAATGGCCCTGGGTTTGAACCCTGCCTGCTTCCATCCCCCATCATCCTTTGGTATGTTTGGGCTAGGATGTAATTATCTTCAGATCTGAAGGGGGATCCTACTCATGTAAAAAGTTTTTTTTTTTACAAACATTTATGTTTATCTTTCTTGCCTTTACAAAATGCTTACTGTACATTTTTGAATACTGCCATTGTTATTAAAAACACTCTTCTAGATATGTTTTCTTTTCATGCTACAGAGTCTGGAGTACTAAGCATTGGCAGTGGGAGAATTGGTCCAATTTGATTGGACCGTGTACAGTAAGTTGAAACATTTGTTTCAATGATATGATAATGAAATAGTTTACAGTTATTATTTGTATTCTTTCTAGTAATTCTTTCTTGAGATACGACCTATTTAAGAAAAGAAAATTGAATGTCACAGTTTCTGTGTGGAAAAGTAATTTTTTTTATGAATCTTTTATTCTAATAACAATGCCATATTATGATTTTGTATTGATTTATAACAGACCTATTCTTGAGATCAATTGTTTTAGAAGGCCTGAACACTGATCTGCAATGTCACAACCTCTGGGTAGTTTAGACCAATAGCTCATTGCCAATTCACAGATCTATCTGACATGGCAACGAGCTTTTGGTCTAAACTGCCCACAGTTGTGACATTGCAGGTCACTGTTCAGGGCTTCTATAATCAATGGTCTCGCTTACGCTGTAAAGCACATATCTGAAATTCATCCCTAAGGCTGCTAGCTGGAGTCCTGATGGTTCCGCTTTAGTGTTTGCAATGGAAGGTGACAGTGCACTGTATGCGGTGAGGTTTCCTGTTGGTGGAGATGGTGATGGTGTCAGTGCAGTTAGTTTGTCAGTACTTTTGGCGGATGTTTCACCAGTTAACTATTCTATGCATGATGGCAGTATTGTAAGGTTTGTGATTTCTAGATGACATGATTAAATGATGTGAAAAACAATTCACAGTTTTCTTGAAATAATATGCAAAAAAGTTTGACCTGTTTGTTGTTTACTTTTTGCATTTCTTTTGTTGTTTAGGGCTGGAGGTCAAGTGAAGTCTATTGTATGGGATGGAACAGGAGAGAGATTAGCGGTGATGTTGGAGAGTAAGTGAACACCAAATTTTCTCTAACTGTATTAGTTTTTAGAGGATCAGGTTTTACTTCAAACGGGTTTCAATATTGCATATCAGTATGCTTAAGTGCCAAATGGCCGTTTGTGTCTAACCGCAGTTGACTTTCCTTTCTTGATCTTCTTTCAGTCTTTTTTGTTTGTTCTATTTTTTAGGTTTGTGGAAAAATGAAAAATCTTAACTGGTTTGAGGTTGAACACAAACTTGCATTTTGCAATTATTGCCCTGGATTACTGAAATTTTCGATAAAATATTTCCATTTATTATTCACATCATCCACTTGAAAAGAAAAACTTTGGATAGCTCTGTATAAAAGTAAAGTTCCCCACCCCTTTCAGACCTTGTGATCTATAGGGCAGATGATATTAAGGTCATCTATTTCTTTGGTCAGTGGTTAACGACAAGGGTGTCATGTTACCAGCACAACAACCAACCGCCTTTCCCTAACTAAAGTCAGATATCCATTAGAGTTGGATTTACTCAGAAATGCCCTAAAAATCCTGATATTCAAAATCCCAGTCTTCACCGAGATTCAAACCTAGGTTAGGAAGCCAAGTGCTTAACCACTCAGCCACTGCACCCTCATAACTCTGTATGGGCTACAGATATTTTACATTTCAGATGTAAAAGAATATATTCTTGGTTATGAGAATGATATGTTTTTAAAAGACATTAGAATAAACGAGAAATGGACAAGCTCACATCTAAATCACAAGAAATACAACGTCTATTATAAGCTATCCTGACAAGATCAACGTCTAATCTTTCACCTCAGAACCAGACACAACAGAATGAGACAACATATGTTCTGGAAGCTAAAAAATGGAACTAGAAAAATCTGCCCATGTGGAGATTGAGAATGCTAACCATATCCTTCAAAACTGCATTCTTTATCAAGAAGCCCAAGCAAGACACTGGCCACAAAACACTCCCATAGAAAGAAAACTATAAGGAGAGCTCCATGATTTGGAAACCACTGGCAGTTCATTTTATATATTTGACTAATCATCTGAACGCTCCAACATAAATGAGAAAGAAGAAAAAAGAAGAATTAATAAAGGTTCAAGTTAGGCAGGAGAGGGGAAAGTTTTAAGTAAGGCAAGGTATTTATGAGTACATGGGATACAAATTTAGAAAATCTTTTGTTTTTATCTCGCCTCCCTTGCATAAAACAGTTATTAAGTAACAATTTCTATGGGTCCAATGAAAATCTAAAATTGTATATTTTACAAATAGTCTTTTTTTTTCTCCAGCTAATGAAACAGGCAGTGATCAATTTGTAGCAGTTTTTAAAACAACTATTCATCCTCTTATGGAACTCTTGCCTGGGTGAGATGCAGACTGGATTTTTTTGTTTACTTTTTACAAAGCTTATATGTCTGTCTGTCTGGCCAAAAGTTTGTACATG
The DNA here is from genome assembly GCA_030265305.1 of Biomphalaria pfeifferi. NCBI lineage: Eukaryota > Metazoa > Mollusca > Gastropoda > Planorbidae > Biomphalaria > Biomphalaria pfeifferi. The sequence goes on along the minus strand of JASAOG010000001.1, from coordinate 3,525,383 downwards.
TTATCTCTCTGATTTTGCACAATTATTTCTTTTACCTGACAACACAAAAATCAATTTAAAAAATAAAAAATTAGTTGATTAACTATTGGTAATAAATTACTTTACTTGTTATTTCAAACAAGGGAAAGAAATAGTACTTGACTGAAGTGGTAGTATACGCTGAATAAATACAAACATGAAATAGAAACAATAGATAACTATACAGTCATTCATGTTCATAGACTCTTCGTTAATTGGTTACCACGTTGGCTTGAGAAATCTAAGAAGGCCTTAGATCACAAGTTCGAATTCAGGTCTAATAAAAACATGAAAAAAACCTATCACCTATATACACTGTTCTTTCTTCCCCTTTCCTACTGGTCAGACAAGTGAGAGGATCAAGCGTATTGAGAACGCTAAAGGCATAAAATTGTGCTAAACAAAAACAATTGGTAAAAAAGTTTTTTTTTATACACAGATTTATTATTGTTAGTCTACAACTATTACAATTTAAATTACATGACTGATTCAAACTAATTGATACACATTAATATTATCTTTGTTTTTCAAAAAGTTTTTTCTTTTTTCTTTTGCTTGTTTAAGTATAAATTTTAAGGCTTTTGCTAAAAGTACTTCATCTAATTGACAATGATTTTACCTGTAGGGGTTTTGTAAAAGGCAAGTCAGGAGAGTCAGCAGTTCACATTGCCTTTATGCCAAACTGTTCTAAAGGAGCTCTGTTAAGTGTTGTAAGTTTCATTAAACAAGTTTATCTTTTTTCTTTTTATGGAAAGACTATTGAGATAGACTTAATGCAATAGCCACTTTTTCCTATGTTAAAAATTCACATCTAAATCGTAAGCAAAAAACAACATAAAAATAGAACAACATGTCTAGTTTAGAAAATATACTTTCAATACCTTTAGCAGAGATGCCCACAAGTATGCATCTTGTGCATTTTGTACACTAAAATGCGCAAGTACGGTTTAACATCTAAAAATATGCACCCCTCCCACCCCCCAAACTCCCAAAAAAAAATTAATTAAAAAAAAAAAACAAAAGTTGTTAATCATATAGATCTTTAGAGAAGAGTGCATCAATGACTGCAAATAGACTATCTTTATTAGATCTAGATCTACCACGAGATATAAATTAATTTATTTCTACACGCTAATGCGTGAAGTTTTACAATAATTACTGGATCTAGTTTTTTTAATTAATTTTCTGTTGGTGCTATTATCTATTATGGAATCTGGAATAAAACCTTAGTGGCATAATGATCATAAAATCATTGCCAAGTGACAAGAACGACAACGTTCTAACATTCTAGAAAAGTTTGACAAAAACTAATTGTGTAAATATTTTAAAAAATATAACTCTTATGCTGTGTTAATTTTTTTGGATTGCTGCCTTTTGAGCATGTTATGTACTTGAATGATTTTAGTCCTTTTTGAGTATATTTATTTATATTTAGGAAAATACACATTTACCCCTCAATATACACATTTCCAGGTCTGGGAATACATATTTTCAATTTGCCATGTAGCTTTACAACAAAAAGAAATTTATAAACTCCCGATTGTCGGTTTGGCCTATAAAGTCAAGAGTTATAAATAAAACTATACCCATCCAGTTTGCACTACACAAGATGAGCAAAGCTTTTCTTCTCATTCTTTGACTTGAAGATTTTTTCTGTAACTTTTTCAGTGTTTTCCGGGATGAAAAACAACTTGCGGTGAGGGGGGGGGGGTAGTGTTACTAGAAGTAACTTACTACTGTATTTTATTATATAACCCAACATATTTTACTTTATTTTAAAATTGGCTACAAAAGTGAAATGAATTATTTAAGAAAATATTTCTTTTAAAAAGTTTAAACTGAGTCCGGGAAAAAAAAAATTAATTACAAAATCTATATACTGAATGATTTAACCTTATAATTCTACATTAAATTCGCAAATTCACTATTAGTCACTTTAAATTTTATAAAAGATGAAAAAATGCTCTAAAAAACTGTATTATTTAAATATTTTGGGTCTAGTGTTATAAACTAAAAAGCAGAACCACTAACACAATTTTGTCATTAAAAAAAATGTCTTGTTCCCCACATCTAATTTACAACCAAAACAAAGAACAATCACTCTTGAAGCTGGAAAATAAAAAATAAAGGGAGAAATATAAATAAATATTGTATTCCTAGTTATTTGCTGAGAGTACTTGCCAGCGTTAGCGAAGTTACTAGAAGAGAGTAACACTGCACTGAAAGAGTTAAGAAAGGTTTAAAAAAACTTTGGGTAACTTCCTTTTACATGGTGCAGCATTAGTAGTTAACTAAAAGCACTTTCTCAATGGTAGTTATCGGGTTAACGTACTATGTCTTTTTTATTTGCTTTGCATGTTTCTTTGACATTAAAAATTAACAATTTTAGACATTCAATTTCAATGTCTAATATGTATCTTAAAACACCTTATTTGCATTGACTGTAGTTTAGAAACAACGAAATTATATATTTTTAAATATTATATTTTTATGCTTTTTGTTTTAATTAGGTTTGGTCATCTGGACGTGTTGGCTATGTGCCAATGTTTTTTATACCAGCCCAAAAGATCCATCACCGTAGTTCAGCTAACTTTGATCCTTTGTCACCGGGCCCATTCTTGTTTCAGAGATAGAATAAACTGGTGTTTTTAATTACAAATTTTGAAGTGATGTTATTGCATTGAAATCATTTATTGTATAAACATGAAATCTGTTTGAAATATTTCTTTATTGACTTATCGGTTGATTCTCTTTTGCTTGTTTTTTGTAGACATCACTATTAATGTATTTGTGTGTGTAATGTAAAATGTAACCTCAAAGCAAAAGGTAAAAGAAAATTGAAAAAGAACTCATTGGTATAAGTAAATTTGATTTTGAGAATAACTAAAACCCAGAAACTGTAAGAGTACTTTTCTAGGTAAATGAAAAAATGGGAATAGAAATACAAATCATTGTTTGGCTGGTTAAAATGTTGAGTTGAAATTAGTAGTCACATTAGTAACCATTTGGCTCCCAGATTTCCTAAAAATGGAATATTTTCCATTAAATGAGAAAACATTTGTAAAATCTGTCGATCGCTTTACAATTAGGAAGTTTTGATTCTTTCAATGAGATGTGTGACATTTCAGTAACTGATCCAAAGTAGTTTTACAAGGATAGAAACTTAAGAAAATGAAAGTTTCACTTTGAGCCCACACATCATTTGCTTGTGTGATAAATGACACTTATGGAATTATTCTGACCAAATCAAAACAAAGTATTAGCTGATTACATGCAGACTTGTTTATATGTTGAATGGGAATATTAATAATGTTCAAGTATTCTTTACTTTTCTCTTTCTGAAACCACCTGCTATTATGATTCAATGAGGGACTAGAGGTTAAGATTCTCTAAAGAAAGGAAAGCATAGAGGAAGGGGTAAACAAAATTGAGATTATCAGTATGCTGGAGTAAGCATAATGTGCAGTGGTGTAGCTACCAATGTGCAGGTGGTGCGGGCCACACAGGGAACCAAGTGGAGAGGGGCACCAAAATTCCCCCAGTGTGTATTAATTTCCTACTTCCCTGAGCTTTTCAGTAAAAACGACAAATTGTATGTACACGAACAAACATAAACTACTGTATTTTAAACATGAACTAACGATTTATAAACTAGTCATGTCGCTATTTTGTTTCATCTCATTGACTATTTCTTTCATACAATGTAAGTTATAGAACAGTTTGAATCTAATTTACTAGATTTATTTCGGGCACACGGTACATGTTGTTACTACACTGATCAATGCTCTGTAATATAAAGAAGATAGGTTAACCCTTTTTTACTTCATTGTTTAGTCCATTGGTTTAATCTAGATATTGAGTTTACAAATATATTTCTAAACTCTAGCTCTAAACAATTGTCTTAGTTTATTCATTTCTTTATGATTCTTTATAGTTTAATTTTGGAAATAATTCTATTGTAATGTCAATATTTTTAAATAAGCTAACCTTTGTATTCTACGAGGTTTTTTTAAACTAATTAATTGTAATACTGTAACGTAAACAAAATGATGAACAATGCTCAAGACTGACTAGGCTGGCTGGCGCCTCAAAACCCTTTAAAGCTCAGACCGAGAAATCGGCATCTCTGGTTCTGTCCGGTCTGGGTAGACTATAAGAGCCCCTCTCTCTCCACTGTCGCACTAATTTGAGGTGGGTAGCCTAGAGTCGTCTTTTTATAGCGCTCATAGGCTGTTAGTACCGCCCTCTCCCTCCTTAAATGTAAAGGGACCACGTTTGTTAAGATTTCAGCAGCGTTTGTTGGGCTTGTCCGAAAGGTGCCACAAATGAACCTTAGTGCCTGTGATTGTACTCGGTTGAGTGATTCGAGGGCAGTTTTACTAGCATATACTTGAGCTGTACTCAATTTGTGATCTGACTGCCCCTAAATACAATGTGCGTAGCATGTAAACTTTGGCACCCCACTTTGTGCTGGCCAGCTTTCTTAGTTTCTTAACTTCTCCGAGGCTTTTCTTTCAACTTCCTGGTTGTGCTGGAGCATTGACAACTTTCTATCCTGGGTTACCCCTAGATATTTGGCGTGTTTTCACGTTGTAGTCGCAGCCCACCGAGTTGAAGCTCGAATAGAGCTTTAAGAATGTCGATCCCTAGGTTGAACATGGACCAGGTCGTTTTGGCAACGTTTATCTGAATCTGTCATTTGTCACAAAACGAGGAGATGGTTTGGAGGTCTGCTTGTAATGCCACATGTATTTGGTCGGCTTTCTTGCCGGTTGACCTGAGGACAATGTCATCCGCATAAAGCAGTTACTTTGACCGCAGTGAGGTGCGTTTCTTAAATTTCTTAAGTCTAAAGAAGCATCGAGACAATTTCAAGTCACATCATTGCCAGAGTCCTCCGACTACCGACTATAGGCGAGCTGTTAATGGGTATGAATTAACTGAACAATTTAAAGCAACAAAGCAAGATGTGACGGTTATCATTGAATCCAGAAAAAAAAATGATGAGGCCGACATCGTGAAAAGAAGAAAATACTTCAATACCGCAAGTTCTAGAGACTAAAGGACAGCACACAAGCATGTCCTCAAAAATTCATACTGAAGAAGCTGAACCATCAGACAGTGTAAACAATAGAGAAAGCAGGATAATAAACTATAGACTGAACGACATTGGAGATTGGCCTGATGTCGTCACTGATAATATTCACATACACCTTCTCACTCAAGGATCTGAAACAGTTTAGCGTATGGACAGTCAATTCAGAGAGGGGTATAGACATCAAGAATCAGCAAAAGGAAAGGCTTTTTCCAGCAAATGTCAAACGGCGAGAACGTTCTTAGAAAGTGGATGTGTTATTCGCCAAAAAAAAAAAAAAAGAATTCTTATTTTGCTTCCCCTGCACACTCTTATCAACAAGATCATGTACCAAATCTTCATTTAAATCCAAAGATGGATTCAATGAGTGGTGGAGGTTATCCCCGAAAATAAAAAAAAAATGAGACCAGCAGAGCTCACATTCAGTCATCACTTGCTAGGAGGGAACTTGAAGTTTGCCTGAGAGTATGGAACAATATTAACAACAAGGCCCAAGATTTGATTATACAAGAGATGAAAACCTGGAGTGTTAGTAAAATTACTATCAAAGTATGATCCACTCTTGAGGGAGCATGTGCTTCGAACTAAGCTTTGCTCCAGACCTAATACATACATGTCTTCACAAATACAAAATGAATTTATTACAATATTGGGGGATCACCCTAAAAACAAATCATACAGCAAGTAAAACAAGCCAAATATTTCTCTATTATTTTTGACAGTACAAATGAAATCTCAAAGCTGGATCAAATTTTACGGTATGTTGTCATGGATAATGACGGGGTGCTGGTTCTTGAGTCTTTTGTTGACTTCATCGACACAAAGGACAAGCATGCTGCTGGAATCGCTGAGATGATTCTAGAGAAATTGCATTTGGATGGCTTAGACATAATGGACTGCAGGGGTCAAGGCTATGATAATGCTGCGGTCATGAAAGAATTAACAATATTTGATTAATGAATACATATTATTTTGAAAAAAAAAGTAAGGTTTTGCAATGTTATTAATTAGTTGTTTTTTGTTTTTTTTTTGGGGGGGGGGGGGGGGGGATCAAGATGAGGTACCGCACCAGGCATCATATACTCTAGCTACGCCACTGATAATGTGGCATGGTGGCTGAGTAGTTAAAGTGCTTGGCTTCCGAACCTGTGGTTGGTGGGATTTTGAATTTCTAGATTTTTAGGGCACCCATGAGCTCATACAATTCTAATGGGTACCTGATTTTAGTTGGGGAAAGGAAAGGCGGTTGTTCGTTGTGCTGGCCACATGACACCTTGCTTGTTAACCCTTGGCCAAAGAATCAGATGACCTTAACATCATCTGCCCTAAAGATTGCAGGGTCTGAAAGGGAGAACTAATTAAGCATAGAGTAACTCCAAAATTTTACTTATTTGCTGAATGTCTAATATATTGTAATATGATGTCATGGGGACACCATAGCACTAAGTCACATTAACTAAAATATTTTAAACCAAGACAGACTGTCACAATTCAATGTGTAAGCCAGAAGAAAAATAGCGGTCTAGTTATGCCTCAAAGCACAAGAGAAAGAAAGAGGGCTGACCAGGTTATTGATTTACTTTATGTACGTAAAAGGGAAAAAAGTTGTTTACTGATGAACTGAATCCTCTTGAAAACCTTGAGAAATATTGAATTATACATAATTTAGAAAAGCTCAAAGGTTAAACAGAAGTTTAAGAAAAGACTAACAATGATGCGACAATCTAGAAATATCTTAGTATGCTTCAAGGGAGCATAGAGATAGCTATTATGGTCATTGTTCCAAGATTGTTCTCAGTGTTCAATATTCTTTGATGGGTATTTATTAATCAATATCTTCACTGTGTTTTACTTATTCAATGTAAAACTATACATCAGTCAAGTGATTATTCTGATTTATATTTTATTGTCTGTTCATCGCTGGATGAATTGTTTTATGGAACTCCATTTGAAAGCATGAAACTTATGGAAAATATATTCAACGTTGTATTTCTTCAGTATAACCAAGTAGTGAGTTCAAGTACATAGAGGCACATCTGACTCCACACGTCATGTAATTTATGAGACAACACTGCTTTCTATGTAATTTATGAGACAACACTGCTTTCTAAAAAACCAATCGCAACACAGAAATTACTTTCTACAAATAAAATCTTAAAACATAGTTCTTGTTGAAATAAACTTGGCCGAACTTCTCAGGATCTTCTTGTTGAAGGGGAGTAAGCTTTGTTATAGAAAGGCATCCCATTGTGGCAGTAAATGTCAATGTAAAGACCAGTCATTAACCTTGTAAGCCACTGGTCACAGAAGCAAGATAATGTCTCAAAAATGTCTTACAATAGAACTAAACTATTGATGAAATAAAACTTTGTATTTATGTAACAACATTTTTTTCCATTGATCTACTTTGGGCATGATTTTAACATCAGAATATGGAAAACGTAAGAACAGTAATATAATAATAAAGTACACTATCCTATCGATTTGAAAGTTTATTACTGAAAGGTTCTATTAAAATTATGATGTTTTTACATACAAATAATATAAAGAAACAACAACATTGTATGCAGTGTAATGAAGTAAAATTTATTTTTAAAATACATTATCACAGATTTGCGTAGAAAAAGAGCTGCAATAGAACTTGCATCGTTTAAAAAAACAACAACATTGATGTTATGAATATTAGAAAAAAATAATTTTTTGGACAGACTAGTACATAACAAGGCTAAATACAAAAAAAAATATACATAGAAAAATTCTCTGTATAACATAAGTTAATCTCTTTTTGGAACAAAAAGAGAATCACTTTATAATATAATTTGATGTAGTGGTATGAGTTGATATGGTTATCGTCAGTGAAGCATTAGAACAGTCAAGTGTTACGTTGTTGGCAATAGTACATTATTGGCTGTGATTTATTGAACATTAAGTGTTACTTTAATTAGAGCCCTGAGTTGTCAAGTTCTTTGAGTTGGTTGTGCAGTGTTGCAGAGAGCCAGAATAGAGACAATCGTTACAACATCTATGAGATCATAAGAAGGTCAAAATTAACATCCAAAAAAAAGAATAATGTGTCGCCATATCACAACTTACAGAGTCAAAAATTTTAAAGTACAACGAGTACTAACAAGGTATAAGTCATAGTCATTAAGAAATTGTAAAAAAATGTGACAAAAAATGATAGTGTAAAAATTGTGTAAGTAGTAAGTATAAAATAGAAGAAATTTGTACAAGAAGCTGCTGGGAATAGAATGTAATAAAAAAAATAGTCAAAAGACTGAAGAAATGACTAAAAGTCGCCTGAGGCACTTGCTCTACCAAAATAGATAGCAAAGCTGTAAAAAACATTAACAAACCAAAGTAAATTAATTCATGTATATAAAGGAAAGTGAAAGTCAACTAAAATACATACTGGTATATACTGGCACATTAAAAAATTGTTTTTTTTTTGGCACATCAGTACTATACTTACAAACTAAAGTGTTTGAGGCCCATCAGGTACTATACTTACACACTAAAGTGTTTGAGGCCCATCAGTACTATACTTACAAACTAAAGTGTTTGAGGCCCATCAGTACTATACTTACACACTAAAGTGTTTGAGGCCCATCAGTACAATACTTACACATTAAGTGTTTGAGGCCCATCAGGTACTATACTTACAAACTAAAGTGTTTGAGGCCCATCAGGTACTATACTTACACACTAAAGTGTTTGAGGCCCATCTGTACTATACTTACACACTAAAGTGTTTGAGGCCCATCAGTACTTTACTTACAAACTAAAGTGTTTGAGGCCCATCAGTACTATACTTACACACCAAAGTGTTTGAGGCCCATCAGGTACTATACTTACACACTAAAGTGTTTGAGGCCCATCTGTACTATACTTACAAACTAAAGTGTTTGAGGCCCATCAGTACTATACTTACAAACTAAAGTGTTTGAGGCCCATCAGTACAATACTTACACACTAAAGTGTTTGAGGCCCATCAGGTACTATACGTACACATTAAAGTGTTTGAGGCCCATCTGTACTATACTTACACACATTCAAGTGTTTGAGGCCCATCAGTACTATACTTACAAACTAAAGTGTTTGAGGCCCATCAGTACTATACTTACATACTAAAGTGTTTGAGGCCCATCAGGTACTATACTTACACACTAAAGTGTTTGAGGCCCATCAGTACTATACTTACAAACTAAAGTGTTTGAGGCCCATCAGGTACTATACTTACACACTAAAGTGTTTGAGGCCCATCAGGTACTATACTTGCACACTAAAGTGTTTGAGGCCCATCAGTACTATACTTACAAACTAAAGTGTTTGAGGCCCATCAGGTACTATACTTGCACACTAAAGTGTTTGAGGCCCATCAGTACTATACTTACAAACTAAAGTGTTTGAGGCCCATCAGGTACTATACTTGCACACTAAAGTGTTTGAGGCCCATCAGTACTATACTTACACACTTAAGTGTTTGAAAAAACGTTTGAAAAAAAAGAAAGACTAGAAATAACAGTGGCATAAAATTGAGCACATTTCATAACAGTAAGTCAAGAAATCACCTAGAGTTTGTGACTTCTTCATTAAATTTTTGTAACTCATCTAGCTACCAAAATATTAACTGCATTTTGGTACATTCCAACAAAATATTTGCTATTCAAAAGAACATTAGCATTTAAAAAATAATAATAAAATGGATAAGTTATCAATGATGCACATAGAATTTAAACATTTTAAGGAAAAATGTGCATAATACACTTCAATCAATCATACTGTAGCCTAACAGAACAAAGTAAAAAAAAAATTTTTTGGAATGAACAGTCTGGATATGATTATCCTTCGTTAATTTCCTGAGGATAGTAGAGGAAAACAATATGTTGGAAAATGGTGCCTAGAGTCAAACTGTTGACCCTCTGACCTTTACCCATTTACTTATAGAATAACAAGGAGTCTCTGCACATACTTAGGAAAATGCAAAGTTTACAGTAATAATGATTTTAATTAACAGCCACTTCCACCTAGAGTCACCTATAGATATTGATTGTGAAAAACATATTTACGATTCATTCTGAAAATTTATTTGCACACAAGTCAGAAAGTTTGAATTTTAACTAGAAAAGTTTTTTTTTAGCTTATATTGGCTAACAATTATACCATGTATATATATATATATATATATATATATGTTATCTTTTGTGTGTTACAATCTATATATCTTTGCAACTTTATACATATATATTTTGACAATTTAAAAAAAAATGAATATTTAATACCGATAATAGTATAAACCTTGTTATCCAGTTTGGAATCCTCTGTTAAAAAAAAAAAATATGGATTAATTTTAGTAATTGGTTTATCCATCATTTAAGATTTTGCTGTAAGATTATTTGTGAAAAATTAAATGAATAAGTTTTTCTGGAATAATATCATCCAAAAAATTTTGACTAATTAATAAGTATATATTTTGTTTGATTGTGTTATCATAACTATATATGAAATTATTTTAAGAATGTATTTCTGAACATTACATTAATTACTAAATTTTGAACAACTACACTTTTAAAACTGTAGTTTACTTTTTTTTTAAACATGCTACTTACTTGATTGTGATGTGCTGTGTTGATTTAAACAAAATAGAGAAAGGTTTTTCAGTGTTGGGCTCATCAAGGTGAATAAGTAGGATGTATTTGCCAGGAGCAAGCAAGTAGCGTACATCAACATCCCAGGAGATGACAAACTTGGACTGGTCTCCTTCTAAATGCCGAGGGCATTTGCTGTAGTTCTCGTACAGGTATTTTGTGTCCAACGGGAGCTGATGGCCATCAATAACCTGTTTTTTTTTTATAAATAGTGAATAGCATTAGCAAATAGATGGTCTTTACTGCTAAGTAGTTATATAACATATTAAGTGCCATGCTATTCCAAATTTAGAAAGGCTTATTATTCCTCCTCCTAATTATCAGAAAATTGGTGTGTAACTAACTAGCTTTGAAATGAATTACTCTTGAAAATATAATTAATTATAACTACACAATATTTTAAAATAAATTGTTTGTTAGAAATTACGAGGCATAGCGGCTGAGTGGTAAAGCACTTGGCTTCTGAACTAGAGGTCCTGGGTGTGATTTCTTGTGAAGACTAGGATTTTTTAATTTTGGGATCTTTAGGGCGCCTCTGAGCCCACCCAGCTCTAATGGGTATATGAAAATGGTTGGGGAAAAGTAAGGTTGTTACACTAGCCACCCTCATTAAACATGGACCACAGAAACTGATGATCTTTACATTATCTGCCCTATAGATTGGAAGGTCTGAACTTTTTACTTTTGTAAGAAATTACTTGCACAAGTTTTTTTATGGAGCTCTTCAATAAGAAAAATAGCCAGTCTTTTTTTTCTAGCATACATTACTAAAATCTAATGTATGTTTTTAATATTTTAAATACAATCTAAATTTAGAATTGTTACTAGCTAATTTGAAAATGATTATGATTCAATATTAAAGTTTGCTACTTAACTCTTTCAGTGCGAATTATTTTGATAGAAAAAAAATGAAGCTTTCCTGTATTTACTTGCTGAGAGTAACGCCGCACTGTAAGAGTTTAGCATTTATCCTTCATAGGGGTTATGATAATATACAAGGTTTGTGGTGTAATGATTTCTGTTTTTCAAGAGCCAAATTTGTAATGATTTTATATTTTTGCTTGTGTTTCAATACATTCCCTATCTTTTCTTTATATGTATATAATGGCACAAACAGATTCGCTTGCTGGGGAAATATACAAAAACTAACATACACTGAAGAAACTTCTAAACTTCTTTTTTCTTTCTTTAAATAAACTTCTTCAAAACATCCTTTCAATAATCCATAATACAGTATTACTTGAAATATATTCTTACACAAACACTAAAGTAATAAATTCACAACCTATCTGAGCTTTTCTACCTACTTAACTAAAACTTCACTTTCACTAATAAACTGACATGTGACTTTTTTCCTGCTCTCTTTCTCTGATTGGTTAATTTTAAATAACACTGTGACCTCTGTGAACTTGTTTTCACCTAACCCTCATTTATAGAAAGAAGTAGAATGAGGTCACAGTATTGATTTGTGACATGTGGCACTTGTTTTACTTTGTAGGTAGACATCACACAGATTTAATAAACTTAACTCTTTCTCTCCTAACTGACGATACCAAGGTTGATTCCACCAGAATGTGGTAAATAATTACAGAGAGAAAGAGTTAATGATATTGTTTTAGATAATATAAGAATGTTACCTTGTATAACCTCACACCAACTGGATACTGCGGCTCAACATTTTTTTGCATAATGTGTACAACCAAAGGGATATCACTGCCTAATGTTTAGATTTTTAAAAATTAGTTAGTCTAATAAATAAAATCAGTAACTATCCTCATTGTAAAATGGTTATTTATTGTATAGATTAAACTATTTTTGGATGTAATTATATAGATACATATAGGTCAAATAGCCTACTATTTTTAAAAGGAATAACTTTAATTTGTAAGATAGAAAAAATTAATAGGTCAAAAAAAACAAAAAAAAAACAACAAAAATAAATTTAGTTAAATTACTAAATTTAGAAAGCCTTCAGGACAGAAGACTTAAAAGTAAAGTAGCAACTATACATAAAACACTGAACCATAATCTTCAAATACAAAAACAAAATTTAATAAAATACTCAGAAAGACACAAAAATAAAGGCACATTCCTAGATTCCATATGCAAATTTGTACAAATACTCCTTCTTCCTTAGTGCTATTAGAGCATGGAATGGGTTGCCTGAGCAAGCCAGGAAAACCAGTGACTTGGCAGAATTTAAGTCATTGGTTAATATGCATGACTGAATGCATGACGCATAGGACGTAATCATCTTCTTTTTTGAAGTCACGTCTGTATTATATAAGATAAGATAAGAAGATGAGATGTCTTAGAAAAGCAGAAGGTAAGAGCCAATGCAGTCATATAAGTAATGATTACAGATGAATGATCGGTGTCAAAATAGAGTAAAAAAAAAAAAAGAAGAAAAAAAGGTTTGTTGTACTAGTAAGAACGTTGCAGTCCATCAGCCGGCTATGACGTGATGTGTAATCAAGTTTTCAATTACAGTGTTAAAGGAAGAACAAAAAGAGAAAGAATGTTATTCTACAAAAAAAAAAAAAAGAAAGGATTGACATCAGATCTAACAACAGAATGTCTGTTACATCTTCCCATGCCTGTCAAACCAGTAGAAAAAATAATAAAGTAGGTGTAAAAGTTATATTTTCCATTAAAATTGAGCCATGACATGAGATAATTATTTCAAATAAACAATCCAATAAAAAAAAACTTGCTTAACCATAACTTCCCATAACAACATTCCAATTAAACCAGAAGAACACAGTAAATAAAGTAAGTGAAATAATTATTTACTTATTAATTAAAGTTGTGACAAATTTTAAAATTTCAAATTAATAATCTACTATAATAAAACACTCTCTGACTTACCGATATCTGGTATGATGACAAGGTATTGTGGATTTGAGCTATAGCTCTCTTGATTGGATATCTGACCACCAGCATTGACACCTTGGAAAAATTCTCCAAACAAAGTCTTTTCAAATGCTATGGCAGATTGGTAGAAATTATTTGTGATTTTTTAAACATGGTTACATCAATTAATAATAAATATTCTATTCTAGGACAACTTACTTAAAGGATACTTCTTTCCTTTAATGTCAATAGATTCTTCATTTTCACAAGATGTCAGGTTGACATCACGAGGTATTTCCCTTTAGTTGAATAGGAGAATATTATAAAGATATTAAATTTAAGTACCCTATTAAAGTATTTCAGCAAACAGTGTAAAAAATCATAGGAAAACTAAATATCACCAAATATATATATTAGGAATTCAAATTAAGAATAAAAAATTACTTGACACTTTCCAAAGGTCCTGGGCTGAACAGGCGCAGTAAAAATGCTTTCTCCTGTCTTTCATCAACAGTAGAAGGAATAATCAAATAGCGGCCAGGGGTCAGCCTGAATCTGAAAGAGGACTGTAATTCAGGACTGTACACATTATTTTTCTGTCCTTGGATTTCCAGAGCTATGCACCTGCCACTTTGTCGAATTTTATCTCCAAGTACCTAAGCAGCAATACACAATATTTCAATATTCATAATTTAGAAAAGAAATAGTTATAAGTTAATTTTTTTTATTTGACAAAAAATAATTTTAAAAAATATGCTTCAAGAGTTTTAGACATTATTGACATTTTAAATAATGTGAGTGAATATTCTGAAGGAGCGTGAGAGTCAATGACTGACAAAAGTTAACAGACTTAGTACAGCCATGCCAATTATAGTTTTGGGACTTCTGAACCGGCTCAGTTCCAAAAATGAAGGAAGAGAGCTGTACAAAGAAGTGTGTGTGTGATAAAAACTTTTGCTATCTATCAAAGCTCCCTATCAACCCTATCAAGGGGGCTAGAGTGGGAATCTTGATTTGCGTTGTATTTGCTGAACATGGCAGCATGAAAACCTCCCAGATGCACCCTCTCCCAACAGGTCCACAAAAGAGATCAAACCATAGGATGAAAGATGCACAATACAAAAACATTTTTAATAAAAAAACTAAGAAATTTCTGAGTGAGATCTTAAGAAAACCAAAATACAAGAAGGGATGAAAGAAATAATTAATAGGATAATTGTGATTATTAATTGCTATCTACCATTCTCTAGAAAATGTGTAATATTAATGATTATACATCAAGAGGTACATTGCAGTTTTAATTTTAAAGATAAAATAACAGTTTGGCAAATAAAATTTTATTTTCATGGTGAAAGGTCTGGACTAAAGGTTCCTAATTATGTTTAATTACCAAATGGATACATGGTATAACTAATTAGATGTTACCATAAAATAAGATTACTTTAAAAATATCACATCTTATTGAGACATTATCAGTTTTTCTCTTTTTGGAATGTTGAATCATCTGCAACACAATTGGAACTCTTCCATCTTCAAGTGCACCTATGCAAAGTGTTCATTGAAAATTTAAAAATTAATTTAAATCTCGAATGATACATTTATGTTTGATTTTTCACTGCTATTGTACATTTCATGAGTATCTCAGAATAGGTAAAAAGACTGCAAAACTTAAAAGTAGAAAGAAATTTTTTTTTGTTTTCATTTCTCACTAAAAGCAACAAAACTTTGTAAGTATTGGTAATTACTATTAAAGCCATTTACTGAGAATAATTTTTTTAAAATCTAGATCAACATACCTTGAGAAGATAACACAATTGAAAATCGAGGATTTTGCAAAAGCTTATGGAATCCTGCAGCAGTATTCTGATACCATTCTCCATAAATGTTCAGAATGTGATCTGAAATATTATATTTAACCTTTCTGAGCAAGAAGTTTTTATTACTTCTATATTATTTTCATATCTCATTCTTTTAATAGTGTTCCATTAATTACAAAACAAATTGATTTAAAAAAGTCAGAAAAAAACAAAACAGCAAAAGAAATAGAACTCGTTAAGGACAACAATAAAAAGAAATTAAGTTTATAATGCATTACTATTTACACTACTTAGAAAGAATTTTTTCAATATTTTAGCAATAAAAAAAGCACTTGTAGAAATAATTCAAGACAATACTAAATTATCCTTATCATTACTAACAATGTCTTACTTAAAGAATCTGAACATCCATCCATATCAAAGTCTGGAGTCAATGAACAAATAGTGGTATGAGAGAAGTACTTCATAAAATCTTCAAGACAGACATAGAACTCTCCATCATCTTTGTTAGGGAACTGAAGAGAATTTTCTGGAATACTTTTCCACTCTGGACTTCTGTTGTATAAAAATTAAAAAAAAACATGCATTAAACACGATTTATTGATTTTTTTAAAAATATGAAACTTTCAAATTTAAATTACATACTTTAAAATTATTTTTTTTTAATTGTTGAAGAAATATGAAAACAAACAATAATTTACCCATCACACCAAGCTCCTTTCCATTCACCATGCCCCCAAGGATTACGAACTCTAATTATCTTGGTTTGATTAATCTAAACAACAGAAATAACTGTTAAGCATTAGAGAAACAAGATAACAATAGGAGTTTGTGTACTAGTTAGGAGTAGAGCATGCAGGTGAGACCAATTTAGACCAATAATTTGCTGCTACGTTACAGGTCTGTACGACCTGGCAGCAAGCTATTGATCTCCCCTACCCACAGGTTGCGACAGGCCAGCGTTAAGGCCTACTATGACGATTGGTCTCAGTGAAGGTCGCTCATACCAAAACAGTATGCTTCATAAAAAAATATGCACATATGGTAAAAAGGCTAATTATTAAAGCAAACTACCTATAAAATCTTGTTTTAGAATATTTTTCTGCATGCAATATGCTTAGTTAGTTTAAAAAAACAAAAGTGCATGCATTTGAAAGACCATATTTAGCATCATGTGACATAAAAAACTCACATTTGCTAAATAAGACTTTTTAAAGAACAATTTTTTAAAAATTGTCTACATTTATCAAAAATAAGCAGTTTGCATATTTAATTTTGAAAACAAAAAATTATGCAATTAGTAAAAGAAAAGTTGCATCTTTTTTTTTTAAAACTACAGATGAACGATGGTGAAATAGAACTTTCAAAAGCTCAGAAATTCCAATGTGCAAGACAAATAAAAGACACTGGAAATCCAATTCTGTTCTTTACAATGATGGCAATAAAATATTTTATGATAATTATATTGAACTTTAGATTATTTTCAAATTAAGTATAAGTTTCAAAGAAATTAATTTTTGTAGATTCTTAGGTGTAAAAAAAATTTGTAAACATATTTTACTTGCCTGTTTGGCATCGACCAAAGAGTAAGCATGCCCACCTACCAATCCTTTGTAATTATCATATTCATCCTATATAATGGTAATAAAAAAAATCTGGTTAGAAAATCAATTGAATATCTAGATTATTTAAAGTGGCTGTACTAACTAAAAGTATATGAACATATTTTGGAATTACGAAAGTTTTATAAATAATATTTTGAGGCAGTCACAGAAAATCTAAGAAACAGCAAGGTAACAAAGGAGAAAAAAATGAGTACACACGAATTTCACTACATAGATAATGACTCTTACTGGAACTACGCAAGTGATCTGGCAATTAGATGACAAGGCATTCTTGATTCTATTAAAAATGGCATTGGTTTTGTCTTGCAAGCCTTCAAGCTCAATTCTCTCCCCTATGCCCCCAGTCAGTTGTAAATAAGCATCTCCAGGTTGTCCACCATAAATGGCGTCATAAGAGCCATGCAATCTATTAAAAATATATAATTAAGCAACATTAAGTAACAATGTAAAAATATGAATTAAGGTTTTTAAAAATATTTTATCACTGAAAATCTGAAACCTGATATATAACATATTTTTTCATAGTGATTTTCATATTTTTAATATTACAATTATTTTATTGTAATTATATAATAAAAGCACTATCCCTTTCCATTGCATCTGCAAAAAAAAATATAACACTTATATTATTCTGTTACTTTGACATCAATGTATTACAGTAAAAAAAAAAAATTTCTGATTCTTCAACTTTTATTCTATTCCAAACTAATATTGGATTCATTTGTTATCATGAACACAAGTCTTGAGTAAAACTTTTTATTTAATTCTTTAGCATTATAACTATATAAATGTGCAAAATAGTGTTTGAAATTTGACACATATAGAAAATGTACTATTATGGAACAGAATGAAGAAGCAGAAAAATAATTATCTTAAAAGCCTATATAGTGTATAGTTGCTGTTTACCTAGCAAAAGCCTTTTCCAACAAAGCCACCCACATTTCATTGTCATCTGTACTTGATTTGGCACCCCAAAGGGTATTTCCGTAGATTACAGGCAAAAAATCATCAATGTACACATCTTCCCACTTGCCAAACCTGAAAAAGCGAGCGTGGAATATTCCATCATATTTGTCAAGGTCTTCAATGAAATATGCAGTATCTGGTAGGACCTGTAACAGGAATAAAAAGTAATCTTTTTACTATTATAAGACATGAAAATGTAATCAATCTAAACATGACATGCTCATTTTGTAAGTTTTAAGCAGCAATTGAGTTATGTGGTGGCAGGTTGTTAACAATAAAGTAAAATCAGTATAAGAGTTACTTTTTATTAATGGCTATTTCTATTGTGTGACAAAATAAAATAGAAAGAAAGCAAGATTTGCAATTAATGATATAGCTTAGTAGGTAAAAATATTTTTTTTTTAAATTTGAAAGAAAATAGGAATCAGCAATAAAAATACATATAAATCACAGTAAAAAATTTGATTTATTAGTAACATAATTATAAGGTAAAGATATAAAAAAAACTTTGAAAGGAAGTGTGGGGGGGGGGGGGGGGTACCTGTTTCAACAATTGTTTATTATCTGCTATATCAGCGACTATGGACAAAAACCAACAAGTGCCAGCTGAGCCTTGACCAATATCAAAACGTGTGGAGCCATCAGTACAAAGCTTTGGATGGTCTACAAATTCCTGAGAATGAGAGTAGAAGAAAATCTGTCATGAATAGTATATTGTTAACTAACTAGCATGCAGAAAGAAATTCTACAAAATATTGAAAAAATAAATACCACGAGACTATTCATGGAAATATATTTCAAGAATTTCGTACAAATTTAATGCAGATGTTTTACCAGAAAATAGGCATCTAAAAAAAGCAAATAAATCTCAGAAGCTAAGAGCATAAATATGTTTTTTAAAAATTAAAACACTTATTTACTTTATTGTGATAAATAAAAATAAATGTTGTTCCTATAGAGTCTGTGCAGCAGAAGAGTGAAATTTAGAACAAGCTATATTCCTGAAGTAGCATCAATTAATTTAATTTTTAGTTTCTAATCATTTGAATCTAATTTAATTAATAGTATGTCATACCATACTGAGCCTAAGAAAATTATCTTCTTTAGAAAATAAAAGGTTCACTGTTCAATTTTTTTCAGATAAATATCATTTTTTATTAATTATTAAAAAGATAGATTTAAATATGTGGGATATGAAAATAATAGATGTGGCAAAAAAACAAAGTAGCTTACTATGTGGAGAATCTAATATTTCCTAAATATTTTTATATGTAATTCTTAGAGAACCATTGACAAAAGAAGACAAAAAAAAATCGATGAAAAATCCTAAATTGGTTTAGTATATACAAACACATTTTAGTGGGGCCTACTTTAGGTCTTTTCCAATCGATTTCATTATTGTCTTGAACAATGGCCATCTCCAAAGGAAACTCATCATCAACATATAGATGATCAGGGTTACCATAAGGCCTCTGGTCAGGTTCTTCATCAAGAAAATGTCGTCTGAAATCCAGAGTTTTTTCCATGAGGCCCACACTGTTTTTGTAGTATCCAACATTGTCTCTATAGCCATCATCATCAAAAGGTGTGTCATCTTCTTCATAAATAGGAGACCGGGGCCTTAACTTTTTGTTATCCTCTGCTTGACTGCCATACAAATCATAGCCATGTTTTTTTTCCTTTTCTTTGCTAATTGCATCTATTTCATCTGTCTTAGAATAATCATGATCTCGATAATACCCCATTTGCTCATCATATCTGTGCCCTGTGTTTCTGGATAAATTATGTTCTTTGTTTAAGTCTTGTCTTTCATCAAATGTATGAGTATTGTTATAATGCTCGTTTCTGTTATTGTAACTGTCATCATGGTGTCTTCTTTGGTTTTTATGGTCATCCCTTGGAGTATACTTTTCACGACTTGCTTCATCAGAAGACTTTGAAGCTCCACAGCCCATCTTACTGGTTGAAGAAAAGAGAAACAGTTCATAAATTACATAAATTTCGTGATGATCATCCTTTTCAATCATTTATAGCCTACATATATATTTTCATATTTAAAGAGCATTATGCTTATCTAAGAATTCTTTTTTCCAAATACATTAAAACATGAACAGCCAAGGTTACCTGATTAAGAAAACAAATAAAACTAAGACTGTTTTATTGATCCTTATTTGTTGTGTTTACAAGAACTCTTTTTTTCAATAAAACACCAACAACAACATTTTAAAAAAGAGAACAGACACATAAAACACTGAAAATTAGGTTATTTGAATGAGTTCTTTGAGAATACATTAATAAGCAAGTAAACTTCCCTGTATGTTTTTTAAACATTTATATAAACATTTGTTTTTTTCTAAAACAAGCGTACAAATATTTTTATTACTTAATTGTTTTCTATTATACAAGCTACTTACATTTTAAATAAAGTTTTACTTTTGTGTTAAGCAAGAAAGAATGCACTTAGTATAATTTATAATAACAATTTATAATATGCAGTGTTTCATATTATACAGGTTGAATGTATTGTATAACATGTAAAATTCACTTATAGAATGAGTGATTGATCCTTTACAAAACAATCAATTAGAAATTCAACAGTCATTGGAATTTTATAAGATATATATGATAAGATAATAGCATTAATCAATCTCTGTATTCTGTGGTATATTGTCATCAGTTTATGCTGAAAATATTGAAAACTGCCTTTTTAATTGCCTGAGTGGACCACTTTGGGGGATGATTTTGAGTTTGTGTTTTCACACAAACTATCTTTGTAACCTTGTTAAATGAAGATAGAGCCTTTGTCAAATTATATAAGCATTTTTTTCCCTGTTGCAGAAATTATAAAGGCCAAATCCATACGGTACAATTATATATTGTATTGTTGGAAATTAGGAGCTATAGCTCTAGGCTATAGATATTAGCTAAATTTATCTATTTCGTTTTTCTAAATTATAAATAATTTCTTGAGCCATTATCATAAGTTGATAAAGTCTAAAGTCATTCCTAAAGCCTAATTATTAGGCTAAGGCTGCTGCAGATTATAGCAGATCTAGATCTACATCCCACACATTGCAGATTTAGATTTTGAGTCTACTAGAAGTTACTAGAACGAGATATTTTTAGTTAGTCTATAAAATAAAAATATAATAAGATCATGTTAGACATACCAAAAAGTCAAAAAGTTTGAAAAAGTACTAGATATATAAAGAAGAAATTAAAAGCTATATAAATGTGTGACACAATGTGTCAGCAAATATAAAATACAGCAATTATTTTCTTATTTGAAACCAAGATGAACATCGCTGTACTAGTCTAGCTGCTATAATGATTAAAAGAAAAAGGAGGAATGTGTGTTAAAGTACAGAGTATATAGGCCTAATATAGATCTAAGATCAGTTTAATATAGTCAATAAGCCCCATTGAGAGCAGTGAAAGCGTACTTGGCAACAGGGTAAACATAAAAATAGAAGGCGTAAATTGTTTTGCGACTTTCGATTTGCACACTAATGGACTGTGAAGTAATAAAAATTAAATAGAATATTGTTCTCCATTTAGATCTATGTGCCTATATCTAGTCTATATTAATTCAAAGTCGAGAAAAGTCTTTTTTATGTGAGATTTCGATGTAATAAACACTGTACTGTATAAAGTCAGCCTCAGGTCTACTCGGTCACTGTTCAGTCACAGCGTGAGTGGTAGGACTACTCACTCTGCCCTGGTATATATATAGTCTATGGGCCTGGTATTCGAGCAATCACATCTTTAAAAGAAATGGCCCATATTTCAATAAAATATTGTTTACATTTTAATTAAATACAATTTTAACACTTAGGTTAACATGTTTTTTTAAATTGCAAACAGATATCATACGTTCATGATTGTGATTGATTGAAGCAAAAAAAAACAACAACTTTAATCTGTGGGAAAAAATCAAGCCAATAATAAACTGGGCTGCTGAAGTAAACACTTCTCCATGCGCACTTTTATTCCCCCCACTCCCCTCATTTTTCACCTTTGATATATTAAAAATAAGGACGCGCTGGCGAAACTATCTTACATTCAGCAGCTGTTTTTAAACAATAATAAGCGAACAGCGGAAAAAAATAATTATGTCGTTATTTGAGCCTATTGTTAGTCCTATCTCTAGATTTCAATTTATTTGAGATTAAATCTTAATCTAAACTAGAGTCTAGATCTAGCATCTAGTAGAATCTATACTCCGTTAGATCTATAATGTTTGTTTATCATTACCTAACATTACATTTAGTAACATTTTGTCGCATTTTCTTAACGAGGTCACTTGCTTTGCAAGTTTACTGTTTAGTGATTAGTCAGTTATTCAGATCATGTGATGCGATCAGTAGCGATGTTTCAAGATTCTATTTCTAGAGTCTAGATTGAACTATTTTACTGTTATAAAATTTAAATATTTTAAAATATAGAGTATATTCTGTATTATATCTATATCTAGAATACTCTAGATCTTTATTTTCTAATATCGAATATCTACTCAATCAAGATCTAGATCTAGTCATTCTAGTATGCTAGTTAGTAGTTCTAAAATTAGTAGAGCATATAAAATTAATATAATTATAATGATATAGATCTATATATATATATATATAAGAATATGATATAAATATAGATGTAGACAATGTCACAATGTAGATTTAGATTCTAAATCTACATTTATTAGTATTACATTATAATTTATAATAATCATCATGATGATCATGTCATGATTATAATTATATATATACTTACTTATAAGATACTAGATCTATATAATAGTATACATGTACATTTCAAACTTCTAGTTTTATAGGAGTATATAATATATATTTATATATATATATATATTCCTAAGTAAGCATATAAATATAAAACTAATGAAAATAAAAGCCTAATGAAAAAGTTAATGTGTTCAGCATGAAAGACTTATTATGAAAATTTTTATCTGAATATCATCATTGTATTTTATGTAACAGTATTGATGACAGACATACAAGTGTGTGTATGGGTTTATGGGTGCGACATGGCCTAAATAGTGCCAAAAACTCAAAATACAGGTGTGTGTGTATGCTGTCTGACCTTATTGGACCTGTGGGGGGACCATTTATGAAAGACTGACTGACTTAGAGCTGTTGATAGCTTAGTTAGAGTGTTTGGTTGTTGCTATTTGAATGACTAATGTTTAAGGTGCTGTGGCATAGCTAGGGTGGATGGAGAATTTGAAAATCCTCCCAGGCCCCCACTAGAAGGAGGCCCCAAATGAGTGTTTTGTTACATTGAAAATTAAATAGTATTCAAAATGCAGGGGCCCACAAAGAGGTCAAGTCCCCCAGGCTGGAAAATTCCTAGCTACGCCCCTGTTAAGGTGAACAGATATTTGGGGAACAAAAGCGATGACATATTATTAAGAAGTCAAACCTAAAAGGAATAGACTTAGATTTTTTTCAAGCAATTTATATTGCTTTCATTGAATACATCAGAAAGTACACACACAATAATTAAATAATTGCAGGCTTCTTAAATGTTTTCAAAAATAGAACATCTTTCTGTGTGATCCATCTGAAAGCATTAACCTGTCGAATAGGCTGCTTCTCTCTTAGAAATACCTGCACAATTTTTTCATCCTTCTTTTCATGTACACAGGATTTCAAAGAAGCTTTTGATTATGGTTGAGCACTTCTCTTGTGAAAAGAAATATGATATCAAAGCAGTATAGAATTTAAATAGTCTCTCCACCAAAGGCTTCAGAGCTAACCAACTGGGTTTTTTTTTTAAGATTTCCTGTGAAGGATGGCACAAAGAATCATATCATCAGGGGAAACAATTTCACTTTATTGTGGGTTCAAATCATCTGTGAACACTGTCAAAAACTGGGCATCATTAACCTGCTTCTTTACTTTGTTAATTTTATAGGGTCCAAACCTTTAGTAAGGATTGCTTCACATTTGGTTCTTGTACTTTTGTATTTAGGGAGATTCATTTTTAAGTAATTTCAAAGTATAGTTCATTGATTGAAAACAGTTATGTAAAACTATATTATTGGCAAAAGTACCTTTAGTGGCTGCAAATTGATCTATCAAATTCTGTATTTAAATGTTGAAGTACCTTGATTACAATCTGCATCTAGATGTTTGGTTTAATGCAAATGTGCAACAGAAAACTGTGATCAACATTTCTAGCATCATTCTCCACAGCGGTTGTTGAAATACAAAATAATGTTTTCCTTTCTTAATATAACGTAGCTTACTTTTATGAATTATTTTAAAAGTGGTGTCTTTTTATTGGAAAAAAAACAACAGCTTTTGTAATTAATTTTAAAAACAAAATAGTTTGCTTTCACAAAACAGAAGTCACAGTTGCACCTAAAATTTGCAAGCTACAGAATATGGCAAAGTTGAATTTCAATAGCTTTTCTAGTTTTTAACGTGACAGATGGACAGACAGGCTACACAAAACTAATAGCTGCTTTTCCCCTTGCTGGGGCAACTAAAAATACATTTTCAGACTGAAACATCACATCCTTTTCTTTGTTTTCTTTCTTTATATAATATAGTCCATTTCTTTGTTTCTTCAGAATTTATTTTAAAAATCCCAACAATGCAAAAAGCAATAGCTTTAGATGGAAGCTGATCAGGTTCCTTTCAATGTTTCATTGCCGTTGCTGGGAGTTGGAGCATTTACTCTGCTGCTCAGTTTCTGCTTTTGTTGTTATCTTTGGAGGTGAGTTTTTTTTTTTTTTTTAAAGGAATGTGATGAAAGGAAAAAAAAAATTAATGCTTATAAAAATGTGTTAAAACTCTTAAACCTAGATACAGGATTTCAAAAATTGTATGAGTGCTCACTATTTGTAAGTGCAATAATATAGAATTTTATATTTTAAAAAAAATATTTTTTAAGAGAACACAAAACATCAAATCAGGAATAAATGAACAGGGAAGTAGCAAGGAACACTGTACAACTACAATAATATTTTAGTTTTGTCGTCTGATAATCCATTTTATTCTTACTGTCCATAGAACACATTAGGGAAATATGAAACACCAGCCTGTTTTTGATATTTCAAAATGGAAGCACTTGAAATGAAGTATGGTGGGAAAACACATCAATCTATTTTTAGGACCCTTTTTTAAATCAATTTATTATTATTTTGATTATTTTATTGACAATATATCTATTTAAATGCCTAATAAAAAAATAAAAATCAAGAGCAACAGACATTTATTTAATAAAACATAAAACAGGTCAAATACACTTACCATTAATAATGAAAAATCCATTTCTTACTGAAGATATCCAATAATTCACAAAATTCACAATAATACTAAAAGAAAAATTAGATAAGAAAATAAGATTTGAAAAAAAAAATTTAAAACTTCATTTTTTTTAAAAAATCTTCATATATAATAATTACATTTTTAAAAATATATATGCCTAATAATAGGCTCCCAGAACACCACCACCCCTCGCCCATTTTATTAAAAAAAGTCTCTATTATAATGCTTAATAGCAAAATCAGTCACTGTTATGTCATGAATGCTATCAAAATTTGTTACTTAAACATATGTAAAGTTAAGAAAATATAACAAAACTTAACTTTTTCAAAATTTATTTTG
This sequence comes from Biomphalaria pfeifferi, assembly GCA_030265305.1. Taxonomy (NCBI): domain Eukaryota; kingdom Metazoa; phylum Mollusca; class Gastropoda; family Planorbidae; genus Biomphalaria; species Biomphalaria pfeifferi. The sequence goes on along the minus strand of JASAOG010000001.1, from coordinate 3,499,733 downwards.
GTCTATGAAACTTACTTAGCTGAATAAAATCAGTTCCTCTTTGAATCAGTTGTTCAGATACAATCATAGTACCAGTATCCACAACAAAGTTTTCAAATAATGCTTAAAATAAACTTACTACATCAAATTAATAAAAAATATTCATTCATTATTAATATTAAAATGTTTGAGTTTTAAATTTTCACCAATAACTCCCACCCACACAGCACTTTCCTAAAACAAATATTTACAAAACTGTATGAAAAAAAATCATTTAGATTTAAACTTTCAAATTTAATGGCCCTAAGAATTGATTAGAAGGCGCTGTGACTGAGCGGTAAAGCACTTGGCTTCTGAGCTGGGAGTCTGGGTTCGAATTCTGGTGATTGTTTATCTTTGGGTGCCTCTGAGTCCACCCAGCTGACGTAAGTTGGGGAAAAGTAAAAGTTGTTGGTCATAGTGCTGGCTTCATGACACACTCGTAACTGTGGGCCATAGAAACAAATGAACTTTACATCATCTGCCCCATAGATCTTAAAGTCTGAAAGGGAAACTTTACTTTCTTACTTTTAGGAATTGATTCTGATCGTCATTTTTATTATTATCGAACATGGTATGGTATTTCATTTCACAGATTAAAAAAGGCTGGACAATATGAAGAAAAAGGCTATGTTGTTGTAAGTATAAAATAAAAGAAATCAAGTTACATTAATTTTCTCCTGTTTGTTCCTCGATAGTAAACTTGAGTTTTGATACAGATAAGGTAAAGTTTTATTCGTAAAAATATGTATCTTTAGAACTTGTTTAAGGAGAAAATTTAGATTTGGAACTGATCAACTAAAGAATTGTCAGTGTTGCTGGCATGTGTATAATGTTTGTAAAAAGGGAGGGGGCTGAAAAGGGTTTCTATTTCAAAAAATCTAGAAAAGGAAAGGGAAAGTTTTTTTTTATTTAATTTTTTTATCCTTAAATACTTAAACTGATGATTTAAAAATCATTTTAAAAATTCTGATTCTCAAGATACTGTTTACTTAGCAATTAATTTAATAGAATGTACCATTACATTGTAGAGTTCACACTGCTACAAATGTTATTTATTAATTAATGCTTTTTCTCTTTCTAGAAAAAATTTACATTCAGAGATAAGCACCAACAGAATGATGTAAGTATCTCCTTTCAATTGTATGACAACATGCGGGTTTAATAGTTGGTCCTTTCATAGGTTTTTAAAAAATATAATATTAGAAATAGTTTTCTGACCACTTGGTCCAAGTCCTGCTGTAATTATTACTACAAAAGAAAGAATGAAAACTGTTCTTGTCACAGCACAGCTATAAAACTTCATATCTCTCTCATACTTCCTTTCATTCCTTCTAACTTAGTGGAGGGGCCATGGCTCGTTCCCTGGTCAGGACTGTCCATTATTTCAATATATTTAATTCACCATTTTCTTTAATAAAAAAATTTAGTCCCCAGAGCTCCCTTTATATATCAATAATTAATATAGCAGAAAATTGTGTTGGGGGTGGGGTAACAATGTAATGCGGGCCATTCTATTGATGGATGAAAAAGAAAAGTATTTCAAAGTAAAATAAACATATGCCTACTATTTCCATCGTAACACAATTATATGCTAGCAGACTAGCTGATACATATTTACAACAGATTTTCATTAAATTATATAAATTTGTAATATTTTACTATTCGGGCTATGAATGGACGTTTTTTTTTAAATAACTTAGCTATATAAATTTAACTCTTAGGCTTTAAAGGGGAAGTAATCTTTGAAGGATTATGGGCACGAAATGGCTTTATTGTGCAGATGTGCCAAAAACCCAAAAAAATATCAATATATGTATATATATATATATATATTTATATATATATATATATATATATATATATATATTTATAAATATGCCACCTATTGATTAAAACTACATACTACTATTATGCACAGTTATCTGTTGCAACCTCAGCCAAACACAGATCTAGATACTATTTATGCCACACACATTTCTTAGTGTCATGACACAGCCACACATCATGAGTACTGCCATCGTCACTAGGGGTGCACCGGATAGTCCCTCCGGCTCCGGCTTCTGGCGAATATCCGGCATTTTTTACTATCCGGTGCTATCCGGCTCCGGTCGGATATCACTACCGGATAGTAAACCGGATAGTAAAAAATACACTTATTTAATATGCATAAAGTGGACCTCGTTCCATTACTGTCTGTTATAGAATGTATTAATGTTTATACGAAAACAAAATAATGTGCTTAAAAATAGAGCCATTATAAATATGCACCAAACATCGTTTATTATAAAGACAAGGCATGTTAATAACTTAATATAAATAGAGATGAAACTTTACATCATAAATGCGCTTTACATACAGAGATGCAATGGCTGGCACTTTTTTCAATTTGTCTTGACCTTTGAGTAAGTTAGTTAACATGTTAAAATGTTACATTCCTTGACTACGTCATCTGACCAGATGTCTGTCTAGCTTTGCGGGTATATCTCTAGAGGTAGAGATGAACAACTCCCACCCCCTTTTATTTGTTTAGTCCATCACATTGAGTTTTTTATAGGCAGGTAACAACAAGTTAAATACGATGGTCGTAGGTTTAATGTCAGCGTATAGACACTCTCTATTGGTCACACCTTTCAAGGGAACTGAGTTTGTTTACTTAGTAGTTAATCTTTATTGGGGGGGGGGGGGGGGGGGGGGGGGCTGGACTACAAGAGCCACACCTCTAAGGTAACCAGGTATATTTCTAGATGAACAACTCCCTCCCCCTTTTATTTGTTTAGCCCATCACATTGAGTTCATTGATTGACAGGTGACCCCAAGTCAGATACGATGGATGTAAGCACTCTCTAGAGGTCACACGAGGGAACTAGGTTTGTTATGGGGGCGGGGGACTAGACTTTACATTATAAATTCGTATTACATAGCAGCGATGTCTGGCACACTGGCTTGTCTTGACCTTTGAGTGGTCTAGTAAACATGTCATATTCCTTAACTACGTCACGCTGATAATCTGTCTAGATGTGCGGGTATATCTCCAGAGGTAGAGATGAGCTACCCCCACCTCCTTTTGTTTGTTTAGTCCATAACATTGAGTTCACAGATAGGCAGCTGACCACATTAAGCCAGATGTCAACGTGTTGACACTGTCTAGAGGTCACATCTTATGAGGGAACTGAGTTTGTTTACTTGGAGTAGAATTTTTATTAGGGGCGGGACTACAAGCCAAATTTGGTATGAGTTTGTTTATTATGAGATAGGTTGTCAATCAAGGGTCTGGACCACAAACCACACCTTTTATACTATTGGACGGGTAATAAGTTTGTTTACTTTGAATTAAGTCTCAATTATGAGTTAAGACTACAAGCCAAACAGACACTGACCAAGGGTATCTTTAAAGGGAGGGCTCAAGAGACTCAACACCCCCAACTTCTTATTTGTTTAATCCATGACAATGTATTGATAGAGAATATAGACATTGACCATTTTTAAGCCAGAATGGATTAACGCAAATTGTTAAGACATATTGACACTGTCTAGAGGTCACTAGATGATGACACTAAGTTTGTTTACTTGGAGAGAAATGTCAATTAGAGCGCTGAACTACAAGACACACCCCTACAAGTATTTTGTTACACAAGCCACGGGTATAAAAGTGGCTTACAAGGGCATTTAGTAAATTGAAAAGAAATAATAATGGCTGATAAAAAGTCATCACTTATATGGCGTTACTTTAATGTCAAAACACGAGCCTAATGACAAGTTGATGGTGTAAAATACATGAACACAAACATCTATCCACTATACAACTTAGATTGTACTTAAGAGAGATTTTCGCTATAAAACCAAGATTGAACTTTACCTTTGAAAGATTTACATTAGTTACATATAAGTTAATATATTCTGCATGAGTTATCCCACATTCTACTTTACAATTAGCGGCCTCATACATACGCACACACCATCTCATGTTACAAAGATTAGTTTATGATAAGCATATCTGTAAAAAAAATGCTGTTGATTTAAATTTATCAATCAGTGATAGAGTTTAAAGTAAGAAAATAATAACAAAATAATATGAATATAGGTATGTTATATAGAAGATTTGCAAAAACTTCAGTAAAACGAGCTGTTTGAGTCATGTAGGTATTCGGCTCCGGCTTCGGCTCCGGCCGAATATCTAATTTTACTATCCGGTTATATCCGGCTCCGGCCGGATATCAAAAAGTACTATCCGGTGCACCCCTAATCGTCACACACAAGTATTGTTAGCTGCCACTAAGGTCTCAATTCCATCACTACCACACATATATCAGCACTGCCATTCACTTCCCAAAGCTCCTCTTCTTCTGCACCACTTCTTTTGACTCCAGAGCTCTTGACCACCACCATCTCGTCTCGTCAATTTATCAATGATATGTCTTTGCATCTCCACACCTCCAGAGCAGTGACTGTCTGTTTTTTTAAGCTAGGAGGTGAAGATTATATCCATTATCAAAGAAGATCAGAAAAAAAAAAAACAGCAAAGATCTGACTTCATAGTCATCCTAAAGTTCTTTGAAATAAGACCACAAAGGAGGTGCTTATTATTATAGCCTTGTCAGATAGAAAATTCTTAAAGATTCATTGTTATTCCCCAGAAGATAAACTACCAGTCACAAAAAATGAACCAAATGATGGAGTGAGGAAACAAGCTGTAGAAATGTTAATTCTCCTTCTATTGCACACTCTTAGTATTTCATTTAAGTATGAGTGCGAGAAAAATATTTTGATCTTTAACTCTTTCTAATTCCTTCTTGTTGAAAAGGTTTGTGTTTTAATTATAATTCCTTGTTTTTTTTATAGACTTGTTCCGTTTGTTTGGAAGAATTTAAGAAAGGTGAAAAGATAGCTGTTTGTACTTGCCGTCATGGTTTCCATTCAAAGTAAGTTACTTACTACCTGTTATGAACATAAAGATGAGAGAGTCAAAAACCATGTCTGTTTCGTATGGCTTTAATACACTGAATGACAACACAACACACATTTCGTGAACACATTCTCATGGACGAGTTACAAGCACATGTAAACATAAGAACGATAACCGATACAGAATACAATTTTCATAACATTCACCCCCAGTTCAAATTATGCTATCTAGTATTATAAACAGTAAAAGAATTAAGTAAGTGTAGATTCAAGTAGAGATTCAAGCAAACAAACAATGTAGAATAGCATGAAATTATGTAACATGGTAAATCAAATAGCTTATTAAAATATATCATGATAGATCAAATATCACATTAAAGTCAACAAAGCCGAATGAAAGTAGTAGAATAAACAAAATAATAGTTCTATTAAGCTGATGAGCTTTTACACTTTGTAGTTGGGCCTAATTCTCCTTACTCTAAGATTGTATGTATGTGTGGTTTCATCTGCTTGAGTTTCGGACGGTCTGGCTATGTCTTCGGTGGTGCTGGTGGTTTCTTCAGGCATGATAGAATCAGTCGGTTGATTCCTGGGAGGTGAGCTTTGGACGGTGCAGCCAATATTAAGCTCTGTTCTACTCTGATTCTCATTTTCTATAACTTTTTGCTCCTCCCTAGGGGCTAACATTCGTAATGAGACAGTTTCCTCTCGGCCGTTTGGTGTTCGGATAACAGCGTACTGAGGGTTGCATGTTACCAGATCAACTTCCTCTGTTATGGGATCGTATTTAGATGATCTAACATTTTTCTTCAGCAGGACAGGACCAGGACTGGTCAACCATGTTGGCAAGGATGTCCTGGGACCACTTCTTCGGTTGAACCCAAGAAGTCGTTCATGTGGTGTCCTGTAAGTTGCAGTGCATAGTAATGACCGGATGGATTGCAGAGCATCATTTAGTACTAGTTCCCATTTGGCTATGTCCAATTCCTTAGAATGTAGAGCCAAGGTGATGGCTTTCCATAAAGTCCCGTTAAGTTTCTCTATTTGTCCGTTCCCTCTGGCTGTAAGGGGTCGTTCTACTGGTTGCAATTCCTCTCTTGTGGAGGAAATGCTGCACCTCTGTAGACATAAACGAAGTTCCCCTGTCAGTGTGGACGTACGCTGGAAATCCAAATAGGGCGAATAGTTCATTGAGACATTTAACGACCGTAGAGGAAGACATATCAGGACATGCAAACGCCTCTGAGTCCACCCAGCTCTATTGAGTACCTGACATTAGTCGGGGAAAAGTAAAGGTGGTTGTTCGTTGTGCTGGCCACATGACACCCTCGTTAACAGTGGGCCACAGAAACATGACCTTTACATCATCTGCGATCACAAGATCTGAAAGAGTAACTCTATGAAACTGAACACACCAAGTTTTAATTAACTATTTGACTGCCATCTTAAATCAGATGAGTAAGGTTCACTAAACAAATAACTTGGTAAATCGTCTTCATCTCACTATTCCTCTTCAGAAACATTGCAAATTAACCCTGTCAGACCTAAGCCCTCGAAACTGTCTTCTGTGCCTGAGCTCCAGAGAAACACACCCTTTTTTTACTTTAGGCTATAGGTCTAATAAAAGTCATGATTTTTTTGTCCTTCATCGACCTCTCACTGTCTCTTTCAATTGAGACAAAAACATTCTTTATAAAATTCTGACTCTGATAGTTAATTAATATATATTATAATTATTAATTGAAATATTGATCTACTATAGATTTATTACAAGCCTAGACCTACCTTTTTGTGCTTGGTTTAAGTTTTTTGTATTAAAATTTTTCACATGAAACCACACTAATATATCTACATGGTGGGAGAGATTTGAATTTATTGACAATAGTTTTGTTATATTTAGATTCTGATGAATTTTTTTTTTCACTTAATTATCATGTACTGAGAAAATAAGTTAATTTGATTTGTTAAATTTTGATGTTAAAAAATCATTGATGATAGAAACAGTCTCAAAACAATGTGTTTATAAAATGTCTTTTTTAAGACATTTATTTTTAATTCTCACCATACTCAATATTTTATGTTAAAAAAAAAAGGAAATATTTAGGTTGTCGGATAGTATGTTGCTTTAGAACAGTAGACCAAAAAGCTAATTTTGTGATTTGTTTTTTCACACATCTGCGCTATTAAGGCAAAGTTTGTTCAGATCGTTAAACTTCCTTATTCCAAAATAGTTTTCATTTATTATATATGAATTCATTTTCTTACTTTATTCAGTAAGTTTTATAAATGTACTATTAACCTTCAGGTGTCTTGAGCAGTGGCTTGAACACAAAAACAATTGTCCGTTATGCAAAGCACCAGTCCGCAACAGAATCGGAGAAAGAACAGTCTTGATAAGTCATGCCACAACATCGTCAGTTTAATATCTTAAGGAAAAGATTCTGTGTTAAATTTGCTTGTTGTTATATTCTTGAACCTACTGTGTAATATTGAACTGTCACCTCTATAATTTACAACTTATTATTCACATTTAGATCTGTCTATACTATTTCGTAAATATTTTAATAATAATCTGATGCTATATTTTCATTTGATCTAAATTTCTTCACATTGTGATAGAATAATATCTTGCCCCTGAATGTGCTAAAATCTTCTATGTTGTTATTTGTTCCTTTTGTTTAAATGTATACAAACAGATATTCAACTGTGTGTTGTTTTTTTGTAAAATATAATCCATGTCTTAAAAAAAAAAAGAAATTTGTTGTGAACAGATTGACCTAACTGTGCAATGTGTTGATGTTGGATCATGACAAAGTGTTTCATGTGCTTTAAAATATTATTGTCATGTACATATACTTCTACACCTTTTTTTTTACATATATTTTATGCTGGAATTCTATAAACCATTGAAATTTATTTTTCCTAAAGGAATTTTTGTGAATGTTAGCATTGAGATTGAATGAAAATCTAGTCCTTTCAATGTTTCTAAATCTTATTTTGCATGTACCCTTTGAGTATCATTGTGATATGTGCTCCTTCTCCTTACATCAACATCCAGTCATCTCATATGTACACACACACTTAGATAAGCTGACAGTAGTCTGGGGTAGGGGAAATTCTCTTTGAGTGCTCTGGAGTTGATTCATGTCATTGATTCTTTACTTCAGTCATTTACTGTTAGCCGCCTTAATGTAGCTAACACTCTCCAATGTTTATATCATAGTGTAATATTGATTGAATTTTAGCAGATAATTTATATTGAAAATATTTATATTGAGGCCACAACTATGTACCAGTCCATATGTGAAGAAAAGGATCATTACATTTTTTAAAAAAATTTACACATTTTGATCATTTTGTCTATTAAATATAGCTACATGTGTTTGTTTTCTAGGCTCTATGCACTAAATGTGCTAAGGTTGGATTAACTACATCTAATTGTTCTTGATAAAATAGTAACCTCTCTGAAATAAACCACTCTGCCATCTTGTTATAAAGCACTCTGCCACCCTTTTAAACCATGTTCTACTGGTGTTTGAAACTATGTGAAATTTAAAGAATATTTTATTGACTTTAAATAAAATCTCTTGGTGGTTAATTGCAGATTTTTTTATTTTTTTTCTTCTGTAACATTTTATAATTAATGTCTGAGTTGTACAGCTTTCAAAGAAATATTTCTCATGGTTCTCACTTTGAATGAAAAGAACAGATGTATGATTGTTACCCTTAGGAGCCAAAGTTGCATCTATCTAGTAACCTTTGTTTTCAATTTACTAAGACTTTCTGAAACTTCAGCATTGTTTAAGTCTGTTTTACTAGATTAGTATTGTTTCATTAACTCTTTTAATATGATGTTTTATCTAAAACAGCATATGTTGGCTTTCATTGCTAAACTATTATATTTATAATTTTTTAAGTTCGGGGTCGAAAAATAAATAAATTTAATGCTAATAGTCTTTTTGGTGACGCTGATGTATTTATGATATTAAAAGTCTTTTGGTTTGAATTATTATATTATTATTGACAGTATCTGAACAAATATGAATCAAATTGTTTGATATTCTTTAGATTTTTAAAAAAATGTATTTCTGTTTGTAGAAGCAGGCAGTGTTAAAGTGGGAGTGTTACATTTTGAATAACTATTGGGCTAATTATTCATTTTATTTTTTCAAGGTTTTAAATATATACAGATATATCTTCATGCACACATTATTTTAAATGTCCAATCATTTGGTGTTACTTTTTATTTATTTTTTCTCCTACTGAATTAATAAAAGTCCTGAAAATATTTTAGAACATGGTTTACATAAATGAATCACGTGATCAAACTAATGTGTTATTTTCTCTGGCACTAGTCTACATCTTCCTTCCTCCACTTAAAGCTTTTCAGAACAATAAGAATTCTACTTTTGTTGAACTATTTCCCAGCAGTTTAAGCTCTGTGATCCAATCTATCCTACTTTGTTGTGAAGCATACCTTGATCACACATTAATTGATGTTGCTGTTGCCATTGCTGGCATTTTGTTTAGTTGAATAACATTATTTATAATCATTCAATGCACCAATGAAAGCAAATATATTTGATTGGATGACTTCAGTTTAAAAAAAGATAGCTTATATTATATATATCAGTGTGTAATGGATAAAACACATGCAACATTTTTTTTTCTGTTTGTATAACTATTGAAGTTACAAATTCTCATACTGTGGACTAAAGTTAACAGTTGTATGAACAAGGTCTATGGTAGTGAACAAGATCCGTATTTTATATTACTTTTATTAGAACGTATTCAATTCAGGTTGTTTTTACTTTTAAAAAAATATTTTTCCATTATCTTGTGTTTTTGATAATGCTTGGATTAGTTGATTGTTTGTGATATAATCAGTATCATTTCTATTTTTATAATTTTCTTCAATTTGGCTTTAGCACCCAGTAACTGGTTTAGACCATCCTTTTAAAGATGCATGTACAAGTGAGACATTTAGTTCTGGGAAAGTCTGAGCATTTTTGTGTACACAAGCATTTTGTTGTTTTTACTTGATGTATTTTTTAATGTGTACAGAATCTTGTTTTCAAATTTGCCAGTATTTTGTCAGATATAGAACTAAAAAAAATGGGTAACTTTATTTATTGTCTACTGTTTGTTTTTAACCATTTTGTTATAAGGACAAAACAAAAGCTTGTACCAACAATAAAAGATATACATACATATAATACAAGATTTGTACTATTGTTTCAAGCGTGCAGTTGACTAAGATAGACAAATATCTAGATATGGCTCCTGTCTCGGAAGACAATGGATGCGCCCAGATGAGTCACTGGCTTTTGGTTAATCTAGAGTGACTGTTTAAGCCAATTCTGGAGCGGCAGATTCTGCCACAGTTTGTGCATAGGTATGCATCTGTCATAGGGCTGGCTGACAGGGCAGCTTTCTTTTGACTGATGCATAAATATATTACATTCAATACTAGTAGAAAATTATTTATCAACACTTACACACACACAGATATATAGGCTTACATACAGTGCTTTTGTTGATGCGTTAGCTGTATATGTCAGACGGATTAGAGAAATAAGAAATACTTTCATGAATCTATATATCTATGCTGGGAAAATACGATGTTATTAGTTCCTGTACGAAATAGGCGACAAGTCAGACTACTCCAACTACGGAGGCATCACATTTCTGTCAGTAGCAGGAATATCTTTGCACGAGTTCTGCTTAACCGACTGACTCTTTAATGGACGACGTGTTGAGAGCCAATGTGCCTTTAGGGCAGGTAGAGGTACATCTGACATGAGATTTGTTTTCAAAGTACAGGTAGAGGTACATCTGACATGAGATTTGTTTTCAAAGTACAGGTAGAGGTACATCTGACATGAGATTTGTTTTCAAAGTACAAGAAAAATGCAGAACCTGGACCAAAACGTTACCTTTGTGGATCTAACCAAGGCTTTCGAGTTGGTCATTTGCGATAGCTTATGGAGGATTTGTCATAGCTGGAATACCTACCTAGTTTCCTAACCATTCTAGAGAAGCTTTATGTTGGTCAAAAAGACCAACATTAAATGGCGTACAGCAGCGCTGTGTATACCCCTTACTCTGTTCGCCTCTTCTTTGGCGTAAAATTGGGTCAAATGAGACCGCGTTTGCACAAAGGCATCTACGTCAGGTTCCGCTTAGATGGCAATGTGTCCCATACGAAAACAAAAGAAAAACTCGTAATAGAACTTCTCTGCCGAGGACTGGGCCCTGCCTGCTCACACTGAACATAATCACGAGCTCGCACTCAACGAATTTGCGCGCGTCTTTTGGTTTAACAATAAAATCTACTCAGCCCCAACGATCACCGTGAATACACCCCCGAACTTGGTGGGCCAATATGCATATCTGGAAAGCACTGTATCAAATGACGCATCACTTTAAAGCGAAGTTGAGAAGTTGATAGCCAGTAGTGCTATTTGGACGCCTTCAAGCAAGATTGTGACTGAAGAAATCGCCCCGCCTGTAAAAATCAATGTCTACCAGGCAGTTGTTCTCTCAGCCCCTCTATATATGTATCTGAAACATGGTATCATACAGAAAGCAATACTTCTTGAACGCTTTCACTAAAAATGTCTGCGCTCCATCATGAACGGCACCACAAATAGCTAATGTTCTTGCGAACGCCCGTGTGGACTGCTTATAGTTCCACAGCTACGCTGAGCAGAGCAAGTATTCCGCATGAAGGACGACCATATGTTAAAGGCCGTTTTTTTTTTTGTGTGAAATGAAAGGTGATCGGCGCAACAGAGCTGCTGCCCCCCCCCCCCCCCCGGAAACGCTTTAAAGACCAGATTAGGCGCCAACTTGCTTTAACTGACATTGAAGACAGCAAGTTCCAGCTAGCTTCTTGTGATTTTCATACAATGCGGAAAAGTATAAATAGCTAGCTTTTCGGCGTATCCGGTGTACAAAATAAAAGAACTGTGGTTCAGTTGATGTTGTTTAAATATGATTAATTTTTGTCCATTTTTAACTCCTCAGAATCAAATTATGTAAGCTTCTCTATTTCAAGCGCAAAATAGTTTAAATATGGAGATCGCATTAGTCTTTTTCTCTATGACTTAAGACTTATTTAAAAACAAACTATCAGTAAAAAAAAAAAAAAAGTGGTCGATAAGAAGATCATCTTCTACACTTTTAGATCGAGCTCGAATTATACCTCAATTATTAGTATTATCGTTTAGTTAGCAATAAATGAAGTTCTATTTTGCTGAGTTTAGGGTGAACATCTCCAATAATGGATATTTCCATACATGTCGGAAAAACTATAATTAGCAAGCTTTTTGGTGTAACCGGTGTACAGAGTATGTCTAGTGTGTTCATAAACAATGTTTTGTTTTTTAAAGTTATATGATTGTTTCGTGTACTTTTTAGTCAGTGTAGAATCAAATTTTCTAAACTCTTCCATTTATAGCTTTTATTTAGCTGCTAATATTGAAATTCAATTTAGCGACCTTGACATTGTTTAGTTTATCGTGAAAATCTCCAATTAGCCCTAAATGTAGATAACTCCCCAAAAAGTAGACATTCGCTTTTTCATTCTATAGAACATAAGCCTGTCAACTTTTGTGTTCGCGCGTTATGTAAATATTTACATAATGTGACATTCTTGATGGCACGTTTTTTTGTGATCTATGACGTCAGATTGCACCATGTCGTGATGATGTTTACAGCGAACATCTTCATTTTTTTCTTTCTTGATAAGCCAACGTCATGCATCTTCCTTGATAAGTATTCCATCTTATTGATTCCCTAGCCCACGTGCTATGACTGTTATTAGCTGCACTTACACGCTACTCACGTCAGTAATTCCATTCCACTGTTATATTCAGACAGATCCACACCACTTTTGTGTATAAACAGAGACATTCGCACTCAAACGTTGTGTTTAATTAAAACTAATGCAATCGCTGCAGGCTAATTAGAATTTTTCGAATCACCGCATGCTAATTGTAATTTCTAGTTAAAGTTTGTAAAAAGCATGGCAGCCAGACATAATTAGAAACATTAAGACGGATGAAGGGAGATAACTGGATGTTTACTTACTGCTTTGAATAGAAGATGTAATTTAATACAAAACCTACCTAATTACTGTAGAAGGGTCGGTAGATATTTTATACAAATGACACATTTAAGGCTACATTGTTATCTGGAAAGGGGTTACCAAACGTCTGGCAAAAGGAGGATACGTCCTCCTTTTTTTTTGAGGGGGTGCCCTTGTTTTACGTCCGGCAGGCATTAGCTAAATGTGCGAAAAAAAGTAATTCTCATTTTGCCTAAACCAAAAGTAAAACTATAAGAGTTAATTTACAAATATATTTTTTCTCAAAATATTAAAAACAACAATGCTTCAAAGGTCTACCACTCATTATTGACATCTGGTGATCAATCCTTACCATGAACCTAGCCATCACTTCCTTAAGAATGTACAACCAGCCAGTGGACATCGCTGACATCTCTCTCTCTCTCTCTCTTGGATCTGATCTCTTATCAAATTTTCATGTCGCGATTTCATGGACAATATTTTTCACTAAATTTTATCTCTACAATATTCATACCAGAATTCCTGATTGAATTTTACAATTCTAAGATATTTCCAAACAGTAAAATATAAGTTTAAATTAAAACAGATTGCCTTTCTTGGTTTTACCTGTGTCCTTCTTTTACCCCCCACCCCCTTCCCCAGTATCTCTTTCCCATTTGTACACATTTCGAGAGTAAGTTTCTAGTTCAGCCATTTATCTTCGTCTGAAGTGGCCCAACATTGCCCCACACCACGTGACCAAACATTTTCGGGGAAAGGGGAAGTTCTATATAAGCACCTTTCCATCAAGCGATTTCAAACTATCAAACTGGTAGTCTGTCTTGACACTTAGTGACCTGGTCACTGCTTCAGAAGGTTTAGACTTTCCAGGTGTTAATCAGAGCTACAGATCAAGGTATGTTGATGTTGATTAGGAACTAGCTTCGCTCCCCGTAAAACAAATACTTTAAACTATATGTTGAAAGTATTATAACTCAAAATCTATTTTTTTCAATTGAATTTTCTTCTTCATACTTGTTTTAAGAGTTGAGCCTAATACTTGAAACTCTAGGCCGTTTGGAAACTTGCCTCCAATTGTGTGACAATTTTGTACATTATTAACTTAAATGTACTGCTTAAAATTGAAAGTGTTATTTTTCAAATATTGTGAGTTTAATAGTTTCACCGAAAAAACAAACAAAACAAATGTAAGACCAATGGGCTTAATCCGCTTGGCTTGGGGCTTGGCTACCTATCAAGGGGGCTTAAGTTCAAAACCCGACTCAAGCACAGTAGTGTTGGCAGAATGCCTAAAAGCATGAAAATATTTCAAGATTTTCCATTTTATATAAATCAAAAAATAAAATTCTTTATGAAAACTATACTATGAATGTTATTGTTGTACTTCAAAGAAATATATTAATAGATCTTGTTTTATAACTTTATAGACTTCAAATGTGAGAGCAAATATTGTCAATTATTTTAAAAATATAGCATTTTAAAAATCATATTTCAAAAACAGAGCCACGGTTATGGCAACCACAAAAGTTACACACAATTTCCTTTTAATCGGATGATGTATCAACTCATCAGTTGTAATCGGATGCATTAACTCATCAGTTGTAATCGGATGTATCAACTCATCAGTTGTAATCGGATGTATCAACTCATCAGTTGTAATCGGATGTATCAACTCATCAGTTGTAATCGGATGTATCAACTCATCAGTTGTAATCGGATGTTTCAACTCATCAGTTGTAATCGGATGTATCAACTCATCAGTTGTAATCGGATGTATCAACTCATCAGTTGTAATCGGATGTATCAACTCATCAGTTGTAATCGAATGTATCAACTCATCAGTTGTAATAGATTTCTGATCTACGTTTAAAAGAAAAAGATTTAGGTAATCCTCCCTAATAAATAATTAATGTTGTTTGAATATTTTATTAAGAAGTGAGGGTTTCATATTTTATTTTAATAACAAAAACTGGTCGTGTGGTATGCAGCGCTTTACTGTGGTCCTGGTGGTCCCTTGTTTGAACGGTGCACGCCCCCCCTCCATCCTGCAGGAGGTTTGGTCTAGGATGTAAGAATCTTCAATTCTGAAAGAGCATCCGAAACATTTCAAACATGCATAACAAATTTAATTGATATCTTTTTGTTCAATGGCTTGTAAATCAGATAATATTAAATTGGATGTTCTTTTTTTTTTTTTTTTTACAAAGCTTATATTAACTCACTCCGTCTTGTCTTTCTAGTACAAATTTTGTACACGTTATTTCTCCCACTTCACATTATCGGATCAAGTTGAAAGATAAAAACATAAAACAATGCATACATCATTCAACTTCAATGTAGAAAACATAAAGAGCTTCATTTCAATGGAAGAGGTAGCCTATACATATTTTACTGAAGCTAGGAGCTAGAAATGTGTGACATACTATCAGGGATTAGACATGTCACTTCAAGCTTAGTACAAGAACTGTTTCTTGAAGTCGGTCTGTATAGCTCTTACGGAGGGAGGGAAGCAACTCTGTATCCCCGTCCTCTGCTAAACATAACTAAACACAAATCCAGGTAGACACTTGAGATATAACTAAACACAAATCCAGGTAGACACTTGAGACATAACTAAACACAAATCCAGGTAGACACTTGAGACATAACTAAACACAAATCCAGGTAGACACTTGAGCCATAACTAAACATTATGAGACATCAGTTAGGCTAGGTTCACATGTAAGTTCACATTCACTTTCACCTATCCTTTGGTCTGTTGGACCGCTTGGGCACCTCACGACATCTGTCAGCCTTCTTTCTCCATTCTTCTCTGTCATTCGTCTTTGATAGAATTTAATTCTGATGTTCTTTCTGAAAATATTGATACCTGCCCTTTTACCTGTCTGGGTGGACCACTTCGGGGGCCGATTTTGAGTTTGTGTTTCCACACAAACTGTCTTTGTAACCTTGTTTTTACTATTCCTCTGATTGGATTGCCAACTCTTCATAGTTCAGGAATCAGGGTGGAACCTGGACACTGGACAGGTATTTCGAAAACGGCTCTAACGATTTTCCTAGAAATTGGACAGTTGATGTATATCTTTGAGAAAAAAAAAACCTTATTGGCAACACGGTGAAAACACTCTGGATTGACTGTTTGACTGTTATACAATAGAATCATCTTCACATTGACTGTTTGACTGTTATACAATAGAATCATCTTCACATTGACTGTTTGACTGTTATACAATAGAATCATCTTCACGTTGACTGTTTGACTGTTATACAATAGAATCATCTTCACATTGACTGTTTGACTGTTATACAATAGAATCATCTTCACATAGACTGTTTGACTGTTATACAATAGAATCATCTTCACATTGACTGTTTGACTGTTATACAATAGAATCATCTTCACATTGACTGTTTGACTGTTATACAATAGAATCATCTTCACATTGACTTTTGACTCATGTCTTGAACACGGCTCAGAGGAACTTCCCGCACTCCACTCAAATGTTTCTTCGGATTCAGTAAAGAGTTGAATGAATCAATAGACGTAATGAACATTTTACGCACCGACTTATAGAATTAATTTTCTTATCTTATGAACTACAGACGTGACTTCAAAATAGAAGAGGATTACGTCCTACGCGTGTTCCTAAGTTAATCTAGTCATGCATGCTAACCAATCATTGGTCATTGGTTTTCATTAGCTAGACTGTTATTCGAAGAACTTTTATGTGCACAGCTCACTGAAATGGGACATGTTGCAATAATAAAGCATCACAAGAAATAAATAAAATGAGAAGTTATAAAGACCTTTGACTGCATCATAAAGGAGGAATGGATTTGAAAAAAAAAAACTACATTTTTTAATGTTACTGCAGAAAACTTACATATATTAACTATTCACTTTTATTCCGAATTTTAAAAAAATTATAAAGAATTAAGAAAGTGAGTTCAACATTAGGTTACCAAGTCACTAATTAAATACATTAATTTTAGCGTTCTCGCAACGCGAGTATTTTGTATGATATATAATATTAGCTGCAATAAATTACTTTTCATTCAAATTAAAACAATTCTAGACCATTTTTTTTCACCATATACGGGGGAAGGGGGACTTTTTAATAGTTTATTTTAGGTTGCATGTACTCTATAGTTAGATATACAGGCCTACTGTGTATATGTATGTTTATATATAGTCCCATATCTTCTTGGCCACACCTTATGTTTCGTGTCATGCTGTTGTACATTTTAATGAACTAACGTTTACTAAACTTTCTGTTCAAGAGAACACGCCAAGGGCAGCGACTCACATTTGTTTCAACAGTGAGGATCATCAAAGTAGAGTTGCTGGAACTACCTCATCCTCTTGCGTTCTAAAGACCCCTCACTTTCTCTTTCACCTCAACGTACCTGGCTTGTCTGGGAGAAATACAAAGAAGAGTTGGATCCTCATCCTCTCTCCTCCCCCCTGGCCACCGACTCTATTCCTCATTTTCTATGCTAATGTATTCGATTGTATTTTCTTAGTTCTACTTACGAAATATTATCCCCCTTCTCCCTTTCCCCTAATGTCCCGGTCACATCAAACATCGTCATGTTACATTGTTACGGCACCCAGACAGGTAAACAGGTAAATAACGCTTTTGAGTGAAGTGTAAACAACTAATCCATTATGCTATGAAGTAAATATCTGGTAAGGTCACCGCTTTGCTATTGGTGGTTATACAACATTCTTTTCTTATATCCAACTATTTCTGACTTTGACAGATGAAGACATCTCAAGTTGCTTTGGTTGTCATTGTCAGCCTGTCTTTGATTCTGACCGCTAACGGTAAGTCAGAGATAGGATAAAGTGGGTCTACTAATGCTAAAGCTAGAGTACTTAAATGATTAACTTACCTTGAGATGAGGTTGGTATTATTCATTCTAGCATCCTATGTCTCAATTAGCTAGATTATGATTCTTTTACCAAACGACATCATCTGATGTTTTGAATCCGATTATTTAGAACAAAGAAAAGCCAGGATAAACAAACCATTATTCATTTGAAATATTTATGTACGGTAATATAAAAAGGTATTGTTGTGAACTGCTGACATAGGTTTCATGGACAAACAGACTATGTCTATCAATTATTGCAAAAACACACCATTTGTAAGCCTCAATGCACTAAAGGCTTCGTACTGGGGTTAATCCGTTATAGCACGGTCCAGGTATCTGCAAGTGTTCTGTAGGGTTTATATGTCTCCATAAAGGGCAAGACCCCACATGCACCAATCCCATCTTTGCCAAGACTATTCCTATCTTAGAAAGTGTTTCTGAACACCCTGCAATCGTAGAGGATGTGTTCTACTGTCTCGCCTTCCGTGTGACAGTGTCGACATCTGTATTATATAAGATACGATAAGATAAGATCGTGATTCTTTAGGATCCTAGCGAATTAGGCTTCTATCGGACAGTGTTCAGTGCGGAATCGTGCCAAAATTGCCTGATCCTTTCTGTCTAACTGCCACCATTCGTCCTACCTGTTTGAGCGTTTGAGAACTTTCCAGACTTCCCGTCGTGTGCAACTTTGGTCCCAGCTATCGTACCACTTGGACTGAATCCATTCACTATTTACATAATTGAACTTTTTTATTTTATGGTAATTTCAGTTGCACTATTAATTTTACTCTTATAAAATACATTAATTTTTTTTTTTCGTTAGCGCAATTCAACGAAGGATTCTTTCCCATGATGATGATGATGAGTCCTCAGATGATGGGTCAAGGAAGTATGCTCCCTTACCTCATGATGTATAGCGGTAATGACCAAGCAAGGAGTATCTTCCCCTTCTTATTTATGTCCAGAATGTTCTCTGGAGCCGGAACTATGTAAACAAAGATACCTGGAAGATGGAAACATGTAGCTGACACACATTGAGCATTTTAAAGACATAGCTAACTTATAATCTGAGATTTGTAGCTACTCGTGGCCTAAGGTGGTTTGTGTTCATTCTTCGAGCCTGTGACTCGGTAGAAACTGAATTCCTTGCATAAATATTGTATAGTCTTTTTGAGCGAAATATTAATTAAATATTAAAACTGGAATGACTTTCTTGTTCTTAGTCCATTCAGTGCTATTTGTAGGTAGCATAAGCTCTTGCTTAGATTTATCTGTAGTTCCCCCATAAGCTCTTGCTTAGATTTATCTGTAGGTCCCCAATAAACTCTTGCTAGAATGGCCCCAAAAGTCTTTTTCAGGGATAGTTGCAATCATTTTGAAGAAAGAGCAAAAAAGGCATTTCGTTGATGACAAGATGCCTCATATTACAAATAGCTTTGTGAGTTATCAAGTTTGAATCCTGTCCTGGGTAAAATGTTAATATGTTTTATTTATATTCGAAAAATAATTAGCCTTTTAAACGTTTTCCAATGGGAATAAAAGGATGACGTCAAAGTTGCAGTACAAACATTCTGAAAACGTAGGAATAAAGTGTTTTTCTATTTACCATGGCCACAGATTTATGAAAGAGTAGACTTTCTAGATTTACTAGACTTGCTACCATATCGGCACATCAAGACCATATTCACAAGCGTGTATGTGCGAGACGATACCTTACAGAAGGCCTCAGCACTGACCTGCAACATCACAACATGTGGGCCATTTAGACCAGTAGCTCGCTGCCACGTACAGACCTGCGAGCTTCTGATCTTAACTGCCAATAGCTTGTGACGTTGCAGGTCAGTGCTCAGGCCTTCTGTAACGATTTCTCTCGGTATTTGTCGGTATCAAGATGTTTGTAAATGTGTGACTGTGTGTGTCGGTATGTAATTAAATGATTGTGTGTATCAGTATCAATAAATTTATAAATATGTGTGTGAATGTGTGTATCGGTATATAGATGTTTATAAATGTGTGTGTGTGTGTGTTAATATCAAGATGTTTGCAAATGTGTGTGTCTTAACATCAAGATGTTTGCAAATGTGTGTGTGTGTGTGTTTAGGGCGCTTTCTTCGAAGGGACACTATCAATAATAAATGTCAGTACGTAGGCTTCTCTTCTTCGTTGTCAAAGAAATAATTATCTTCACTCTTCATACGGACATTTGTCATACAATTGGAGTATTACACCCAACAGAAACATAAATAACTATAGAAAACAAATCCACATTGACATCAGATTCACTCAAAAGTCATATGTGAAATGTTTATATTTGCTAGTTAAGTTGTATGCAAGGATATCACGGTAGTACAAACAGAAGAGTTCTTGTGTCTGTCTCTGTATGCGGTGTCTTGTAATTACTTAGTGATGGTAAAATCACTAAATCCTGACCCGGAAGGAGTTTTTTTTTAATTTTTAAAATCATTTTAGATTTCTTATGAATGTTTCTTTCCAACATTTGCCCAAAATGTGTTGTTTTTTTTAAACAATGACCTAACTAGGAACATTTAGGATTTTATAAAGTTTACTTCTATTTTTAATGTTCAGATATTGAAACTCAAATTACAGCAGATGTTAGCATGATTAAAAATTGCCAAGGTCTTTTCGCTAATACTAAAAAAGGACTTTTTTCTATGCAACCTTTGTTGCCCTTTTTTTTTTTTTGGCTGATATAATCAATATTTGCTGTAAATGTAATTTATTGTCTAAGGTAGTACCATGGTATTAAAAAAATTGCTACTCTCTTGCAATCCCTGTTTAAAGTTCCCTGTTTAAAGGTCTGACCACGCCCCTGAACAAAAGTACATATTTTTGGACAAATGCTAAAAAGAATCAGATCCTGGTTGAAGGATGACACATTTGTTTGGCCACTTACCTGGCAGGTCAGTCCTTATTTATGAGGTCATCGTATGACAGCAGTCATCTGTCACTTGTTAGTTAAAAGTCAAGTCTCGTAGAAAGAATGTAACAGATCTAGTCGGATTCTGATGTATTAATAGTGGATTTGAACATTTTTAACCACTGTTCATTTCCCTCTCAGGTAGGGCATAAAGGTTAATAGGTCAGAATAAAAGAGCAGAACAAGATTCAAACCCAAGCCATTCAATTGGAAAGCTCAGCAACACATTCCTCTACTTGTTTTAGAGTCTCTCCATGTTTATAATAATAACACTTGATGTAATAACGATATGCACTCATATTAGTCATTTTTAGAGTGAAATACTGCGCTCAGATGTGTCAGGCATGTTTATACGCAGCAGCAAGCACTGAGTTGTTTGTAGAAGTAGAAGACATAAATGGCGTGTCCCCCACGGTTAGCTTGGTATAATGAAGAAAAATGGCGGAGGCTCCCGGTGTCCTAGGCCTTCGGCCATGTTCAGCCAATAATGAGTCCGGGGCCAAAGGCATTGGAAACAGCAATGCTTTACATAGGCATTGACTCGGGTCTCTCTCAAACAGAAACAGGTTTTTTTTTTTTTTTTCTTTTTTTTTTTAAGGATACCTCAGCTCTTTAGCTTTTGACTACAGTTGTCGAGCTTAGTACATCCTAGGAATCCTTGGGCTTTGCCTCTTTTCTTTGCCTCTTTTTGGGCGTTGCCTCTTTTTTGGACTATTGGCCTCTTTATTGGGCTTTTTTTTTTTTTTTTTCTCTTTTTCCGTTTCTGTTTTTGAAACAATTTAGTAGTCCATTTGGTTCATTTTCATGAAATCCGGTCAAAGGGATGTAATCAAAAGAAGTTTCACCTTGCATCTTCCAGTCCTAATTGTCTCTCTTGTTGAAAGAAAATAAATAAATAGTTTACAGGTAATTTTTAGAAGTTATAATTTTTAAAGCGAATAATTGGTGTATTAGATACATACACATGCATATTTTAAATATAAAACACACAAACACACTCAGCCCTTGGACGATCAACAAGAAGTAAAAAGTTCCGTTTTCGTATTTTATCGTCCAGGGCAAAAGGGAGACATATGTATGATCAGTAAGAGGTCTGGACCAAGAATTTTATATTCTGCACTTTGGTTTCTTTGTTTGTTTTTTGACAAAGCTTATATCAACTCACTCTGTGTCTCTGTGTATTACTGTCTGGTACATTTTTTGTCTAAAGTTGAAACTTAAAACAATTATTTATTGTACCTAACTAAACAGGAATCAAAGAAAAACTAAATAATTACTTAATAGTTATTAGTAATAAATTATCTCGTTTGATATCGAATAAGGTAAATAAGGGGAATAAATACTACTTATTGAGATATTAGGCTGTAAATATTGGGTTATCCTTCTTTCACACACTTTTCATTCGCAGATTAAGATGAAATTTTGCACTTTTTATATTTATATTATACTAGTCGACCGGCGGCGTAACATACGCCACTATTTTGCAGGGCCGGCCTTGGGCCACTGAAACCTATGCGACCGCAGTGGACCCCGCACTTTCATAGGACCCGCAATGTGTATAAATTATTAAATTAAACCATTTTCTTACTTAAAACAGATTTTTTGCGCCCTCCTGTCGATTTACCAGGAGCTCCTGAAAATCGCCGAAATTGCAAAATATACGAAAATGGTCATTAAAATATACAGAAATATATACACGAAAATTATCATTTTGGGATGTCATTCAATATGGAAAACGCCAATCCTACGCGCGATAAATAAAAATGACATTATGCATTAGCCGTATTTGTGGAATCTGGTGAAAGAAGCTTCTTGCGCCTCAAATTAATGAAGAATTACTTGAGGTCAACAATTCTCAAAGTTAGATTGAAACATTTGGTTATTCTTGCTATTGAGCGTGATCTATTTAGGAAACAGAATTATTATGATAAACTGTATGACTTAGCTACACGCAAGTCTCATAAAGTAATTCTGTACGAAGTAAAGAATGAATAAAATGCAAAGACAAATTTATTTTCTAATACAAACTCTTAATTTTCACTTATTATCCATATCCCTACCCAAACTTGGCCCGTGAAATCCGTTTCACATAGGGCTCCACTATGGTTTTATCCGGCCCTGCTATTTTGTGAGGGGTGAATACTACTTGTTTCCCCCCCCCCCCCCTCTTTTTTTTTCTACTCTCAAATTACGTAGGGTAACTCTAATCCGTCCAACTTGCAAAAATGAAAGAGTGATCTTTCCATTACGAGGTGTCCAAACTCTTGAGCCATGAAGAGAATTATACCATAGTGCATTACTGTGTGCAGTCGAACAGGGCCTCACCCCAAAAGGAGCCTCCACATTTTAAAATTAAAATATTAAAAAATATGCACATAAAAGAACAAGGTTACAAAGACAGTTACAAAGACCAAAATCGGACCAAAAGTGCTCCACTCAGACAGGTATGATATCAACTCAAGGTATAATGGCAGGTTTTAATATTTTATGAAGAATATCAGAATGAAATTCTATAAAAGGCAAATGACAGAGAAGAATGGAGAAAGAAGGTTGACAGATCCTGTGTGGTGCCCCAACGGTCCAGCAGACCAAGGGATAGGCGAAATTGAATGTGAAGTTAGATTTGAGCCTGGCCTACCTGATTTTTTATAATGAGTATCTAGTTCATCTAATTATATTGTAAAGGGTCAATCTCTAATTCAAAGCTTAAAGAATAAAAAAATTCGTAAACAAAAAATTACTTTAGTTTAGTGTTCAATGGTAATATAGCAGCTCTGCAGTTCACACTATTATATGAAAAACGGCTTATTTAATTGTTGTTTTAAATTATGTTTCACTTATAGATTTTTTCTCTTTAAAAGAAAATTAAACATTTTTGTTGTATATGTAAAGAGTAGTATGACAGAACTTAGCAATTTGTAAAAAAAAACAATTAAAAAAAAAAATCTAAAACCATTGGCATAAATGTGCTAAAAAGTGTGGATAATATAGTACCTTACTAAAAAGCTTCCAGTTTTGTTACTATTAATAGTAAATAGTTGTAAAAATGGTGTATTTTTATGAAAAAAACGCTTGCATTATTGAATTTAAAAATGAGATTTTTCGCTTTCACAAAACAAAAAAGTAGACGTTGCATCAGAACTTTGAATGATCTAAAATATTATGATGTCGTATTCTCACTATCTTTTCTAGTTTACGAAATCTAAACGGAACGGACGGACGGACGTTCCACACAAAACTAATAGCGTCTTTTACCCTTTCAGGGGCCGCTGATCTTAAAAGAGTGAAGAGCTAGTTGAGAACATTTTCTATATAAAAAATTTTCATTATAAGATTATAGAATGATTTTGTTCTATTGATACAGTATTGGAACTGGAAGATTAATAGATGTTTTATAATACTGTCTCTAATTTCAGTCACAAAAAGCACTGGCCCTTGATTTCCAACATCAAGTCGGTCCAACACTAAGCCGTATTTATGCCATCTCCCATTAGCTCGAGACTGTCTTTATGGTCTCTTAAGCTATGTCTAATTCATTCTCTAATTTTTGTGGTATCACCCAGACTGCTATCACATTTGATAAATTGTTAAGCTCCTATCAAGAGTTATAACACACATGCTAGTCCGCACAGCTTTTCAGACGCTCTTAAAAGAACTGCATATCGCTTGAGTAAATCGTCTAAACGTTTTTTTACAGGGAAAATGGTCGTCGAGTCTTCTACTCAATGAGTCTCTATTCTGCTCTCCCTTAAATCCGGCCCTGCTGCAATAATTTATAATCAAAGCAAAAGATCTTGCCTGCTAACCCTTATCTGAATAGATCCGACGTGAACATTACCTATATGATTTTATAGTTTTATACTTTAAACAAATAGACAGCATCATTATGTGTTTCTTTTCATACTCATACCGAGGATGGACGAACAAAGATAGACTTGTATAATAAATAGCACTTCCTAGAATTAATCTTGTTTTAAGAAGCACACATAGACCTAACTGAAATTGAGTTACATGCCGAAATTTCGCATGACAACGTAGCTCTGACAAAATGGTGTCATTAAAATAGAGCCGACAAAAAAAAAAGACTATCTTATATCAAATATGTCTTGATCTAAAAATCATATTTATCTGGAGGCAGCAGAGGTTTGGATTCTGAGTTTTCCTTCTCCCTCGGCCAGGAGGAACTCGTTAGCTTTAGGTGACAACCAACCTTTTGTCCTACACGCTATGCTCCTAAACGTTATCACCGACAGCCCCTCGTGGGTTGGATGGGGCTGGGGGCGCGAGACAGCGGGTAGATTGGTCATGAGTCCATAAGGTGAAAATCTGCAAAATCACTAACTCAGATTTGATTTCAGAAGAGAAAAGAAATAAAATAGGACCAACATTTTAAACATATGCAGATCTAGGTATTGTAACAGACTAAAGACTGAATCATTTATTTCAAAATAAAATGCTGCACATATTTGAATAACTGTTTGTTGAGCGTCTCGCTAATGACACACAAGTCCTGGGTTCGATACCCATATAAAACGATTTTTGTCAAGGATAAATGAAATAAAGATGTTAAATGTTTTCTTGGAGGTTCAGCGAGTGCCGATTTAAATTATTCCTACATTGAATTCTAGCGATGGTTGATTTTAAAACCAATGCGATGCCAATGCCCACACATTCTCATCGTATGACCTCAGAACCATCCGTTCGATGTTTGGTTTTTAATCGGTTTGAAAGTCTAAACCTACAAGATTATAAAAAGAGTTTGTGGATTCTGTCAAGAACATGATACCAGCTCTTGATGGCTAGAGCGGTTTTCACTACTTCAAAAAATATTAATGTATAGAGGTAATATCAGAGATGACGATAAAGTAAAGAAACACAATAGTTAATAATTATTTTAATTCTTATCTCACACTCATGAGACAAATTTGTATTTGAAATTGAGATATTTATATAGAACTAGGCGTTAACCAACAACATTGAAACTATTTAAAAAGAAGTAAATTGATGTTTATTAATATATCAAATTATCCTACGTATCATACGTCAGTAGGATCTATAATATGTAAAATAAAGAAAAAATAATATTATTATTATGTGTTCTCTTTAACCTATCTGATTTCAGAACTAGAATATAGTAATTACTGAGACATTTTATAAACTAAACGGTTTGCTTTTAGAAAAAAAAAAAAAAAAATCATCGGTTGCACCTAAACTTTTCAAGCCGCATCACATGGTGAAATAATATTTTTCATTTCTCTTCTAGTTTTCGAGATTTGAGCGTGACAGACGCACATTTTGCACAAACCTTATAGCGGCTTTTACCCTTACGGGGGTGAGGGGGGGGGGGGGTAGATAAAAAAAAAGAAATGAGATAAAGTACCAGTAGTCCATTTCTTTCTACACAAATATGATGTCAGTAAAACTTTTTTCTATTGAAGCTTGAAGTGGGTGGGGGAAGGGTGCCCTAAACAAAGATCAAGTCCTGTGTCCCCCCACTTACTAAATTACGTCACTGTTCAAACTCTCCCATAGTATTATCTTTGTGACCATTTTATTTCTCAGTCTCTCCCTTTGTAACATTTGTTGTTTTCTCTTTCTCTCAGTTTCTCCCTTCCTCTTTCTCTCTCTCTAACTCTCTTTCTATCGGCCTCTCTCTTTCTCTTTCTCTCTGTCTCTCTTTCTCTCTCTGTCTCTCTTTCTCTTTCTCTCTGTCTCTCTCTTTCTCTCACTGTTTCTCTTTCCTTTTCTCTCTCTCTCTTTATCTCGCTCACTCTCTGTCTTTTCTTTCTCCTTCTTTCTCTGATTCTCTCTCAAACATTCTTTCTCCTTCTTAATCTCGCTGTCTGTCTCTCTCTTTCTCTCTCTCTCTCACTTTCTGTCTGTTTCTTTCTCTCTGTCTCTCTCTGTCTCTTTCTATCGGTCTCTCGCTTTCTCTCTGTGTCTCTGTCTCTCTTTCTCTCTCTTTCTCTTTCTTTCTCTTTATCTCTGCTTCTCTCTCTTTCACTCTCTGTCTCTCCCTTTCTCTTTCTCTCTCTGTCTCTCTCTTTCTTTTTCTATCTCTCTCTCTCTTTCTTTCTATTAGCCTCTTTCTTTCTCTCTCTGTCTCTCTCTTTCTTTCTTTCTCCTTCTTTCTCTGATTCTCTCTCTTACATTCTTTCTCCTTCTTAATCTCGCTGTCTGTCTGTCACTTTCTCTGTCCGTCTGTCTGTCTCTTTCTCTCTGTCTCTGTCTTGCTCTCACTGTCTCTCTTTCTTTTTCTGTCTCTCACTTTATCTCTCTCACTCTCTGTCTCTCTCTCTTTCTCTCTCTGTCTGTATCTCTATCTTTCTCTCTCTGTCTGTCTCTTTCTCTTAATCTCATTCTTTCACTCTGGTTCTTTCTCATTCTTTATCTCTGTCTGTCTCTTTCTCTCACTCTCATTCTTTTTCCTTCTTTCTCTTTGCGGTGGTTAGGCGCTCGGCTTGGAACTTGGAGTCATCGTTTCGAATCTCAGTGAAGAAAGGGATTTTGAATTTTGGGATTTTTAGGACGCCCCTGAATCCACCCAATTCTAATGGGTACCTGACTTGTGACACCGTCGTTAACTTGTTGCCATAGAAACGCCCCTGAATCCACCCAATTCTAATGGGTACCTGACTTGTGACACCATCGTTAACTTGTTGCCATAGAAACATGACACCTTAACATCATCTGTGCCATAGATCGCAAGGTCTGAACGGGAAACTTTACTTTACCTTAGTATAACCCATCATTAACCCCCACAAGTTAGTTCATGGGACATTACTACATTTGAGATCTTCCAAGGGGGTAATATTCTTAGAGTTGCTGTCCTTGAATGAGTCCTCTGTCAACGTAAAATCTACAAGGAAGTTAAATATAGGAACCATTATAAAACAAGACATATTTATATTGAAGACATAGATTCTCTAAAAACATTTGCTATTAATGTCTCCTAAGTATAAGTATTTTATTTTAGTTTATATTGACTGGGATAAAGGTATAAAGGTATGGAAACAAAGTCAATCACATTGTAGCCTGATCAGTTCTTGATCTGTGTTACAGTGTCACCTGATGGATCCCTTTGTGGTGTTTAAATGAATGCACCTTAGATGATATATACTTAATCAACTGGCTATGTGCTGCTACTGGCTCAAGCATTAAGATTTGGTATCTTGAAGGAAAAGTAAGTGTTGATGAACTGAAGCCTGGTGTTATGGCTGTAGATGCTGGCCGTGAACGTCCCAAATGTTTGTCCTTGGCTTGGTCGTCTGATGGACTAATTCTCTTTGCAGGTTACAGTGACCCAGGTACGCTGTTCTGCCACATCGTGGCACCTGGGTGGAAACGGCTACTTGAGGGGGTAGCTAGGCTAAATGAATGGCGAAACATAACTCCCGTGGGGATGCCCACGGGTAGACGAGAGTCCACCCCTTGCACGGGCGGGGTTGTAAAAAAGTCCCCACAAACCTGTCACACATCCATGCGCCGTTCCTCAAAGGACCGTTACATAAATGGCGAGTCCCCCACGGTTAGCTTGGTATAACGAAGGAAAATGGCGGAGGCTCCCGGTGTCCTCGGCCTTCGGCCATGAACAGCCAAGCATGCGTCGGGGGCCAAAGGCATTGGAAACAGCAATGTTTTACATAGGCATTGACTCGGGTCTCTCTCAAACAGAACTGTGTTCCCACAGGTTTTTTTTTTTTTACTGTTCTGGCCGGACGACCAAACAGGTTTTATTTTCAAACTTAGAGCTCGAAGAGCCTTCGGCTCAGCTCTTTTGGACTTTAAAACGGTTACAGTGATACACGTATTCGTGTCACACAATTAAAGTCCATGGATTAATTGGGTTTCGTTCAGTTATCTTAACACAAATGTGAGAATTAAAAATCTTAAAACAATACAAATTTTAAAAAATGTCTGACTTATTAGGTTTCATTGATGCAATTTTATTCAAAGGCTTACAAACCACGCACGCACACGCACACACACACACGCACACGCGCACACACACACACACACACACGCACACGTGCACACCTAGACACTTTTTACAAAAAAATTAAAATGTTTACGTGGAAAATATGGAAGTAGACAGTCTGAACAAGTTGATGCTACTGAAGACAATGAATAAAACAAGTAAGCACCCACTCGAATATTAAAATACACACACACACACACACACACACACACTAACTCTAAGGATAGAAAAAGAAACTATTCTAATGCAACAAGCTTTTACGAGATATAATTGGGTTAAACAATGTCAGAGTTGTTAATGATGTTTATGAAAAAGACCCACATGTGAATAAATGTCTCCAAATGTATTCCTAGATTTATACCTAGATTTGAATGTATTCCTAGATTTATACCTAGATTTGAATGTATTCCTAGATTTATACCTAGGTTTGAATGAATCCTAGATTTATACCTAGATTTGAATGTATTCCTAGATTTATACCTAGATTTGAATGTATTCCTAGATTTATACCTAGATTTGTTTCCAAAGGACCAATCCAGTAACAATGATGTAGCATGACACTTATTACAACCAGTGGCGTAGCATGATACCCGTGGGCCTGGGTTCAAGAATATATTGGTGGGCCCCGTCCCCCATTAAGACGAATACAATGTATGACAAAACAGTTGAGCCAACTGAATGTATCGGTACATTGACCAAAAGACATTCCAATGCAAAGTTTTAATCATCTTATTACGTTTGACTTCGTTGAAACTCCAACACGAATTAAAAGTCAATGTTTATACAATTTTTGAACAGAATGAAACGAGTTCACGGAGTTTCAAATTTATAAAGAAATGTTTTATGAGTCCAAGTTCCCATTCTACACATTGAAATTCCTAAAACACCTTTAGGTGTCACGCTTTGAAACATTGATACAAACTAGTATCTAGTTCTACGTCCATTATTTAACAGTAAATAGATTGAATATTTATTTACTAATCATTTTTCTGGCCTTCTATCTAGCAACGTAAGATATCAGTGCATCTATTTCTAAATGCGCGAGCGGTTTCTTCTGATGAAACAATGTCCAAAAGCCATTCTCGTATCCAGTCATATTGGGAGCACCATCATAGCTTTAACCTCGTAGTTTATTTAAGGATAAATGGGGATATTTTTTATTACTGGAAGCTATTTTCAGCGAATTCTGAAATATGAAAACCTAGAAATGACTATCTCATTTCTGTTTCTTTGGATGCTCCGTCATGGGAGATCACTAGCAGTATCAAAAAATAATACGAATTTGATATCAACTTTGTATTTGTCTTGAGTGCTGCCACCGATGAAAGAAACAAATGGTGCAGTATGTCCTAAAGTACCTTTTTGTTCCAGGACGGCATAGCCCAACAGATCTATTATTTCGTTTTGAATCTGTTGGACTTTGATTTCCTGTCAAATTTGAATATTCATAGGAATTTTCTGAGGTTTTTGTATAAATATATGGCGTTAAATTTCTTTAAGAGCTATGAACAAAGTATCAACCAAATACTAAGCATTGGTCAGAGAATGGCAATATTCCATGATCAATTTAATTATCTGTCATTTTCTAGAACTTGTTATAAGC
Source organism: Biomphalaria pfeifferi (assembly GCA_030265305.1). Taxonomy (NCBI): domain Eukaryota; kingdom Metazoa; phylum Mollusca; class Gastropoda; family Planorbidae; genus Biomphalaria; species Biomphalaria pfeifferi. Next base: position 3,469,318 of record JASAOG010000001.1, on the reverse strand, counting down.
CTGATCCCCATGTCGGTTACCTCCTTAATTGCAATAGCACAAGCAAGTTCAACTTGAACGATTTCTATGTTAAAACTCTGATGTTTCTCTGGCTTGCTAAATATTTAATGTTGTTTTTATTTTGGTTAGATTTCATCTCTTTTTATTCTGATATAATGATTACATTAACATTTTGTATACAATACAGAAGACAAAACAATGTGATGAAAACTTTCCAGGACGCATCGTCTTGATTGAATATCTTACACTAATTCACAATATAAACTTCATCGGATTCAATATTTTATTCAGATTATACTTTCATGTACACTAACACACAAGGAGGATCCTAGCAATGGAATTGAAATGCTACAGAAGGATCCTAGGTATCACATTTAAGGTCCGCATTACAAACCAAGAGATTAGAGACAGGGTTACTGCAGTGATCGAACCCTTTGGATGACCTGCTAACTATAGTAAAAAAAAAAACGCAAACTCAAAAAATCTATGCCCATATTACAAGATCTTCGGGGCTCGCAAAGACCTTCCTTCAGGGAACAGTAGAGGGAAAAAGAAGAAGAGGCAGACAGAGAAAGCGATGGGAGGACAACATTAAAGAATGGACGGGCCTACCATTGAGAGAGAGGCTCTAACTAAGGCAAGGGAAAGGGAGGAATGGAGAAAGATGGTCGACAAATCTTGCTTGGTGTCCCAACGGTCCAACAGACTAAGGGATAGGTAAAGGTAAAAAAAAAACACCCAAGACAAACAGGTTAACGCATCCACAGACAGACCATAGAACACTGTTGTTGTTGTTGTTTTTTGCTCTTTTTTTTAAAGGAAACCTCCAAGCCTTTGCGCTGTTCAATTTTAGCTTTGTCGTCATAGGAATCCTTGGGCCATAGGATTCTTTTCTTTGCCTCTTTTTTGGGCCCTCATGCCTCTTTTGTGGGCTTTTTATTATTATAATTATTTTTAAATTTTTATTCATAAGTTCTCACATTTCGCAAATTTGTAAAGTATAAAGAATTAAAAAAAAAGAAAATTTGAAATATGATTAACCTATACTTAATTAGTAAATAATTGGTGAATCTATATATGTATATATAGTTCGTTCTTCGTGGTTCGATGATGACCACTTTGTTATCCAGAGGGCTGATCATGACCTATGAAAGCCAGGAACGTTCAGAATGTTAGGTGAATGTACTTTAATTGTGAACGTCTCGATCGACGACTAGAATGTTGCTATTACATATTTTAAATATAAAACAAAAAAAAAACATATTAAGCTTTGAGAAAATTGAATAATTTGCAGCTGTATCGAAATTTAATTAGTGACAATCAGGACTATCCCTATTTCTTAACCAAACTTTCCCCCCATCCCCTTCCCTTCCTGTAATACTCCCAATGGTTTTATTAACAGACAAGGGAAAAAAAAATGGGACTTTATGCAAACGATTGTCACCTCAAACGCACGGTTAGGGCTAGCCCCGGAATCGGCAACCTGCGGCTCGCGAGCCACATGCGGCTCTTTGGGTGTGAAGCTGCGGCTCTTTAGTTCCATAGGCAAATATTATTTATTTTATCGAAACATTTTTAAAAAAATAGTTCTGAATATTTTAACGAGATTTAGGCGCTGCTTGTGTCTCTCAGCCACTTGTACTCACCACACCCCTCCCCCCCCCCCCCATTACACACGTCCTCACTGTTGTCTGTCGTCGGAAGCTCTCGGCCGTCGTCGCATGTTTCTATGTTGGTTTTAATTCGCTTTCGACGCAAGACGAATTAGCTTTGGCTGCTACGAATAGTTTGTTGTTTGAAGTCAATGAGTTAGAAGCAATGTACAAGTAATGCTAATATGGCGAGCTTTGCGGTACCACTAGAAATTGCGGAAAAAGGCAAACCATTTATAGATGGTGAGTATCTGAAAGACTGCTTCATACATGCATCTGAAGAACTGTTTCATGATTTAAAAAAAAAAAAAAAAACAGAATTTTTTTTAAAAAAAATAAAGATTTGCCACTATTCGCTTAAACAGAACAAGATATAATAGCTCAATTGTCTTCAAATGTTACATATTTGCAGGCGAAGATATCCAACTTTCTTGCTATAGATGAGTCTTGCGACATAAAAACACGGCACAAGTTGTCCATTTTGTCAGGTATATATCTTCCCAAAGGTCCAAAAGTTGAAACTCTCGGATTGCTGCCACTCTCGTGACAAACAAGAAGAGAAGATAGAGCGCATGCCTTGAAGACATTAAGATCACTTTAAATAAAATCGTTTCAATAGCACCTGATGGAGCCAGATGTATGACAGGGAAAAACTAAAGGGACAACAACGATTCTTCGGAGCAAAATAAACTGCGAAATTCTTACATTTCACTGCAAAATACAGCATGAAGCGCATTGTGGCCAAACATTTTCGGCCGAAATAGTAGAGGTCATAAATTTGGTAATCAAAATTGTTAACAGCATGTTGTCAAAAGCACTCTAGCGTCGTCAGTTTAAAGACTTTTTAAAAGAAATTGAGACTCAGTATCCCGACCTCCTTCTTACCAACAAAGTGCGATGGCTTTCCAAAGGTTGAAACATTTTGTTTTGTGCTTGAATGAAATAAATATTTTCCTAAATGATAATGGCATTAATCACTCTGAATAAGAGAACGACAAATGGTTGCAAGCATTTTTTTTTATGGTGGATATAACATCGAAATTAAATTAGCTGAATCTAAAGCTGCAAGGAAAGTAAAACCCAGCCGAATTGTTTTGTTTTGAAGAAAAAAATTCTTTTTGCAGAAGATATTCAAAGCGGCAAGTTACTTCATTTTCAATGTCTAAAGCAGTATCACGATAAAATCAGTGCAACTTTTGACAACTTCAGCACAGTTATAAAAAAATCTAAGATGAATTTCTTGATAAATTTGAACAGCTCAAAACCAACAAAACTATTCTAGCATTCCTAGTGCACCATTTCAACACAAATAGTAACGAAATCCATATTGATCCATTTGAAATTGAAACTAGAAATGCTATTGCTGGATTTAAAAAGTAAAGTTTTAGGGGGGGGGGGGAAATTTACAGAATTGAAAATCAAGTTGGAAGTATTGGAGGTTCAGAAATGTGTGTACGTAACGCAACAAAAGTGAACAGCTTTCAAAGAAATGCCGCGAGTTGATGAATTGAATAGTCTTACAGATTGGCTACATCTTTGGATAGACATATTCGTGCAAGAAGGCGTTCTCTTGTATAAATATAATTAAAAGTGAAGTAAGAAGCCAACTTACAAATGAAAATTTAGAGTCGTGTTTGAAACTAAAAACAATAAGTTATGAGCCTAATCTATCCAAACTTTCTAAAACCAAAGCCATCGCTCCCACTGAATTTGTTTGCTCAATTGTTTGTTAGTGAAGTACAAGGTAGTAGTGTAAGTAAATGTTAAACTGCTTTAGTTGTTACCGAATTAAAAATAATTATCTAAGAACGCCATATATATTATCTAATTTGTAGTGAAAAGCAATATATATATAGGAATAAAAAGTTTAAAAAGAGTTTGTGAGTACTATTTATTGTTGGCAAGAAAAAATGTTGTGGCTCTTTAAAAACTTTAAAATTGTGTAAATTCTTATTTTTGGCTCTTTCGAATTAAAAGGTTGCCGACCCCTGGGCTAGCCCACCATTACAATTTGCAAAACCTGATGCAAAGCAAACCCTTACATTAAAGCTTAAAACATTGGTTTTGAAGTTTCTATTTATTTAGTACAACGTTCAGAATATTTTGAGGGAGCTTTTTAAATTCTATTTTGTTATCGGTTTTACAAAAGTGCATTTATTTGTCACTTTGGTATCATCCCCAAGTTCTCAACAAGTCAAGAGTCATAAACCCAAGCCCAGTGGGCCCCTAATGGTCGTGGGCCCGGGTTCATTGAACTCCTTCGCGCCATGGATGCTACGCCACAGATTACAACAAGAATTGGATAATTGATTTCTATAACAATACCATAATTATAGATAACGTTCACTTGATTTGTAAGAAATATTTTGGTAAAAAAAAAAAGTGTATGTCTTTTTTTTTTTTTTTAAATCTAAAAACAATAAAATTAAGGTATCGATTATCAAAGCACAAAAAAATATGTTGCCATGTTGCGTAGTTGTATTCGTATTTGCGTGCCCCGTTTGAAATGCGTACCACACTTTGCTGAACACAGGCAGTCTAGGCAGATTATCGATCCGACCTTTTTTAAACGCATGAACGGGTCTCTACAACTGTTACAATAAACAGGTTGATGAATATAGTGGCAGGAGTGTTTAATTGGAGGTAGAAGTATGGCCCAATAAAGTGACCAACGATACCAACAATGTAATTAAAGCTATAATACTGTACTCTTGAAAGTACGAAGCTTCTATCAACTTTGTCTGTCTGCTACACGTTATTTCTCCCACGCCCATTCACTCACTTGAAGCTGTACACAATTATTGAGTGTACCTAGAGGAAAAAACACAAATCAATTAAAAAATTAACCATTTAGTGGCTTAGTCAATTAATTATTGATGCTTAATTATTTTGCTTTGGAAATATATTCTACATTATTGAGGTATATAGTTGTAAATGTGGAGTTCTTCTATTCAATCTTTTTTTTAAATGTATTTTTTGTATATATAGTGCTTGTTTATTAATATTATTTTTCTTGTGCATATCTTGGGGCACTTTCAGAAATATAAGGCAGGGGAAAATACAGTTAAAAATACTGAAGAAAGTATGCCTATTGCAGCGTTAAGAGGCGGTCCATGTATGTATGACTTACACAAGGTATCAGTCTTCACCGCATATCAGAGTACTCACCCATTACGTTACAAACTGCCCTGCTAATCTTGCTTTCAAAATAATGTAGCCTATGTATTTCAAAGTAATGTGTGTCACAACCAAGGAGGTGATCAGACTTCAATAACATAGGTACATCTACACTGTTTCCGACTTCAATAACATTGGTACATCTACACTGTTTCAGACTTCAATAACATAGGTACATCTACACTGTTTCAGACTTCAATAACATAGGTACATCTACACTGTTTCAGACTTCAATAACATAGGTACATCTACACTGTTTCAGACAGACAGAAGTAGTAGCCGTTGTCTCTGTCATTACAACTAATTTTTTTAAAATTTAACAAATGTTGCAAAACTACAGATCTGTAAGACTCAGAGAGGGAGAGAGAGAGGGAGAGAGGGAGAGAGAGAGAGAGACAGCGAGAGAGGGATGGGAAAATAAACGAGAGAACAAAGGAAAAATAGAGATTGAGAAAGAAAAAGAGATGTAAGCAAAAATTTAAGGGAAACGAAAAAATGAAGAAAGAAAGAGGGACGGGGTGAGGGACAAAGAAAGATGGTGGGAGTGCAATAGTGTCACAGAGAAGAAGGCACAGAGAAGAGATAAAGAGAGAGAAATAAAGATAACAGCTGTAATGGTAATAACATGAATGAGAGACGAATGAGAGAAGATAAAAACATCATCATTCACATAGTCATGAAAACTATCAAGTACAGTTTGAGAGCCACTGGCCTTGATCCACGAGCCATGGCGTGTGCACAATCCAAGAGAGAACCAATTAAGTAATATTATGAAATTATCAGCTATCATCGTCCACTGGTTACATCATTTGGACGGACTACTCTTGATCATGCCAGTCTCTGACATTTGGATACAAACGGGTGTCTGTTGCCCACAATTACTGCTCTATTAGGGTCAAGAAAATTTAAGGGGCAATAATAAAAAAAAGCTAACAAGTTTGAAAAGGACTATTAAGGGCTTGAAACCATAAGGGTGTTGGGATAATTGCCATGGTAACTGTAACACAGTAATTATTTCTGTTGGAGGCATCCGGAAGAGTACACGCGTTATTTCCACTAAAGACGATAGATTCGTATTCACGCACTGACTGCTCCATGTTGCGTTCGCAAACTTCACGTGACAGATCACGTGATTGTAATGAGAGACAGACCGAGTCAGAGGCCTGATGCATATATTTTTAATTACATAGTCATGATGCTAACTTCATTAGCCTACATGACACAATGCAGCGATGATAGGCCATAAATTATATACGAAGTCGAATTTTGAGGTTGAAACAGTGGCGTAGCTAGAGTATATGATGCCTGGTGCATCTTGATGCCCCCCCCCAAAAAAAAAATAAACCTAACTAATTAATAACATTGCAAAACCTTACTTTTTTGTTCAAAGTAATATGTATTCATTAATCAAATATTGTTAATTCAAAAAATCACTTTTACATAAACATACTACAAATAAATTTTACGCGCTTTCTTGCTGGCAAAAGTATCAATAATTTTATCGAAATCAATTTTTTCCACCAGCTCTTGTTCAATGGACAAAATGGCCAAATTAGTGAGTAGTAAATTTGTCATCGTTGATCGCAAGTGATTCTTGACCAGTTTAAGTTTGTAAAAACTTTTCTCGCATGTAGCGACGTTAACCGCAATAGTCAAAAATATGCAAATCATGATGACGATATTCGGGACTGAATCATCTAGCTGATATTTTTAAAATAAATTTCAAGAGCTCAACAGGTCCTTGTTTTGGAAGCTCGGAGGCTTCTGATGAAACTGGGACAAACCGTTGAACTTGAAGCCTCTTTCGCTCCAGCAGAAATTCGTTTTTATCAATGTCGCTAGGTATACTATCGAGATTGATTTCGACCTGATGATTTAATTGCTGGGAAGGCGACTAAAATTCATATATATCTGCTACATCATGAAGTTGCTCGAATCGGGTGATTATTTCTTGAACAATCCTGTCCAAGGTAGAATAAATTTCCCTTCGTAGCTCTTCTTTGTGTGTAAGCAAAGAGTCGTCACTTTTCTCATCAGGCATCTTTTTCTTATGGCCAATACGTTTTTGAGGTTCTGTACTGATTCTCAGATCTGAGCTCACACTTTCGGCAAAGGCAAAGCTGGCTTCAGCGATGTCCTCTCGATTACTACTTAAAAAATTTTCTAATGTTTTTAGTTTGAGTAAGCAGTCTCGAATAGACAATCCTTGCTTTTGAAGGTAGAATAGCGCATCATTAATTTCAATTAATACAGGAGCCCAAAATCCAAGATAGGTGAGAAAATAATTAAAAGACTGAAAAGCAACCAATAATCCACTTGCTTTAGATCTAGTCGATGAATTTTCATCTCTGCTAGTTAATGTCTCCAGAGTTTCTATAATTTTAGAAAATTTATCCCTAACCATCTTGACGGCTTCTCCTCTGGCGCTCCAGCGGGTCTCAACTAAACGTTTAATGCTAGTTACGGTTATTTTGATGATTATATCCCAGGGTGTGTTGAAGTTGAGTAAAAGGAGTGTGAACGGTCCAGTGTACCAAAAAATGTTACCGAATTGACTTCAGCTTCAGCAGCTCGAATTTCTGCTAAATTAAGAGAATGGTTTGAGCAGGCAATGAATAGTGACTTCTAGAATACGTTTTTGGACACAGTAGTTTTGATCTTTCATGACTGCAGCATTATCATAACCTTGACCCCTGCAGTCCATTATGTCTAAGCCATCCGAACGCAGTTTTTCTAGAACCATCTCAGCGATTCCAGCAGTATGCTTGTCCTTTGTGTCGATGAAGTCAACAAAAGACTCACGAACCTGCACCCCATCATTATCAATGACAACGTACCGTAAAATTTGGGAGTTTGATCCAGCTTTGAGATGTCATTTGTACTGTGAAAATAATAGAGAAATATTTGGCTTGTTTTACTTGCAGTATGATTTGTTTTTTTAGCGTGATCCCCCAATATTGTAATAAATTCATTTTGTATTTGTGGAGACATGAATGTATTCGGTCTGGAACAAAACTTAGTTCGAAGCACATGCTCACTCGTGGATCGTACTTTGATAGTAATTTTACTAACTCTCCAGGTTTTCGTCTCTGGTATAATCAAATCTTGGGCCTTGTTGTCAGTATTTTTCCCACTCTCAAGCGAACTTCAAGTACCCTCCAATCAAGCGATGACTGAATGTGAGCTCTGCTGGTCTCATGTTTTTTCTATTTTCGGGGATAACCTACATCACTCATTAAATCCATGTTTGAAGATTTGGTACTTGATCTCGTTGAGAAGAGTATGCAGAGGAAGCAAAATAAGGATTCTTTTTTTTTTGGCGAATAACACATCCACTTTCTAAGAACTTTTTCACCGTTTGACATTTGCCGGTAAAACCAAGCCTTTGAAAGCTTTCTAGCCTTTCCTTTTGCTGATTCTTGATGTCTATACGGATCTCTGAATTGACGTCCATACGCTGAACTGTTTCAGATCCTTGAGTGACAAGGTGTATACGAATATTATATGTGATGACATCAGGCCAATTTCCAATGTCGTTCAGTCTAGAGTTTCTGTATTGTTTACAATGTCTGATGGTTCAGCTTCTTCAGTATGAATCTTTGAGGAGTGTACTAAAGACATGCTTGTGTGCTGTCCTTTAGTCTCTAGAACCTGCGTGTGACGAGATGTTTAATTTGTTAATTTTTGGCGGGTTTGGTTAAGTCTAGGGGAGATTTTAATAATTTATCCCGCTCACATATAAGATTTTGTACAGGCACACAGTAACTAACAGTAAGAACAGACCAATATTATACGTTTATAAATAAAAATAATTTAATAAATGAAAGTTTACAAAAGATAAATGATCAAATAAAATTATAATTAAGAAATGAAATGAAGGTGCTACTATCTAACAGAACTGCTCATCATGGATTGGTGAGTGACTGGAAGAGAAGAGTGTTCCTAGGTCTGGCTACTTATTTTTCTTAGCTGCTAGCCCGTGGGTCGTCTTCTGGCGGTCGTAGGACTGGCACTCAGAAGGATGAGTCATCCGACTCTGTCTTAGGACGTCGGCTCGGGATATTCTCTGTGCTGTAGGCAAGCTGGCTCTAGGGTGAGGCTGCTGCCTGTTTAGCAGTAGAGAGGGTTGGTGCTGCAGACTAAGTTGTAGTGGGACGATCTCTCAGCTGTGATCTCTAGCTCGTAGAGAGCCGTGCTAACTCAACACCAGTTTATCTTCTGCAGCGAAGGTTGCTCTAATCAGTCGGCATTAGGCAATAGCTATTGGGCAGTGGACAGTTTGGGCCGGGTACTGGGCAGATGATACTGGGCAGTATAAGGCACTGTGGACACTGGGCAGTATTCTAAGGCCAAGGATAGTAAGCAAAGCCTTCTTGCTAACAGGTATATAATTAGAGGGGGGGGGGGGTATCAGGTGTGGTCTGCTCCGGTTACAGCTTTCTATGGAGATCTGGTAGTTATAGCAATCGGGTGTAGCAATCGTGAGTAGCAACCAGGAGTAGCAACCAGGCTGGGGATAAGACAGACAATTAGGAACCTCCTAAAGGCATTGAGCAGGGATCCCCAAATGCCTTGCAATCATTCAGATGCAGGCATTGGTATCAATCCCAATAGGTCATTTAAGACAATTAAGTATAAAATCTCAAAGCATGCATATAACTCAATAACAAAAAAGATACAAGTAAGATAACCACAATGAATGTGTTATCATACAATGTAGGTTGATACTAGTCAAGATTCATCCATTAAATTTGATTACGACGATAAGTAATCAGTTAAAGTAAAATGGGGAATGAGCATATTATTTACTAAAGGATAAGATAAAAAAAATTACTAGGGATCGAGATAGGGTTTGAAATAATTAATCAAAATGAAATTCATCTAAGGAACTATAAGTTCACAAGCGTGCGAGACATAATAATATGTATGAGGGATATAATAGAAATGTAAAATGATTAATTTCACATGGGCTCTGTAAGTTTAGAGCACTGCGATCTAAGTTCTTAGACAGTACTTAGATTCACGAAAGGTTATTGTTTACATCAATCACTAAAATACAGGAATGGATGAAACGTAACATATTAAATATAATAACTATGGCTTCAAACGTAGACAATCATAGTGGCATTAATAATACTATATGAAGATATAACATCGACATAAAAGAGTACAAGATACATACATAATAAAGTCACAATGTAATGACGGGGAACGTGGTTGTGTACTAATGTGTACTCACACAGTCCTATAAGATAAAATAAGTATAGTAAAATGTTTACACTTACCCGTAAGTGTAGCCCTGGTGCCGCGACCATTGTGTGCTGGTCACCTGTCCAGCGGTCAGAAATTAAAAGTTAGCCCTAGAGAGGCTAGTTAATGTTTTACGTTGTGATTCGTCGCGTGAGAAACAGTGCGAGGGGAGATCAATCCTATAAGAATTTAGTTATGGGTTGACAGGAAAATAATTGATAAAGTTAAAAATAAACGTTTCTCACGGTTTGCTGGAAACAACTCAAATGAATTTTTGTATGCAAGTTTCGTATCGTCACACTGCGGTATTGAAGTATTTTCTTCTATTTCATCATTCAGGATGTCGGCCTCATCATTTTTTTTCTGGATTCAATTATCTCCTTCTCATCTTGTTTTGTTGCTTTTAATTGCTCAGTTAATTCATACCCAATAACAGCTCGCTATAGTCGGTGGACTCTGGCAATGATGTGACTTGAAATTGTCTCGATGCTTCTTTAGACTTAAGAAATTTAAGAAACGCACCTCACTGCGGTCAAAAAAACTGCTTTATGAGGATAACATTATCCTCTGGTCAACCGAGAAGAAAGCCGACAAATACAGGCGGCATTGCAAGCAGACCTCCAAACCATCTCCTCGTATTGCGACTAATGACAGATTCAGATAAACATTGCCAAAACGACCTGGTCCCTGTTCAGCCTGGGGATTGACATTCTTAAGGTTCCATTCGAGGTTAAACTCGGTGGGCTGCGACTCCAACGTGAAAACACGCCAAAATATCTAGGGGTAACCCTGGATAGAAAACTGTCAATGTTCCAGCACGTCCAGAAATTAGCGTTACTAAGAAAGCTGGCCAGCACAAGGTGGGGTGCCAAAGCTGACATGCTACGCACATTGTACTTAGGGGCAGTCAGATCACAAATTGAGTACAGCTATACAGTTCAAGTATATGCTAGTAAAACTGCCCTCGAATCACTCAACCGAGTACAATCACAGGCACTAAGGTTCATTTGTGGCACCTTTCGGACAAGCCCAACAAACGCTGCTGAAATCTTAACAAACGTGGTCCCTTTACATTTAAGGAGGGAGAGGGCGGTACTAACAGCCTATGAGCGCTATAAAAAGACGACTCTAGGCTACCCACCTCAAATTAGTGCGACAGTGGAGAGAGATAAAAAAGCGATCGTTCCTCCACATTGCGGCCAATTTGTCAAAATCAGCTGGGCTCTCCACTGATAGAATTCCTATTAGAAGAATTAGTACTTGCCCTCCGTGGAGGAGATGGACGGCCCCACACATAAACACATATTTGGTCTTGAGGCTTGTAGAGTAACAACTAGCAATACAGACAAAGTTCCAAGCATTCACTAACAAATGTTTGCGTCACAGCATTGATGTGATGATGTAACGATGGCCGAACAGCCCAGCAAACACCAATAGCGCAGGAAATATAAAAATAAAACGCAAATGGGTGTTGTGTTGTTACCGTTAACTTGTAGCACCAATCTGCTGGTAGGCAATTAGACCGTTTTAGGTCTAATCCTATACTCTTAAGCGATAAATTTTAATTTCGAAAACGGCTCTAACGATTTTCTTTAAAATTTCAAGGTATGTGCATATTAGTGAGACAAAAATTTCTCAACTCTTTGGTCACATCGGGAAAACTCGAAGCTCGAAGTTGACCGTTATATATATCTTAACTAACAAAATTCAAATAACTTGATTAGTTTCCTTTTGTTAACAAACTAAATATAACTTTATTTATAAAAGAAACACAAATCAAGTTGATATAACATAAAATAAATGCACTAAGACTTTGGTAATATTTCTTGACAAAATCTAACTCACTGCAATAACACAAGCTTTCAGTCTCACGCTCTGGAGTCGTCTGTCCTCACTAAGGCCAAATGAAGACAATGCCACCTATGTTACATCTTTCACAACCAATAGCTAACCTCTTCCCACTGTCACCAAAGAAACACACACACACACACTCCATAACAAGTTGGATCGTACATAAATTGCAAAACAACAACAACAACAACAAAAATAATTCAGAAAGCATTGCAAAACAGGGCCCTAGGTCCACAGGTGAAGAAAAAGACCGGAAATCCAAAACAAACATAAGAGATCTGAAGACCAAAAGAGACAAAGACTCAGAATGAAAATAGACCCAAGGGAGACAAGTTGCCCAGAACTACAGAACAGAGTCCGATGGCAAAGTACTGTTACTGCGCTACTGGGAGTCCACAAGGAGTCAAAAGGATTACTTCAAGTTGTCACAAAAGACAAACTATTTCATTATTTCAATAGATTTTTTGAGTCAAAGAATTGTGTTGAAAAAAAAGATCATGTAATGTTTTTTTTTCATAGCCCAATATAAATTAATGATTAATTTTTTTTTTTTATTGATTTGACAGGTACAGTAATTAATTGCGTAAAGTTTCCATTTGATCCGAGAATAGATGAGGGAGAAAAATATGTACAAACGTTTTATTCAGACAAACAGACAGATAGTTCTATAAGATTTTTAAAAACGATTGTGTATATGTATATTGTGTTTAGGGGAAGACGTACGCGTGTTTTCTGTGGCACTACTTTAATCTGCTGGTTAAATTGATGATGTGGTGCATTTTTATGGAAACATCGGCTTGCATAGTACATTTTAAAAATTAAATGGTTCACTTTTGGAAAACAAAAAAAAAATATAGGCGTTTCTTCAGAACTTTGAAAGTTCTAAAATATCATGATGTCATAAATAACTATAAAAGTTATTTTACATAAGCAAGTCCCTCTCACAATGGTTAGCGCATTAACTTGATGAAGAGGCTGAGAAGGCCTTAGCCTTAGAGTTCGAATTCAGGCTGTTCACTTTTTTTTTATATAAATACATTTAAAAAAGCGATCACCCAACAGACACCTATTCTTTCTCTCGCTCTCCCATTGTCACAGCTTTCCTATTCTATTTATACTTATAACTCGATAGAATCTCCCTTAGGTCTCGCTACGTCTAGGTGTCCCTGGTTCAGTTCTAGGTAACGAAATAAAACAATGAAACCACTAGATCAAACACATACACTTTAATCAGCTTTACTGCATATCACACACAAGCTGGTCTCTGTCTGATCAACCAAACACTTCCGGCCATTCGCTCAGATTGTAAAAATAGATTATACATTCATCCGTGACACCCATTTTCCTTTCCTTTTCAACACTGGTCCAGCCAGTGAACAAACAGAGCACTGAAACCTTTTTTTCAAATACCCCCGCCCCCTCTATAATTGGTAAAACTATTTCTAATCGCACAGATTTATTTTTGTTGGTCTAGATCTGTTACAAACTTAATTACATAACTGATCCAAACTAATTGATACAACTGAATTTCATATAAGCTTTTTTTTTAAATTATTTTTTATGTTTTTCTTGTTTTTTGTTTTGTTTTTCTAAATCAGCCTTAAATCCATCAGGCGTTAGATATTTATTAATTCTAATTCTATTGTCTACATTTATTAATATTTCCGAGCTAGAGCTATGAGTGATCCAATGTACAAGTTGCATGAAGGTTGAACCATAATAAAAAGTTAATCTAGAAAAGAGGAACAGTGCTGATTGGTGAGTCATTCAGTGCTCAGGTCCTTCCAAACGTCATGTATAGAAGAGAGGGGAGATGAAGCGTCACAGTTTGGCGAAGTGCAGCGTGTGTGTGTGTGTGAAATTTGGGAGGGACCTGAGGGGAGAGAGCTGGACGAAGAGGGATCACTACAGAACGTCTTTCACCCCCGTGCGATACTACTGCACAGCCCCGAAGGCTATTACAACTGTCGACTAATTAACCGTCATAGGGGAAAAAGAATCGTTTTTATTAAGTGTCTGTGATAATGAGAAGGGACGACGTCAGACATTATTAAACTATTTTTTAGGGGAAGAATATTGTTTTATGCCTTTGTGACACACGTGCGCCTTTCAAATGCTCCCAACTTTTTTTTTTAATTCTCCTTTCTCTCAACTCCCTCGCCGCTCGCTGTACTGTATCTACATTTTTGTTTCCTAGTGCCTTTTATAGCCCAACGTTGGAGAAACAAGTCAATAGTTTTAGACATCAATTTTTTATGAATAAAAGCTTCTATTAAGTTTAGTTGTGTATCAATTCGTTTGGATCAGTTATGTCATTAAATTCGTACTAGATCTAGACTAACAATAAAAAAGGATTTATAACAAATAAACAAAGGGGAGGGGGAGACCTGAATTCGAACTCATGGCTCAAGCCTAATCAAGCCGACATCGTAACCACTCTGCTAGAGAAGTTCTTAGGAATATAGAAGATTATAAAAGTATATATTGTTTTAATAGTCTCGTCTTATTTCGTGTTTGTGTTCACTAAGACGACGACCTGTAAAGTGAACTAAGTCAGCTTATATCACTACTTCGGTCAAGTACAATTTCTTTCCCTTGTTCGACAAACCAAACAAAATAATTAATTACCAATAGCTAATTCACTAATTGATTTTTTTCTCTTGATTCTTATGTTGTCAGGTGAAAGAAGTTACTGCAAATTTTCAACTTGATCCGAGATTGGGTGTCGGAGAAATAACTTGTACAAACTTTTTACCAGACAGACAGAGTGAGTTGATATAAGCTTTTTTGTTTAAAAAAAAAAGACGTTAATTTTCATGCAAAGTTGATATTTTTTTATGTTTTGTTAAGATCAGGCTAATGCTTGAATATAACTTGTAGATTTATGAAGAGAGAGAGAGAGAGAGAGAGAGATAAAAACGTGTGAAGGGAGGAGTGAAAAGAGAGAGGGATGAGAAAGAGTGAAGGGTGAGAAGAGAGACAGTGCAGATTGACGATAGTTTTACAGATACTGAGATCTTAAAGAAAAAATTAAAACAAGAAAATTATTTATAAAACTACTTTAAAAAAACTATATACCTCTTTTATACAACTTATAGAGCAATTGTTGTTCTCTTAATAACTAATCAATGTTGGATAAATGTTGGATTTTTTTTTAAAAAAAAAGGAAAATTTTTTAACCCGCCCCATTCACTCCCTCCCTTTATTTTTAGAAAAAAAAAATCATGGTTTTAAGCGAATGTATAAGCCTCCTACAGTTTTAAACTCTTGACACTTGGATAATATAATCGCTACATGTGGAAATACCTGAAGACGGTCAGTACAAGATAAATGTTTTCTAGTTCTCTAACCAAATTTAAATTTATTTCCCTTTTTACCGTAAAAAATTATAAAGGTCTAACCAGAGTTTCCCCAATGTGACCAACGAGCTAGTCATTCCTTTCCCAACGACCTACATCAAATCATTCAAAGGTAAACAAAAGACAGTATTTCATTAGCTAACTTTACAAATAGACTAAAGACTGCAGTGTTTGCAGTAACAGAAAAACACATGGAAGTGGGCGTAAGACAGTCTTCTAGTGTGAAACTTACCCTCAGTTGTTCAGTTACGTCGACCGGGGATTGCCCCCTCGCGAGTACTTCAAAAAGTACCTTACACATATGCATTGTCAAAAATAAACATTCAGACATCATCTTTAGGACATTTTTCATTGTTATAATTAAAATATTACCATAAAAATTTAGCTGGATGTCTGTTTTCTTTAATTTTTCTACTTTCCTGTAAAATACTATAAATCAGCTAGAATTTAATTCAGACCTGGCTGCCAACTCCTTACTGGTGAGAGTTTATAGGAGATCCGTGTTCACCTATGTTTTTTTTTTTGTTTTTTTTTTATAGTTTTAAGCCCATGTTTAAAAGTTGTTAGTTTCCACGAAGGAACGAGTTGATTAGAGGTATTTTAAACAGAAATGTAGTAATGAAGTAAGAAGAGAAATGTGTTCAAAGAGGAAGAAAGAAATAGGACCGAGAAGAATGATTAAATCTATTGTTACCTATTTATTTATTTTAAGTTTATAAAAGGAATCAAATCGGATCAGCGCTATGGGTGCATGACAAATAAGGAGCCAACAGCTGTCACTGAAAAAAAAAACATTAAAAAATTATATTTCCTTATCTTACATAATTGTGTGTTTATCCTTTATGAAATTATCTTCCAAGCATAAAAAAGTACCTGCATTTGAAAACCTGTTTACAATTCCTCCAATGACCTACCAATTTCTTTATGGGTTCGACTGGAAACTGGGTGGAATCTGGACACTGGACACTGGTATCTGGCCACTAGACACTTAAATCTGGACACTGGACACAGGACAAGTATTACGAAAACGGCTCAAACAATTTTCCTAGAAATTTGAAAGTTTATGTAGCCTACATCTTTGGGAAAAAGTAATGACCTAAAATTACATTTGGCTTAGGTCTTTTAACAAGCACGCCTCAGAGGGAATTTCCACATTCGACTCCAATGGTTCTTTGTATTCACTAAAAAGTTAAATATCAATAAACAGACGTGCATAACATTTAGTGCATCCTCATGTGTAGAAATCATTAGCTAGACTCTTTAATAGTACTTTATTTTGTAGAGCAATAATCAAGCATAACAGGAGAATGAAAACTAATAGAACACCATCATATTTATAACAAAAGAATTAATTTTAAAAACTAAATTTTTTTATTTTATATCTTATTTGTTATAAAGTTCACTGATGCATAGCGGATGACTAAATCTGCTTTTTGTCACACTAGCTTAGGAATAGAAAGACTTCCTCATATTTTTGTACCCGGGCCCACTGCTACACTTTTGGGGACGATGAAACTATTCTTTAGTTACTACTTACAGCGCCCTCACGCATACTTTTGCTTCTTACAAAGTCTGTTAAAGCTAAAAATAATCTCTTAATTCCTGTATTCAAGGTCACTGCTGAGAATGCGATTTAAATGTGAGTTTATCTGCAATGTATTGTGTGAGTTCAAAGAACCCGCAGGGGGCGCCCTCGAGTTTGTGAGTAACACAAATTTCTCTCGTTACCTTGGTTTTTGTTTTTTTCCTGTTGCTTTTTTTTTAACATGTAGGAATAGTGCATAACATTTGCGCTGGTAGAGCGGGAAGAGGGGAGGGGGAGGGAGAATGTGTAGGGTGGAGTCGTATGATGATGAACAAAAGATACATAACAAATATGGCCAGCAGCGACAACTTGGCTGTCCCTCTATTGTGCTTCTCCTCAGGAACTGTATTTAAATAATTGGTATCATCCTGCTCATTATCATACGGTTTATTCTACGGGCACACGCACATCCGCGCACCCACACACACGCGCACACACAAAGGAATGGCTGGTGTTATTTTATCCCGCACGTGCTGACACCGCATACGTCGATTGAGTTGATGAAAGCTGGGATGCTGCACCGCTCTCCCCCGTTTTGTGACTCTTCATAATTACACGGTTCAAAGGTCGACTACTCTTGTCAATTGTTTGTCCGAACAAAAGCCGAGTGAATTCCCTTATTTACGTAAACGCATGTAATTAAATGCTACTGCATTAATATTTTTTAAAGTGTGTTTTTTTTTTTTGGGGGGGGGGGGGGGGGGGAGGTGGTGAGGGTCAGATTTACAGAATAACATAAATAAATAAATAAACTGTTAATTTATTTTTTGGCCAATGATAATGCAGGGTTCTTTTTCATGGTAGATATTTGAACGCTGAACATTTTTATTACTTTAATATTTCATTACAAACATAAACGTGTAGCCGTCCTTTCTGCACTGACCTAGCAATGTTTTTATTCAATTTTACAATCTGCACGCGCAATATGCTCGTTGTTAATAACTAAATATGTTTCAAGGTTATTTGAGGCTTTTACTTAATACTTATTCCTCGTGACCTATCTCCGATAGGGCTTATTATTAGAGAGTTCAACTTTCAGACCTTACGATTTAAATAAATCTATGTTTTCAGATTGTGGTACGCATACAACTGGTGGTACTTTTTTTTTAAATACACGTTTATGTCTACAGAGTATGTGTACAATCTAAAAAAGTATAATTCGACCTTTTTTTTTCTTTTTAACTATCACCATCTTATCTCCGCCTGTTGTCCCTTCTGGGGCATAGGTCACCAACCAGCTTCCTCCAGGCATCTTGGTTCTGGGCGAGTCTCTCCAACTGTCCCCATGTCTTGCCCATCTCCTTGGCAGCTGCTTCCAAATCGCGGCTCTTTGTATTCCTGGGCTTTCTCTTTCCCTTTTTCTCTTTCCTTGGGGGTTCCAGGTTAGGGTTTGCCTTGTTATGTTGGATGCAGGCTTGCGAAGGGTGTGACCTATCCATCTCCAGAGTCTCTGAAGGATATCGACTTCAATGGGCTGCTGCTTTGTTCTTTGCCAGTTCCTCTTTCGAGATCTTGTCTGGCCAGCGGATCATAAGTATCCTCCTCAGGCGGGTATTGATGAATACCTGGATTCTAAAAAATTATCACCCCTTCTTAAATAGACAAGAGAAATGAGGAAATACCAGATGCTTGTCAGTTAGGCGTATCATTTCTTCAGTCTGATTTATGGTTTGTCTTAAGAAAGATGGCGGATTTCTTACATTACAGACATATAATACAGAGGATGACATCCTACGTGTCATGCTTTCAGTCATGCATATTAACCAATGACTAAAATTCTGCCAAGTCACTGGTTTTCCTGGCTAGCTCAGGCAACCCATTCCATGCTCTAATAGCAGTAGGGAAGAAGGTGCATTTGTACAAATTTGTCCTAGCATAGGGGACGAGGAATGTGCCTTTATCTTTGGTTTCTGATCTGTCTGCAGTATTAACCATTTTACCGCTTGCCGTCCTTTCAAGGCTGACAAATTCGTCAAAATGTCAACTTATGGGCAAATATTAAACAAATCAAAGCGACGATTCGAACAGAAAGGTTTTCATTGATACCGAAACAGCAGCGAAAGAGCCATCAAAGAAGAAATTGAAGACGGAACGATCAAATCGCTTGTACGGTGAAAACTGTTTGCAATGGATTTGTATGACATAAAAAGCGACACCTCTCAGCTACCTGTATTGCCTTTTATCTGCTATGAGGTGCTGTCAAATTAGTGTTTGAAGCCATCATTACTTCAGCGACACTTTACCAACTGAGCACAAAGATCATAATAGATAGTCATTGACGTTTTTTGTGAGAAAGAAAGACGAATTATTGAGGGGCGGGCATTGTTCAGAAACAAACTCTTGTGGCTGATAAATGTTTGCCGGACTGCGATGAAGCCAGGTGCTAGTCTCTGCTTCGTTTCAGTGTATTTAAACATTAAAATCTTTTCTTCCATGATAAGCATAATGACGAAACCAAGAAACTGATCACATGTGGAACACCATCTGGCGGTCTCAGGACCTAGACCTTGATTGCAAAGAGGTCAGTGCGTTTTGCACGTAACACAGTAGTAAAAGTGAATAAAATTACCCAAGTGAAAAAAGATCAAGATCAATAAAGTTAGCCTCTTGGATGTGAATCTAATATCAAATAATCGAGCATAAGACTTTTTAATCGATTTAAATGTATACAACCCCACAGTTTTTTTTAACAATTCTTTAAGAATTAATCCTACATTACTTCTCTACTAATTTCACGTTTTAATATAATAAGCAAAGTTCCCTTTCAGACCTCTCGATCTGTGGGGCAGATGATGTAAATGTCAACGGTTTCTGTAACCCACGGTTTACGAGGGTGTCATGTGGCCAGCACAATCACCAACCGCCTTTACTTTTCCCCAACTAATGTCAAGTACCCATTAAAGCTGGATGGACTCAGATGCTCCCAAAAAAACCGACATGAAAAATCCCAGTCTTCACCAGGATTCGAACCCGGTAACGTTTTCAACATGATGATGAAAACAATTTTTTCTTCAAAAGACGACGATAAAAGAAATGGGTCATGGACAGTTCCCTCACCAAGTGGTGGTTTGAAACAAAAAAAGATTAAAAGAACTGATCTAGACATAATTGTCATTCTCTCACTTACATACATACATACATACATACATACATACATACATACATACATACATACATACATACATACATACATACATACATACATACATACATACATACATACATACATACATACATACATACATACATACATACATACATACATACATACATACATACATACATACATACATACATACATACATACATACATACATACATACATACATACATACATACATACATACATACATACATACATACATACATACATACATACATACATACATACATACATACATACATACATACATACATACATACATACATACATACATACATACATACATACATACATACATACATACATACATACATACATACATACATACATACATACATACATACATACATACATACATACATACATACATACATACATACATACATACATACATACATACATACATACATACATACATACATACATACATACATACATACATACATACATACATACATACATACATACATACATACATACATACATACATACATACATACATACATACATACATACATACATACATACATACATACATACATACATACATACATACATACATACATACATACATACATACATACATACATACATACATACATACATACATACATACATACATACATACATACATACATACATACATACATACATACATACATACATACATACATACATACATACATACATACATACATACATACATACATACATACATACATACATACATACATACATACATACATACATACATACATACATACATACATACATACATACATACATACATACATACATACATACATACATACATACATACATACATACATACATACATACATACATACATACATACATACATACATACATACATACATACATACATACATACATACATACATACATACATACATACATACATACATACATACATACATACATACATACATACATACATACATACATACATACATACATACATACATACATACATACATACATACATACATACATACATACATACATACATACATACATACATACATACATACATACATACAT
Source organism: Biomphalaria pfeifferi (assembly GCA_030265305.1). Classification (NCBI taxonomy): domain Eukaryota; kingdom Metazoa; phylum Mollusca; class Gastropoda; family Planorbidae; genus Biomphalaria; species Biomphalaria pfeifferi. The sequence continues at coordinate 3,448,219 of JASAOG010000001.1, read as the reverse complement.
ACATACATACATACATACATACATACATACATACATACATACATACATACATACATACATACATACATACATACATACATACATACATACATACATACATACATACATACATACATACATACATACATACATACATACATACATACATACATACATACATACATACATACATACATACATACATACATACATACATACATACATACATACATACATACATACATACATACATACATACATACATACATACATACATACATACATACATACATACATACATACATACATACATACATACATACATACATACATACATACATACATACATACATACATACATACATACATACATACATACATACATACATACATACATACATACATACATACATACATACATACATACATACATACATACATACATACATACATACATACATACATACATACATACATACATACATACATACATACATACATACATACATACATACATACATACATACATACATACATACATACATACATACATACATACATACATACATACATACATACATACATACATACATACTTTCTAATTTCTATTATAGATTATGCCAAGTTAGGTGCAATGGCAAATGTTTGCATTCTCTGTGTAATAAAATGGATATATGCATATTTATTATTCTTATAAAACTATACATATATCAAAAACTGGTGCATTTTCTGTTAAACGAGATACTCATTTATCAAATACGTTTTTTTTTACTTTTTTTAAATACTGTATTTTATATAAACCTACGTACCATACGCTTTTAACAAGAAACAAGAGTTGATCAATGTATCAGGAATCTAATACACACTGAATCAACAGTTAAACTAATGTAAGGACTTCTTCCAGAGGACATCAATGAGAGATATGTCCTCTGTCCTTAGTACAACCATTAATTAGCTGATGATTTCAACGTTACCGTCGGCCAGGATCACATGTGGTTGTTGATAGTTGTATTTCAAAGCGTCTGATATTCGTGCTGAACATAATAATACAATTACTTTTGAAAAAAAAAGTTTATTAAAAGGGAAGAACTTCACATGTATAAACGTATATCTCAATACTATACAATGCATTTTTCTTTTTGGATGGCAAACAGAATTAATTGATTACCTCTCTTTAATTAACTAATTTGTTTGTTTTTTTATTGATTCATGCTTTGTTAGGAACAATGAATTCTTGTGCAAAGTTTCAACCTGATCCAAGAGTGGAAAGTAAAAGAGAATCAAAATTTGTGCCAGACAGAGTGAGCTGACAGAAAAAAAGTTTAATGACACCTGCATTTTTACAAGACTTGCTTACCAAGAGAATGACCCATAGAAGGACCCTTCGGTGGGCCATCTCTGAGTTTGTACAAAAACATGTATTTCTTATGGTGAATACAGATTTAAATTATTTAAACTAGTTGTCATCTTTGAATATGACTTCAGTAGTCCAGATTCACTTTTTATAAAACTTTAACCTTAAGCAGGATCGAACCTCAACCTTCTTGTCATCCATTCAACTAATTATCTTATCATACACACAAGAGAAGCTAGGAAAAAATAAAACAATTTACAGCCAATACAAAAATACCTAGAAATACATAGTCTGGTGACAACAGATGGTAGGATGACTTGATTATTAAGTGCTAATTTTCTAACCCACGATAGATTTTTTCAACTCGCCTATCAGCTAACAGGTTGCAAGGCTCCTAGCAAGACCCACTCCCTATTTCTATGCGGGATGCTCACAATGACAAAAAGAAGACACTGAGTGGGGACACGCCAAGACCGAACACACACATGAAAGAAAAGGTAAAGTTTGATCATTTGCTAGTTGAAATGTATAATCTAAACGGATATTTGTGTAGATCTCTCTGTTATCTAGTTATTTGTCCATTCGAAAAGATCTGTTGCGTATTGTATGGTTCATATGCGAAACAAAGTTTAAAAAAAGAGCATATGCATATACACATATGGATTAGGTATATCAAAAGAGGTTTTTGTAAATACTTCTTTTTTATTGACAAATAATTATGATATGATTGATAATATCAGACCAAAGGCAGCTATGCTTATTATTAGACTTATTAAAAATATAATAATTGAAAAGCACTCATCTATTGGTTCTTTGAAAGATATTTAAAGAAATCATCTTTGACTAACAAATCAACTCATCCCCACAATGTATTTTTACTAGCTTTCTGCATCAAAGACATAAATTGCAAAAAAGTACTTTAATTGTTAAAATAAAATATTTATATCGATAGGCTTATCTGTATCTATATTTAGGTGACGATATTATAGACACTTCAGGACAGAAGAATAAAAAGTAAAGTAGCTATAATTCATAAAACACTAAACCATAACTTACAAATAGGAAAACAAAACCTAATGAAATACTCAGAGGCACATTTCTTATTCCATATGCTAGAACAAATTTGAACCAGTGCTTTTTCTCCAGTAGTGCCATTAGACGATGAAATGAGTTGCCTGACTCAGACAGGAAAACCAACGACTTGGCAGAGTTTAAGTCATTGACTAATATACATGACTAGATTGACACATGAAACTTCTTTTTTGAAGTAACGTCTGTAACATATAAGATATTTTATATACTTAAATAAGATAATTACTTTATAGAACTCTAAAACCTTGTACCTAAACTTGTTTCTTCTCGGTCATGACAGTATGGTGAAAGAAAGACGAGACCGTGACGGTGGAGATAAGGTTAAAAATGAAGTAGATTCTGCGTCTGAAGAAGCTCTGTCCTACGGCAGACCCCCAGCTGAAGTGTCAAGCAAATGTGACTCATCCGACTCAGGGGCTGCTTACCACGGTGGCACTGCGGATATTAGCGCCATGATGGCAGATACAGGGAGAGTGTTGAACCAAGTATTTTCCTCTCAGAATGTCTTCTTGCCGGAGCCGTACCAGCATCCTTCAAGTGAGCATCCGCTGACAGCTGGAGTCCGGGGCGGCAGCGGCGCATCTTACTGCGGTGCAGACACTAGTTTAGACCTGAGGCTCAGGATGGATCTCAGGAGCAGAGACACCATTGAGCCAGGAGAAGTTGTGCCGGACGCTAACTTCAAAAGTAAAGCCGCGGAATACACGCCGCTGAAAGACTTTGAAAGCCACTCCCTGTCTGGGATAAGCCTTGAACCCTTGACCCCAGTCCTCCTGCATGATAAGACGCAGCAGTACCTCCAAGAGCACTATCATGGCGTTGCGCCCAGGCACTATCACTACGATGGCGATGGCGTCAAGTGGGAGCTAGAGAACCATCGCTACACGGACATCTCGTGGAAGTCTGCAGACGTCTATCACGATGACGAGTATTCCCACTCCAACAACATCGACGAGGCCGAGTACGAGGGCTCCAACAACCAAGGCTCTGACGCCTTCAACGATTCTGACGTCTTCAGCTCTTCTTACTTCAGCGACAGCTCTTGCACCGCTGCGCCGTCCGGACACGGCAGGCGGAGGCGTAAGCGGGTTCAAACCCCGGTTCAAAGAACGGCAGCGAACTTGAGAGAGAGGAGGCGAATGTGCCACCTCAATGTCGCCTTTGACAAACTGAAAGAGCACCTTCCCAATGTTAAGGACAAGAAGAAACTGTCCAGAATCCAAACCCTGAAGGCGGCCATTTTTTACATTCATGTGTTAAAAGATTCTCTGAATTCTGGAACTTAGTTATTTAGTTGCTTATTGTTTTCACACGATACTAAATGTTGGATTTTGGAAAAAAAACAACACTTGAAACTACTTTATCCAATTAGTCCTGGAAAAAGATTCTAAAATGTTTTTAATTTTTGAATTATAAAGTCTGCGCAAAGCTTTAGTTGTGGTGTTAATGTCCTGTGTAGTAGCACGGAAGCCCAGATATCCAAAGATCGTATGAGAGCACACTGGGCAATCTTTACTCGCCTAAAGGATGCTTTTAAAAGACACATAAACATAATTTAAATGTTTTTTGTTTTTTCCGTCATTGGACTTTTTTTTAAAAATACTTTTTATGGTATTATTGTTGCCATTTTTTTTTGTTTGTTTGGCGTTTTGGGGAATTTTAGCTTTTTTTTTTTTTTTTTTTTTTCCTGTTTAGAGAAAGATTTATTTTTTTACTTTTACTTGTGTGATAAATAAACCAGCATTAAAATATTGTACTTTTAGAATATTGCTAAAAAGAGAAAAATATGTTTTCTGTCCTTTAAACATGTAGGCTAGGTTTAAAACTTGTAGGCTAGGTTTAAACTTGTAGGCTAGGTTTAAACAAAATATACTAATTGTTCATAATAAAGAAAGAAAAAAGTTAGTTAATATTCAATGTTGTTTAAAGAGTGAAATAAGGCCAATTAATTTCATTCCTGTTGAAGTTGCTAATTTTAAATTGCTTTTGAAATAAAATTTGAATAGATACTATTTAGAGTTTTGATGTTTATGTACTTTTCATCTATCTTAATAAAAAATGCCATGATTGGTTATATCAGTTATAATGACGCCAATTTTAAAAAAAAAGTGCATAGAAGGTATCAATCTGGCTAGAAGACTACAAATAATTTAATATTAAGAAATACCCTTTAAAAAGGATGACATGAATCATGAAATGTACATTTGTTAGTTGTTGTTGTTGTTTTGTTTGTTGTTGTTTATTCTGCATCGGAGAAACTACATAAAAAAACATTTTTTCATAAAAAGCATTTTGTATTTCAAAAATTATTAAATGTTTACTCTTTTATAAAGAGTATTTTATTCGCAATATTTTTTTGTCTCTAATCTAAAAATTCTTCATCAGCATGTAATTAGTCATGACTCATGTGTACTAAGGTGTTCCATTCAATAGCAAAGCTAAGAATTATAAGTTCCTATTTTGAACCCAACCTATCTGTTTGAAAGCTCAGCATTCCACACAACAAATAGATTTAATTATTTGTTCTGAAAGTAGGTTTTTCGAGCAAAGTTATACAAATATATTCCGATGGTAGACTATATGATTATCTAAACTGGGAATCGAATCAGAGTATTAAATTATGGCCAAACAGTGTTTCTGGTATGAGAGTGTAATGCATAAGACCGCCTGGATGTGTGGAGGTAGAGGCAGACGACAAATCTATTTCTTTGTAAGTATTTGAAATGTGTCACACAAATATGTTTGATTGAAGGAGAAGATACTACAGGACGTTCGTGTTGCAGACACACACACAAATCAACCAATTGGATCAATAAGGGCTTAATTAACGAATTGTATTCAGTCTATCAGTACTGTAAAAAGTATATCATTTAATCAATATCAATCTAAATTACTCCATTACCACTAATTAATTAATTAATTCTAGATCTGGAGAGAGACCTTATGAGGTAAAGTCTGGTCTATATTACAGATTCTAGTCATTTTCCTTGTTTAAAAATGGTTTGTACTTTAAAACAATATTGTACCCTTCACTTGTTGTTTTTTTTAAACAACTGTATACACACATCAGATGTTAGCAAAAACACGACATTAGGGAGGATGAAAGATGATTTTCAATAAGTTTATGATTTCGATTTTAAAATAAAGCTTACCTAAGGGGAAGAACTGTATATTTTTAGACATATCTATCAGTACCGTAACATGTATTTCCTTTAATCAATATCAATTTAAATTATGTTATTACCACTAATTAATTAATTATTAGTTAATTTTTTATTGATTCATATTTTGCTAGAAACAATAAATAATTGTTTAAAGTTTCAACTTGATCCGAGAATGTGGATAACAGTACAAAAAGTGTACCAGATAGACACTGCAGACAGACAGAGTTAATATAAGCTTTGTAATAATGGATTTCCCTACCATAACTGTTTTTGAGTATAACTTGAAATGAAAGTAGCACAACGTAAACAGTGAGTAGATTCATGTAACTTTGCAGCATTTCCCTAAATGTTTTACATTCATCAGTTAGCATTTCCATTTAATTTAAACATTAACCGATTAGTTAATAGATGAAAAATAAATATTTTGTTTGGTATTGAACAAGGGAAAGAAATAGTACTAGACTAATGTGGCAGTGTAAGTTGAATTAGTCTCCATTATCCTTTGTTGCTTAAAGGTTTGGAACTAACATCACATAACTATAAAAACTTTCTTTTGCATAAGCACTTCGTTGGCATAGTGGTTAGTATATTGGCTTGAGAGGCTTGAGCACTTGAGCTCAAATTTAATCCGCACAACTTTTTTTAGATAAAATATATTCAAAGGGTTAATTGATACAATGACACTTAATATAAGCTTTTTCTTTAAAAATTATTTTGTTTCTGTTTTAGTCCACAACTAACCTGATTCCTTAGGTCTCATTACATACAGTACGTGGTTCTTTTAATATCTTGACAATTGCTATGTTTTTTTAAAGTGTAATTAGTTCACCTGACAACTTCACAGAACCCATTAGGGACTAGAACATATCAGTTAAGCTCAAATACGAACTTACTTTGATCAAGATTCGACCCCCCCCCCCCATTATTTCCCCTTAATCTATCAATTTCCATCATAAACCAGTTTATGACTAAAAAAAACAGGAGGAAATAAAAGCTATAAGTGCAGCGTTATTGACATAGAGACCATACAGTCAACCAGTGAACATATGCAATTAGCTCATGAAAAGGGCCAGTACCTGAATCAAACATAAAACTTTCTCCATGGTAACATTAGAAGATTGAATCTATTGAGGTGTAATACTTTCTTGAACTGACAGCATTTATTCCTTACTCTAAAAGGTCTATACTATCTTTAGTAATATCTTTACCATAAAAGGTCTATACTATCATTAGTAATATTATTACCCTAAAAGGTCCATACTATATTTAGTAATATCATTAGCCCAACAGGTCTATACTATCTTTAGTAATATATACTAGTTTGCGTGTAAAAAATTTACTGGTGATTGCTCAACGCAGGTGGGGCTTCAAATAAACTGTGTCAATAGACAATATATTTTTTATTGTTCCAAAGTGAAGAACCAATCGAAGGAGATAGTAGTGCACCTTGGAAATTTTTATTGAAATGAATAAGAAAATATAATGGGATATGCGGCTGGATATATTAATATAGAATAACAAGTTAAATATACACACAAAAAAAAAAAAATACTTAAAAAAAAAAAAAAAGATTATATTAATCGTAGTTATATTAAGTAGTTTGAATCAGTCACGTAATTAAAGTTGTAATAGATCTAGTCTAGACTAACCATTACTACCCCTCCATCAATGTTCCAGGGTATATAATATTAGATAGACTCCTTGGGTTCTTCTAATGCGAAAGGAATCTGTGCGATTCGAAATATTTTACCAATTTTCTTTATATAGCGCAATTGTATACTTTTAGCTTTCTCAATACACTACGATCCTATCACTTGTCTGGACCAGTTGGGAAAGTGGAGGGGGGAGAAAGGGTGAATATGGGCGAATGTTACTGTGATTCCTTTTTAAATGCATTTTATAAAATAATAAAAAATAGTTAAACGACCTGAATTCAACTCGAAGGCTCAAACCCCCTCAAGCCAACACACTAGCCACTGTGCCAGCGAAGTACTTATAAAATCAAAAAGTTTTCTACTTATCTATTGTTAGTTTCAAAGATTAAAGCGGCGACCTATTTCTTTCTACAAGGTATAAAGGGGACTCATTCAGCTTATACCACCACTTCAGTATAGTACAATTTCTTTCCCTTGTTCGATACCAAACAAAATAATCGATCACTAATAGATAATTAGCTAATTAACTTATATTTTTAACAACTCTTGTTTTGTCAGGTAAAAATAGTAATTGTGCAAAATTTCAGCTTGATCCGAAGTTAGGTGTAGGAGAAATAACTTGTACAAACATTTTACCAGATAGACAGAGTGACTTGATATAAGACTAAGACTGCTTTATTGATCCTTACGGAAATTTGTTATGATTACAAGGACTCTTTTCTCATATAAAGACAACACAACAGAAAAATACACATAAATACAACAGACACAACATAAAGAGCTTTGTAATAATAACAAGAACTCGCTTATATTAAGAGAAAATGCATCCATTATTTTGAATTCATCGTAACTGTACACAATTGAATGCATACGTTGCTGTCCTGGTCTTGAGATTTGTAACGCCTTATGTTGCATGTTGACAAAGAGAACCATTTGCTACCGTTCACTCGCTGACATGTCTCTCACTAATATTTCAAGACTTAACTCCCTTTAGCTTAGAAAATGTTTCATATATTAAATAAAATTAATTAAAACTAATTAATTGATTATCTAGTTGATTAATTGTATGATTGATTCATATGTTGTCATTGACAATGAATAATTGTGTAAAGTTTCAAATTGATTCAAGATTGTGGAGTAGAAGAAATAACATGTAGAGTATTTGACCAGACAGACAGACAGACGATATGAGCTGATCTAAACTTTGTTCAAGAAAATATTTACGATTTTATTGATGTATGAGGCGGGGTGGCTGAGTGGTAAAACGTTTGGCTTCCGAACGAAGGGGTCTCGGTTTCGAATCCTGGTGAAGACTGGGATTTTAAATAACGGGATCCTTTAGGGCGCCTCTGAGTCCATCTAGCTCTAATGGGTCGTTGTGTTGGCTACAAGACAAACTAGTTAACTGTGGGGCCACAAAAACAGATGACTTTTACATCATATGCCCTATAGATCGCAAGTTCTGAAAGGGGAACTTTTCTTATTTTTATTTTCGATATAACAGCACACTGGAGTCTTGATAGTTTTTAGTTGACAAAAAGTGGAAAGTTGTGGTTGAATGGTAGAGAGCACTGTGAGTACAAGGAAGTTGTTTTTTGTTATTGTATTATAATTTTTTTTGGGACTAGTTCAACATTAAAATAACTCTTTAGTTGTTTTACTTATCTAAAATATTTTTGTAAATAAACTTCTAGTGCTGATGTATGCGTGTGTGTCTACGTGTGTATTTTGGCTTGTATCTGTGCCGAGTACATTTGTATTTGTGTATATTTGGTGCGTGATGAAAAACAACAAACTAATTAAAAAAGACTATTTTTTAATGGTCGCACAGAATTTTTTTTTCTTAAAAATTAATTTTTCTAGAAACACAGTTGTTGTTTTTTTTTCAATATTTGTTTGTTTGAGAAGAAATTCGATGTTCTGTACATGAAGTTTTTTTCTTAAATGATCACCATTAAAACTAAGAGGAACGACTCCATTGTACGTTTAGAAGAGGAAACAAAATGAGAAACAGTTTTACTTTCAAACTTTCTGCTCCTAGATCTTATACTGCAGACGTTTCCTGACGATGTAAAACGTATAATTTAATTTCTAATGCATTAACCTAATCCAGGTCATTTGTTAACTTAAGTATTTTGGAGTTTTGAAAACTTTTTTTCTTAGGTTATTCCAATCATATGCACATTTATTAATATTTTTATCAACAACATTAGCGGACTGCATGAGTCTGAGAATTGAGAATTATAAATTTTAGACTATAAACATTTCGAAATATTTTAAACTAGGTTTACACTAACCAAAGACGATAAAACAAATTTATTTTTAAAAGAATTTTTAATAACATCAAACAAAAGATATAAATATATATAAAATAGAACTATAAATTACACTCAAGTTACATCAACAAAGACACAATAGACTTATAACAGCGGCCACAGTCAAAGATTATACTATTGAAAAGCCCACCTTATTGATGTACACATTTTAAATCCATGCAAGATGTTGCCCTAAATGACCAATCGATATACGATCCAGTGTCTACAGGTAGCACGTGTCAGGGTCAATCAATAAATGACAATTTAATAAAATACACACACTCACACATACACACTCACTCTGCCAAAAAAAAAAAATTAAAAAAAGGATTGAAAAGATAACCTTAAGGCTCGGAGATTTATTCAATAGTTTGAAATGTCCAATGTACCTAACTTCAAGCGTATATATTTTATATGTGTCTCTCTTTCGTTTCAACCTCTTTGTCAGTTTGTTTCGATCGGCTCTCTTGCAGAGTATGTTGCTCACCCTGACATGCAGAAAATTTTCTTTGTCCTCTTAGTGAGCTGATATCAGTGTTTCCAAAACATTTTCCTTAACGGAACACTTTGAACATTCTAAGTATTTAGCAAAACACTTAGCTTATTTTTTAAAGAGAGATTAATTCACGTGGTGGCCTACTAGTTAATTGCTCCAGTCAGGCCTCGAGGAACACCTAGTTAGGCCTCGCGGAACACTAGGGTCCAGCGAAAACAGTTTGAAATAATTGCGCGCAATGTTTACTTGATCCGAAATTAGGTGCGGGGGAAACAACGTGCTCAATGTTTGACCAGACAGAAAGAAGAATCTCAATCGACCACCAGCGGACATTGGTTATTACTACGCTGGCACAATATGTAGGTCGCATCTGGGGCTGCGTAACTACGTGAATAGCTGCACTCCTCTTTAATCTGCAGACTCGAAAACAAGCCTTGTATAAGTTATGGCGTATGCCTAATTCCTATAATTTAAAAAAATGACCTAAATACAGAACATATAGATTAGTTGATCAATGTGTTTTACATTCACTAGTCTATTTACCGTTGGGGCACCATGCAAGATCTGTTCACCGTCTTTCTCAATTCCTATCTCTCTTTGCCTTTACAGAATCTCCCTCAATGACAGGCCCGTCCATTCCACTACATTGTCTTCCGATCGCTTTTTCTGTCTGCCTCTTCTTCGTTGTCGTGGTACTGTTTCGTGAAGAAAAGCCTTTGCGAGTCCTGAGCACCTTGTACTATGGCCATATTACATTTGTTTACAGTTTGTTTAGTGAAACCTTAAACAGCTGTAATGTATTTGTTAATCTTTCAAGAGTTTGTAAGTAAATTGTAAGCCCCACAATAAGTAGCCTGGATAGTGTGATAAAATTCACATCTTTAATGACCTCTTTAGATTTCATGAAGTCTATCAATGTCTGTAGACACGGCATACAGTTCTACAGTGTACAAAAGGAGTCCGACAATTTAAAATACAGGCCCCCGTCGATAAAAACCTTTATGTAAGAGATCTAAAAATAACCTACACGACTTGAAACGCAAAAATAAAGCCATCTGTTGCCCAGAATATTCCTTGTTCTCTCCTCTCTGTAAGGGTAGCGACAGTAGTAGGTCAGGATAGTTAGTCAAACGAGAAGCTAAAACCAATATAGTTGTGCCAATGACAGAAACGAAAGACTGGAATTCGGAGGGTTGTTTGAAGCCGGATAGAGATGCAAATTTTGCTCATAAGAATAAACATTGTCTCAATGGCTGTAAAGAACATCTCACGAATAATCGTTCGAATGAAGTTTCTGTGAACTCGCTTGATGCCGAATCAAAACACGTGAACCTAGTTTATTGAATCACATATTCACAGTTAGCAATCATATGAGCAGAGGCGATCCCTTGCCTTAATTCTTGTATCTTCTAAAGCAAAATCAATACAACAAAAACAACACAGAAGATACTCTATAATAAATATATCATTCTTACAATAACATTGGCACAGTGGCGTAGCTACCAATGTGCGGGTGGTGCGGACCGCACAGGGCACCAAGTGGAGAGGGGCACCAAATTCCCCCAGTGTGTATTAATTTCTTATTTCCCTGAGCGTTTCAGTAAAAACGACTAATTGTATGGACACGAACAAACATTAACTGTATTTTAAACATGAACTAACGATTTATAAACTAGTCATGTCGCTATTTTGTTTCATCTCCTTGACTATTTCTTCCATACAATGTAAGCTATAGAACAGTTTGAATCTAATTTCCTAGATTTATTTCGGACACACAGTACATGTTGTTACAACATTGATCAATGCTCTGTAATGTAAAGAAAGAGAAGAAGATATGCCAACCTTTTTTTACTTCATTGTTTAGTCCATTGGTTTAATCTAGATATTGAGTTGACAAATATATTTCTAAACTTTAGCTCTTAACAATTGTCTTAGTTTATTCATTTCTTTATGATTCTTTATAGTTTAATTTTGGAAATAATTCTATTGTAATGTCAATATTCTTAAATAAGCTAACCAAAGGCTTGTTTTTTTCGGCAAATGTCAAACGGCGAGAAAGTTCTTAGAAAGTGGATGTGTTATTCGCCAAAAAAAGAATCCTTATTTTGCTTCCCCTGCATACTCTTCTCAGCAAGATTAAGTATCAAATCTTCATTTAAATCCAAAGATCGATTTAATGATTGGTGGAGGTTATCCCCGAAAATAGAAAAACATGAGACCAGCAGAGCTTGCTTGGGAGTAGGAAACAGTATTGACAACAAGGCCCAAGATTTGATTATACAAAAGACGAAAACCTGAAGAGAATCTTGGACATCATTCGTTTTCTCTCAAAGCAAAGTCTACCACTACGTGGGCACCGCGAGCGAGCTGAAGAAGTGTTGGAAGGGCAAAATCAAGGCAATTTCATGGAGTAGTAAAATTACTATCAAAGTACCATCCACTCTTGAGGGAGCATGTGCTTCGAACTAATCGTTGTTCCAGACCGAATACATACATGTCTCCACAAATACAAAATGAATGTATTACAATATTGGGGGATCACGCTAAAAAACAAATCATACAGCAAGTAAAACAAGCCAAATATTTATCTATTATTTTTGACAGTACACCTGACATCACAAAGCTGGATCAAATTTCCCAAATTTTACGGTATGTTGTCATGGATAATGACGGAGTGCAGGTTCGTGAGTCTTTTATTGACTTCATCGACACAAAGGACAAGCATGCTGCTGGAATCGCTGAGATGATTCTAGAGAAACTGCGTTCGGATGGCTTAGACATAATGGCTGCAGGGGTCAAGGCTATGATAATGTTGCGGTCATGAAAGGTCAAAACTACGGTGTCCAAAAACGTATTCTAGAAGTCAATCCCAAAGCACTATTCATTGCCTGCTTTAACCATTCTCTTAATTTAGCAGGAATTCAAGCTGCTGAAGCTGAAGTCAATTCGCCAGAGGAGAAGCCGTCAAGATGGTTAGGAATAAATTTTCTAAAATTATAGAAACTCTGGAGACTAGCAGAGATGAAAATTCATCGACTAGATCTGAAGCAGGTGGATTATTAGTTGCTATTCAGTCTTTTAATTTTCTCACCTATCTTGGATTTTGGGCTCCTGTATTAACTGAAATTAATGATGCGCAAGTCTACCTTCAAAAACAAGGATTGTCTATTCGAGACTGCTCACTCAAACTAAAAACATTAGAGACATTTTTAAGTAGTAATCGAGTGGACATCGCTGAAGCCAGCATTACCTTTGTCGAAAGTGTGAGCTCAGATCTGAGAATCAGTACAGAACCTCAAAAACGTATTGGCCATAAGAAAAAAAATGCCTGATGAGAAAAGTGACGACTCTTTACTTACACACAAAGAAGAGCTACGAAGGGAAATTTATTCTACCTTGGACAGGATTGTTCAAGAAATAATCACCCAATTCGAGCAACTTCATGGTGTAGATAGATATAGATAGATAGATATGAATTTTTGTCGCCTTTCCAGCTATTAAATCCTCAGGTCGAAATCAAGCTCGATAGTACTCCTAGCGACATTGATAATAGTGGATTTCTGCTGGAGCGAAAGAGGCTTCAACGGTTTGTCACAGTCTCATCAAAAGCCTCTGAATTTCCAAAACAAAGACCTGTTGGGCTCTTGAAATTTATAAAAAAAAAATATCAGCTAGATGATTCAGTCCCGAATATCGTCATCACGATTCGCATATTTTTTACTATTGCGGTAAGCGTCGCTACATGCGAGAGAAGTTTTTCCAAACTTAAACTGATCAAGAATTACTTGCGATCAATGATGACAAATTTACGACTCACTAATTTGGCCATTTCGCCCATTGAACAAGAGCTGGTGGAAAAAATTGATTTCGATAAAATTATTGATACTTTTGCTAGTAAGAAAGTGCGTAAAATTCACTTGTAGTATGTTTAAGTAAAAGTGATTTTTTGAATTAACAATATTTGATTAATGAATACATATTATTTTGAAAAAAAAGTAAGGTTTTGCAATGCTATTATTTAGTTAGCTTTTTTTTGGGGGGGGGGGGGGGGCATCATGATGAGGTACCGCACCAGGCATCATATACTCTAGCTACGCCACTGCATTGGCACAGCATACGATAGAGACTCAAGGAAAGTGTTTCCCCGAAGACTGGCGCAGTAGACGAAAAAAGATGATTATATGTACATATTGTAGACAGCGGCTTTGACAGTGTCATATTTGACAAAATATATAGAAGACAGCTGGGTCTTCTCGATATTGTGTAAGATCTGCACAATTCTTTGATCTTCAGATTTGTAGATTATTTTAATGTATGTGAATCAAGCTTGTGTTAAATTTTGATTTATAGTTTTAAAAGCACGTTTGAATAGCTTAAGGTTGAGTTAAAAATAATGTATTCTAGGCTATAGCGTGTCTAGTGAAGGTTTTGAAAAAAAAAATGAAGATGACACATAGACCACTAAGTTATAATGGAGAAAGAAATCCATAGGCTTTATGACAATGCTCTGTGTGATTATAACATTGTGACAATATTTGCGTTGCAATATTTGCGTGACAAAACTTTCGAGAGAGATCCTGGAAAACATTTTTAAAAATTATAAAGAGAGAATTCTAATGAGACAAACTTAAAACATCTCCACAACATTTACTTTTGTCGCGAGTCACACAAAATACCCTCGCAGGTGGCCCTCGGGTCGTAGTTTGCCAGCCTGTGATATGTGTAAACATATATTGTTATATGTGTGCATGTTTGTACGACTATTAGAAAAGGATGAAGATATAACTGTATGCGGAACATATGGATGTTTAGATTACAGCCTCTAAGACATTGCTCAAACTGTTTGGCTAAACTTCACCTTGTGTGATAGGTACTCAGCACTTGCATACTTGTCACACGCACCCTCCTATCGACACTCACCATCATGCCGCACCAACCAAAGCGTCTAGTTGGCATGTCAACAGCTGCCACTGGTAGGTAGTTGTTTCTCCCTCTCCTCTTGCACTAAGCACGTTACTGATGTCGCAGCAAGACCTGATGACGTAGAGACACAGTGACATTTAAGGACTAATGTAGGATGACCCCGGGTCAGAGTTAAGTGCAGATCTGGAAACAGACAAGCGTGCCAGGTAGTTTTTGTTGTTGCTGTTGCTGGATTGTGTGTGTGTGTGTGTGTGTGTGGTAATCTGAAATATAGTTTACAATAGATATTTTTTGTGGACTTAGTATAAAATGTATTACATGGATCACTTGATATCACAACTAATGTCAAATGCATAATTAACTAAGATTGATTAATAAGGAGGAGCAAAACTCTGAGCTTTGAGCAGTGGCGTTACCGTGGAAGGGGGGGGGGGGGGCGAGGAGTGACAATCAAGTTAGAAAAATGCAATTTTGCAATAGAAGATTTTTGTTCAGTGGCTAAATAAAGAGCTCCCGCGACCATCTTAAGAGGACATTTCAAAAATGGCGAATCATGCACGGTTAGGGTAGCAAAATGAACGGGATTCCCTGTGTTCTCGGTCTTCGGTAACGTCTCTAATCCGTGCATCCTGATCGTCCAAACACTGGAAATGGTCGTGTGGTACATAGACATTCACCTGAATCTCTTCCAGACAGAACGATTCTGCCAGGCCGGTGAAAGGAAACTCTTTTTTCCTTCGACTCAACTCTTCCTGACATTTTCAAATAGGTGGGAGAGGTGGTTGAAATGTCTAACTTAGCGATAGGTACATGCGAACTAGACAATGTCAGAACATGTTAGGAATCATGCTTTATTCTAAGCCCACCAAGATGTTTGTATTTAATGTTTAAATTCATTTTAAACAGGATGGAGTACAAAGTGTTTAGGGATGGGAAGGGGGTCATCACGTGACGGGGGATCACTCACAATAAAACATGTTTAATAAAAGACAACAAATCGTTATATGGATTCGTCAGAACTAAAAAGTTTGTGCAGGGCGAAACGTGCGCACACTCAAAACGCGCAGATAAAATGAATGAGTTTGTCCTGGAACTACATAATGACTTGGTGTCATCAAATATGTGAGACTGTTGTATAACGTTGAGACAGATGAGCTCGCACCATTGAACTCGTTCTGAAAGCAAGCAGTGCAGTAGCAGTCCAGCTGTTTCTTGTTTTGTGTTGTGTTTAAATGTTTTGTCCTTGTGTTCAGCTGTCAAAGTTTTGGGCATTCTTGTACCAAAAAAATAGTTACGCCTTCCATTATCTCTTTCTCTCTTCATCACTCTGTTCCTATCACTGTGTACCTGGAACCTTCTCTTCTCCTTCTCTCTCCCTCTCCTTCTCTCTTCTTCTCTTTCTCTCTTCTTGTCTTTCTCTCTTCTTGTCTTTCTCTCTTCTTGTCTTTCTCTTTTCTTGTCTTTCTCTCTTCTTGTCTTTCTCTCTTCTTGTCTTTCTCTCTTCTTGTCTTTCTCTCTTCTTGTCTTTCTCTCTTCTTGTCTTTCTCTCTTCTTGTCTTTCTCTCTTCTTGTCTTTCTCTCTTCTTGTCTTTCTCTCTTCTTGTCTTTCTCTCTTCTTCTTCTCTCCTCTTCTTCTCCTTCTCTCTTCTTCTCTTTCTCTCTTTCCTACCCTCTCTATCTCTGTCTCTATTCTTCCTTCCTTTTTCTTCCTTCTCTCTATTCACATCACTCTTTCTCCTACTTTCTTTATTTCCTTCTCTTTTCTTTCTCTGATTTTCTCTCTTCTCTTCTCTCTTCCCCATCTTACCATCTCTCTCAACCTCTCACGTTCTCTCTTCTCTTTCTCACCTTTTCTTTCCTCTCCTCTTTTGTTTTCTTCCGCTCACTATTTATGTATCTTATCTTCCTATCTTCTCCTCTCTACATTTCTCTCTGTTTTCCGTACTTCTCCATCCTCTTCTTGTCTCTTCTCGCTCTCCTTTTCAATCTTCTTGTGTCTTCTCGCTCTCCTTTTCAATCTTCTTGTCTCTTCTCGCTCCGCTTCTCTCGGCCCTTTGTTTGTTGTTTTTCACCCTCGCCAACTTTATAGCTAATAACATGGCCCTATGAAAAAAAAAATGGCCATTTGTGGTAGTTTAAGTATTTACAGTGCACATCAGTCACCCTCGTTACATCCCCGGGTCCCTGACAAAGTTTCATCCCCCCCCCCTCTCCGTCGTTGGGACATGAGATTGAAATAACATGCGAAACAATAAAAGGAAAACTATTTGCAACTTTAAATGATGCAGAATACTATCAAGCTTGGACATAAACTGTCGGTAATGAGCATCTCCTGTGTTCAGTAATACAAACTCTCTATCAAGCTTGGACATAAACTGTTTGTAGTGAGCAACTCCTGTGTTCAGTAATACAAACTCTGTATCAAACTTAGACATAAACTGTTTGTAGTGAGCAACTCCTGTGTTCAGTAATACAAACTCTCTATCAAGCTTGGACATAAACTGTCGGTAGTGAGCAACTCCTGTGTTCAGTAATACAAACTCTCTATCAAACTTTGACATAAACTGTCGGTAGTGAGCATCTCCTGTGTTCAGTAATACAAACTCTCTATCAAGCTTGGACATAAACTGTAGGTAGTGAGCAACTCCTGTGTTCAGTAATACAAACTCTGTATCAAACTTAGACATAAACTGTTTGTAGTGAGCAACTCCTGTGTTCAGTAATACAAACTCTCTATCAAGCTTGGACATAAACTGTCGGTAGTGAGCAACTCCTGTGTTCAGTAATACAAACTCTCTATCAAACTTTGACATAAACTGTCGGTAGTGAGCATCTCCTGTGTTCAGTAATACAAACTCTCTATCAAGCTTGGACATAAACTGTAGGTAGTGAGCATCTCCTGTGTTCAGTAGTACAAACTCTCTATCAAGCTTGGACATAAACTGTCGGTAGTGAGCAACTCCTGTGTTCAGTAATACAAATTCTCTATCAAGCTTGGACATAAACTGTCGGTAGTGAGCAACTCCTGTGTTCAGTAATACAAACTCTCTATCAAGCTTGGACATAAACTGTCGGTAGTGAGCAACTCCTGTGTTCAGTAATACAAACTCTCTATCAAGCTTGGACATAAACTGTCGGTAGTGAGCAACTCCTGTGTTCAGTAATACAAACTCTCTATCAAACTTAGACATAAACTGTCGGTAGTGAGCAACTCCTGTGTTCAGTAATACAAACTCTCTATCAAACTTAGACATAAACTGTTTGTAGTGAGCAACTCCTGTGTTCAGTAATACAAACTCTCTATCAAACATACAATTTACATTCTTAACGTGATGTCTATCTCCATACATTTTTAAGGGCTTTGATTTATTAATTAACAATAACGTATTTTAATATTAATAATAATTTTATATCAATAAAATCATAAAATTGTATTGAATTGTAACATGTTTCCATATATATATATATATATATATAGAGAGAGAGAGAGAGAGAGAGAAATCATATCCATATATGTCATTAACTATGATGAGAGAAAAAAACACCTATTTTTCTTTTAATTATTAAAACGTGTATCGTTATATAGCTAGAGATTCTCAACAAATTTTACATAAATTTAACTTTGCCTGTAGTTTACCTAA
Organism: Biomphalaria pfeifferi; assembly: GCA_030265305.1. Lineage (NCBI taxonomy): Eukaryota > Metazoa > Mollusca > Gastropoda > Planorbidae > Biomphalaria > Biomphalaria pfeifferi. The sequence goes on along the minus strand of JASAOG010000001.1, from coordinate 3,429,600 downwards.
TTTGTTGCAAAGCTCTTTAGTTCGGATGAATTTAAAAACTAATCTACTAGTTAAACTACTTGGCTTTGTTGGGTCTCTAATGTGTACATTAACAAGAAACAAGAAAAAAAAATTAGGAAAAACTTATGTTACGTATAGTCGTATCATTTAGTTTGGATCAGTCATGTAATTAAATATGTAATAGATTTAGACAACAATAAAAAAATTTATAAAAATTTATTAAAAAAAAGAGGGGAGGGGGGGAAATGCCCTGAATTTGAATTCATGGCTCAAGCCTTCCCATCGTTTTCAAGTCAACACGGTAGCCACTCTGCTAGTGGAGAGACTGGGAACATGGAAGGTTGTATAGCTAGGCTATCTATTGTTTCTTTAGTCCCGTCCTATTTTTCATATTGTGTTCACTAAGACTCAGACGATGACCTATAAAGGAGACCAATTCAGCTTATACCACCACTTCATTCAAGTACAATTTCTTTCCCTTGTTCTAGCTACAAAACAAAAAAAAATTACCAACAGTTAATTAACTTAATGGTTACTTTTTTTTTTTATTGATTCTTGTGTTGTCAGGTAAAAGAAATAATTGTGTAAAATTGCAACTTGATCCGAGATTGGATTTGAGAGAAATATCGTGTAGAAACGTTTTACCAGATAGACAGAGTGAGTTTTTAAAAACCTTTTTTTTACTTTGTTAAAACGTATATCTTCGTATACCTAGAGATTCTCAGAAAACCAGTTAAGTTTGCACAAATTTAACTTTGCCTGTAATTTACTTAATTCGTTTCTAAGCTCCAAGATGAATTTAACAAGTAATCTACTATAGTTAAACTACCTGGCTTTGTTGGGTCTCTACTGTGTACATTAATAAGAAAGTACTAATTCATCCCAAAAAAAATTTCCTGCCAATTTCTCGACATAAGATCATAATTAAGAAAAAAAAAGTCTTAAAAATTGTACAAATAATTAAGAGGTGATGGGATTAATTTTTAAGCTAGTCTTATCTTATCTTATAAAATACAGACGTTACTTCAACAAAAGAAGATGATGACGTCCTACGCGTGTCAAACAAAAATAATCAAAATGTTATTAACAAAGAAAGATTGTTCCGAATTTATTATGAAAATTAAACTGAACACCAAAGAACTGTTTGAATTTGCTCTTCTAATATACATAACAATAATTTTCTTGCTGAAAAGTCGCAAAAATTCATTATAAAAAAACAACAACCTTGTCCCGGATATTTTATGAAAAACATTTTAACTCTAAAAAATTGTTTTGTTTAAAATTGCACTTCTATCTTACACTGCCTTAAATTTTCTTGATAAAACGTCAGAAAATCTCATTAACATTAAATTTGTTCCAGATTTTCAATGAAAACAACTTCTTAACACCAAAGGATTGTATATAAAACAAAAAAGCTCTACGCTAAATTAAAGTATATCTAATTTTCATGCTAAACCATTCTAAAAAAAAATTGATTATTCTATTCGATTATTCCGAGATCCTGAGTATGTATATTTAGGCTATAAGAACTCGTTCGCAACGTCACGTAACCATCGTCAACTCTCTCGTGTTGAAAAAAGACAATTTTTAGTCTTACTAAGCCGAGTGAAATAGTGGATAGGTATTTTTAGTACGCTCATTGCGCTATGGTTCAATTTCTTTGGTGAACCAATTGGAGGTAGGGGTATCAGGGAGGAGGTTTTCCTGCTCGCTTTAGGCGCTCTGCAAACACTAATCTGCTCAAATCGGGATTTTAACTCAAGCTCTCTTGATAGGTGGTCAAGCGGTTTTCACCGTTATGTTCTCTCTTCTCTTTTATGTCTTTTCACCTCTCTCATGTCCTACCACCTTTCCCATGTCCTACCACCTCTCTTATATTCTCCCATATCTCTTAAAATAGGAGAAGTATAGATATTATCATATGATAGGGTGTTAACTTGTTCTTAATGGCCAAAGGAAAAGGGGACATAATAGGTGAACGTATTGATTTTAATTCTTTGTATTTACAAGACTGCGTCCCTTTGTATTCAAGCTTATAAATGCCTTGTTGGTATGCTATTGATTGGGAAAAGGTTCAAGCCTTGAACCACAAACAATCCATGCATCCAGGGTTTTTTTAAAATCAGATATAATGTTTAAATTGCTATAATGCGTATTTATAAATAAATAGTTTTAGTCAGGGCAGGCCATACGAATTGCGGGGCACAATAGATGTTTGCCATGCCCCCTCTTCTATTTTTTGTTTACAAAACAACTATTACTATTAATTAGATTATTATACCAACATGTTATGCATAATACACAGGAAGAAACTCAAACGTAATGGGTGCGTATGGGTTTAATAGTGTTCAATAAAGTTAGGTCAATAGTACGATAGACCTACACTAAATAGTGCGATAGGCCTACACTAAATAGTACGATAGGCCTACACTAAATAGTACGATAGGCCTACACTAAATAGTACGATAGACCTACACTAAATAGTCCGATAGGCCTACACTAAATAGTCCGATAGGTCTACACTAAATAGTACAATAGGCCTACACTAAATAGTACGATAGGCTTACGCTAAATTTGTTAACCCTTTAAGTCCTAACTTGTGATGTGCTAAATGTAAATTGAGATCTATGCGGCATATGATGTCAAGGTTATGTTTCCACGGTCGATAGTCAACGAGGGTGTCGAGTGGCCGGCATGTGTTTTACCTAATTAATGTCAGGTTGGACTCAGGGGCGTCCTAAAATCCCGGAATTCAAAATTCAAGTTTACACGGGACTTGAACCCAACGCCCTTTGGTTTTTAAGCCAAGCGCTTTCCCACTCTACCACCACAACACCCGGAATATGTACGCCTATATAAACGTACTGTATACGACGATTTGAAAGCTACACTATTAAACAATGCATTAAACTTCATCTACTGACTGACAAGCAGGTTTGGTAGTTGAACGTAAAGCGCTTGGCTTCTGAACGGAGGGGGGTCCCTGGTTTGAATCCTGGTGAAGACTGGGATTTGTTTGATTTCGGAATGTTTGGGATCTGAGTTCTCCACGCTCTAATGGGTACCTGACATTAGTTGGGGAAAAAAAAAGGCGTTAACCGTGGGCCACAGAAACAGACGACCTGTACATCATTTGCCCTATAGACCATAGTGACTGAGTGTAGAATTCTACGGGGGGTGGAGTTTAATGACTGACAAATGTTCTTTGCAGAACAAGTACAGACTGTTTTACAAGAAAGACATTTTCAAAAAAAGCTTTATAAAAAAACAAAAACAAAGCTTATACCAAGTGTACTTGTATCAATTAGTTTGTGTCAGTCATGTCATTAAAGTTGTATAGAGATCTAAAATAACAAAATAAATATGTGCTCTTCTTCATGCTTTTAGTTCTCTCGATACGCTGTGATCCTATCAAGTATCTGGACCAGTTGGGAAAATGGAACGGCAGGAGGGGGGGGGGGGAGAAAAAAAGAAATATCTGGGTGCATTTTACCGTAATCGGTTTTTAAAAGCATTTACAAAAAAAAAAGGGGGGGGGGGGTGGTAATGACCTGAATTTAAACTCCTGGTTTACGTCTCCTCAAGCCAACTCACTGCTAGTGAGTCACTCTGCTAGTGAGTTGTGTATGAAAATAGAAGACTGTATTGTTAAGTACTGTTTTGTTTCAAACTTACTTTAAAGCGGCGACCTATAAAGGGGACTAATTCAGCTTATACCACCACCTCAGCCTAGTACAATTTGTTTTCCCTTGTTCGAGATACCAAAAAAAAAAATGAATTACCAAATACTTACAAGAGACCAAAGACATTAGTGTGCAGCTTGGAGGCTGGGTGTCGGAAAAATAACGTGTTTCACTTTTTACCAGACAGACAGAGTGAATTGATATAAGCTTTGTAAAAATGCTACTGGCGATATCAATAAACAGCTTACTTTAACATTAGATTATCAACTGTTTTAATTACTCGTATACAATTTTTTTAAAGAGATATTCCTACCCCCACCGCCCGCCCCCTCTCAATTTTCCCTAAATCTCTCACCTCACTCCATAGTTTTAAATGGTGCAATGAACTATCAATTCAGTCAACAAGATAGCCCAGTGATCCATGAAGCGCCAGTTAGACCCACTGTTGACTTCAATCCCATGTAGTGACTTAACTTGCTTGCTTCAACGAACATCCCAACTCAAGCAGAAACAAAAATATTTTGACCTGTGTTTTGAAAAGAAAAGTTGACAACAAAAAAAAATAAAAAAATAATAATATTGATAAAAAAAAGTCAGGGGAAGGAAGGTAATTATTGTTTTAAAAGTAATTTGAAATTCGTGGAATATGAATAGGGTATGAAACCAGAAAAATAAATTTAAAAAATACTTTAAAACAAAGATTATCTAAGGGGAAGAGCGGTACACCCACTCACATGCCTCACAAAAATGTAGAAATCATTTAACTTTTTCGATATCAAACTCTGAATAAGTTAGTAATAAGTAATTGACTATTTGGTTAATCTTTTTTGGAATTAATGCCCATCTACATAGGTACAATAAATAATTGTTTTAAGGTTCATCTCAATACGAGAATGGGTCTTTGAGAAATAACGCGTATACTTATATAGGGGACAAAGTTCCAAACATTTAGAGCCATATCTCTGAATTCAACTCAACTCAATACGAGAATGGGTCTTTTAGAAATAACGCGTATAATTATATAGGGGACAAAGTTCCAAACATTTAGAGCCATATCTCTAAATTCAACTCAACTCAATACGAGAATGGGTCTTGGAGAAATAACGCGTATAATTATATAGGGGACAAAGTTCCAAACATTTAGAGCCATATCTCTAAATTCAACTCAACTCAATACGAGAATGGGTCTTGGAGAAATAACGCGTATAATTATATAGGGGACAAAGTTCCAAACATTTAGAGCCATATCTCTAAATTCAACTCAACTCAATACGAGAATGGGTCTTGGAGAAATAACGCGTATAATTATATAGGGGACAAAGTTCCAAACATTTAGAGCCATATCTCTGAATTCTGAAGAACTAATTTCGCTTGTCGGTGTTTAACTAAATGATTCCTAATCGAGTTATTAATTGACCAATTGGTTATTTTTTTTAAGATTGTTTCGTGCATTATCTTCGACAATGAATAGGTGTGCAAAGTTTCAACATGATACTGAAAAGAACGTCGGAGAAATAACGTGTTCAACATTTTGTACCAGACAGACTGAGAGATTGAGTTGATATAAATTTATTTTTACAAATGAAAAAATAAAAGAAATCTTCAATCTTATTTAATCACAAAGTTATTTCCAATCGCACATTGAGAAAATTGAGTGGGATGCGCGGGAAAGTGAGTTAAACCGCTTGGCTACCTTGGCTCAGTTGTACTTGCTGAGCGACTAAAGGCAGCACGTATGCAATCTCCAAATATCGTACTATTGACACACATCCACAAAGGAGATTGACCATAGCGCACTGAGAATGCTTAGCACTACCGATACGCTATACAAAAGCTTCTGGTCAAACAATATAGCCTCCCTTTAATTTGTAATCTACTGTTTGTCTCCCTTGAATGTCTATAATATCGTTGTTGTGTATTCATAAAGATTTACCTACTTTCTACAAAGCTTATAACAACTCGGTCTGTCTGTACAAATTGTGAACATGTGATTACTCCCACACAAATTAGAGATGTGGAAGAGATGTGGAAGAGTGACTGAGGTGGGAGGATACGAGAGAGGTAGGAGGACATAAAAGAGGTGGAAGGACATAAGAGGTGGAAAGGAATGAGAGAGGTGTCTGAACAATAAGATGTGCTATGACATCTGAAATGACTGAATCACTTGATGTGAATGCCAAGTTTTTGACGGCGGCGCACTTTGTGCCACAACTAGTTAGAGACCAGTGTTTCATTGAAGTGCCCTGGGTATAATTTGCGCCCTGGGGGGTCACATAAAAACCCTGAGCCATGAAAATGGGTTGCGTTCCACTCGTCCATTCCTACTACTCCCCATTTTAACATATAATACGTTGGTAGAAAAGATAGAAACATCTCGTGACGGTCTGCGCATACTTGGAGTTCGAACTTCTCTTACTCACTAGCAAGATCGTTACGATATCGATTTAGTCCTAATAGGGTTCTAAGCTATATGAGATATGAGGCCTTTTGTAATCAGCTTGAGAGAGGTGTATTCCTTTGCGCTTTCTTCCAAACATTTTGTGGGGATGTGGGTCCAAAGCTATAGCCAAATGTTGCCTGTATTGAAGGTGTTTTCACCGTCAAGCAACTAGCGTCCAGCCTGGTGTAGGTCAACGCTATTTCGGTTGCTATTGAGTTCTATCGCTGTAACAAATAGTTCAAAGACAACAACAACAAAAATACGGGAGATAATCAGATCACGATAACAATTGTTGTAGCCCCTGACAACGCGAGAACAACAATGAGGAACCAACAAAATTTTTTTTTAAAAGGCCAAGATTTTATTGTTCGTCAATTACCCAGAACATCGCAATACGGATACAGTTCCTTGCCCGAGGGAGGGATGGTAGCTAACCTCAGCACGTGCGTCTCGCGGGGCGAACTTATTTCGTGAGTTGTCCCTATCAAAAGGAAACTTTCTGTTCAGGGAGATCATCAAACCGACGCACGTGTTTTTACGGCAACCCTTTTCCAACTCCCCATCAACCCCCCACGTAAATACACACACATCGTGCCCCTTCATATACCCCCCCCCCCCCAAACTGAAGCCACAACGAACAACGGGATGAACGGGTTTCTAGACTCTCGGACAAGTTTATAGCCACCTCGCCAGGACTAAACAATGCCTAGTTAACAACTTCCACGTCCAGGGGGCGCCAGGGGTGTCGCATTACGCTGACAGTTAGGGCTTTGAAAAATAGCACCCATTTTCTTTTTTTCACGGCCGTGGGGCTAAAAGAAATCAATGTATAACTTTGGAATTGAGGTTTCAAATGTAAATAGTGAGGTGCTATCTTAACGACTGAGTCGTTTTTACAATTGAAATTTAAAGAATTTTTAAAATATCTTTTAACACCTTTTTAGTAGACACAAAAAGTTGGGGGAGGGTATGGTAACATAACTATAGCTTTTCTTTCAACAATTACATTCATAATATCGTATACCTGGAGCTCTTCTTTGATGGTTAGCGCCCCTGGTGGGGATGCTCCACTTCGCTGCTTTATGTTGCTTGCTTGATGTGTGCCGTTGTGTGACTGATGGTAGTAACACCCTCAAGCAAAAGAGTGGCGACCCGTTAGACCAATTGAAATAAATTGAAATGATTTTTTTTTTCACTATTAATGTTTTTCCTCACGCGAAACGTGCAAATAAAAGATATTCAATGATTTAATACAGGTTATTAGCAAGGTTAGTTAGGTCTATCTATCTATATCTGTCTATCTATCTATCTATCTATCTATATCTATCTATCTATATCTATCTATGTATCTATCTATCTATTTGCTGGTACTGTGATACTTGAATGACACAAAGACACCGACTAAATAAACTAATGAAAGAAAGCATCTTACACAACTCAAACACTGCTGCCATCTCGTGGAAGAACTTTTTCATGAAAGATGTCTTTCCAAATCATCTATAATCCTTTAAGACAATTGGCACCCACTAGACCCCACTAGACCCCACTAGACCTACTAGACCCCACTAGACCCCACTAGACCCACTAGACCCCACTAGACCCCACTAGACCACAGATACATCCGATTTAGACGACGTTTTCGTCTCCCCTTCCATTAAGGCTTAGAACAGAAAGATTTAAAAGTTGCATTTCCAGTCAGGATGTTTCAAGGTTTATTCGTCCTCACTGACTCCGACTCCTCATAGGAGCCCAGTTCATAAAGCGCTGGTTGTGTGTGTGTGTGTATGTTTTGTGTATATTGTCTGTATTTGTATCTATACTATTATTGTTATAGCAGTAAGCTATATACAGTAATTTACACTTGTTTGATTAAACCAATAAAATAGTGTTGGATAATTGTCAGGGCTTTGAGAATATATAGTATAAGAAGCCTAAAAAAGAAAGAGACTTAGACCAAGAATTATAACACAATATTCCTATTTTTCTTTGCATATTTACATCAGAAATAAATTAAACTGCTTCGCGCCTCCTCCCCCCCCCCCCCTTTTTGTGTCCATTATGGTGCAGCCCACTGTTTGAGAAAGCCTAAAAATGACCTGGCTAGATCAAAGGGTTATCTTGTTGTCTGTATTGTGCTAGTGCCTCTTGACGTCCTGACTCTTGAGCACATCACCTACACCGGGATTCGAACCCACAGCCACTTACTTCGTTCACACGTTGGGCCCAACCAAACTGTGAGAAGCAGATCGCAGACAAGGATTTGGTTTGGACGCGAGGCTTCAAGTGAGGCGCTTGAGTGGACACTTGTCCAACCTGTTTGGCTTTCGCCTTTACTTGTAGTGTTTGGTGTAGTGTTTCATGGCCCAGTCGAATACGTTCATTTACTGTCCCCCCCCCCCCCACATCTTCTCCCTCTGCTTTTCCTTTCAGAGAATATATTAGGTACTCTCTCGCTCACAAAGACCAAATGTAGCTGGCTTGGGTGATGTCCCTCTGACAGACTGGTCGGTCACAGGCGGAGTGATCTCCCTGGACTCGAGGCCTCTTGGCGGATTCAAAAGATTTGTGATAATTGTTTTTTTTTCCCCTCTGCGTTTTGGTCACCTCCCCCTTTCTCTCACTCACACAGACTTTTTGTTTATGGTTCGCTAATCGATAAATCGATCACTCTTTTCGTCATTAAGTCACTTTATTTCTCTCTTTCTCTCGCTGTCCTTCTGTATATGTCTCACACTGTCTCTCTCAATGTCTCTTTCTCTCTCTTTCTCTCTGACTGTCTTTATCTCTCTCACACTCTCTCTTTCTCTCTGACTGTCTCTATCTCTCTCACACTCTCTCTTTCTCACTGTCTCTCTCTCACTCTCTCTCTTTCTCACTGTCTCTCTCTCACTCTCTCTCTTTCTCACTCTCTTTTTCTCACTCTCTCTCTTTCTCACTGTCTCTCTCTCACTCTCTCTCTTTCTCACTCTCTTTTTCTCACTCTCTCTCTTTCTCACTGTCTCTCTCTCACTCTCTCTCTTTCTCACTCTCTTTTTCTCACTCTCTCTCTTTCTCATTGTCTCTCTCTCACTCTCTCTCTTTCTCACTCTCTTTTTCTCACTCTCTCTCTTTCTCATTGTCTCTCTCTCTCTCATTGTCTCTCTCACTCTCTCTCTCTCACTGTCTCTCTCTAACTGTCTGCTTCTCACTCTCTCTCTTTCAGACTTCTCTCTCTCTCTCTCTCTGTCATTATTTGTGTCATCTTTTTATTTATTACACCAAAATCCGAAAAACAAAATGTGTTAAGTCATAATGTGACTTTATTTGTTTAAACGTTCTTTACCCAGTCTTAACAAAATATGCGCAATCCGATGATCCCAATTGTTTCAATCTGCGTATAAATAGTTTGAATTGATGTGTAAATAGTTTGAATTGATGTGTAAATAGTTCTATAACTTCATTTGCAGATGTAGAGCTCGATCTCAACGAGCATAGAGTCCAACTTCCGGCATCCAACTGGAAGAGGAATGCCCATTTCACTATTTTATTCCAAACAAGCTCAGTATATCAAACTTGAAAGTGACTAGAAAAACATGCAAACAAAATGTAACACCGTTGACCAAAGCAAAAAAAAAAAAATGGAAGAAGTTGCCATGGGAACTGTAAATAACATAGTAAAGGTGAAGGACGCTACAGATTGCGTGGAACGATCAGCAGAACTGAAACTCAAACCCCTCCCCCCAAGAAAAAAAATCCACTACCATCACTTGTGTTCTAAATCAAAACAAAAAACCAGTGTTTTTTTTTTTTCTTATATTGAATTGAACTCATTTTTACCTAATTTTGTGTAATTGTTTACATCATATTTGTGAACTAGGTATTGGGTGAGAGTCAAATGATGGGCTCTTTAAATCGGATACAAGGCGTTGAATAAACTCTAGCCTCGTGTAACAGACTACCCCCAGCACATATAAAAGAAAAGGATTTTATTACACAACAATGGGGCTGATTACCACCCCCACCCCCTCACTCCTTCACCCATTTCTTTTCCCGGCTTCTTTAGCGTTATGCACATCTGGAGAGGGGGCATGAGATGTGAGGGTGCCAGGGCAGCTCTGGGACTTGTTTTCCTTGTGTACCAGGGGCGGTAATGATAATTTCTCTTCCCTGCAATTATGTATCGGGTGTTTTATACTTTATTTTTTCGGCAATGTGCTGTTCTTTACGACTGGCACCTGGGGCGGTAACGCCCATCTTCGACTCCACCTCCGAATTAAATGATTGGGGTTTTCATTTTATGACATAAAAGACAAGAAGCTTTAGTTAGATGAGCCTATTACATGTGTTAGGATATTAAGTGACTAAATAAACAATCGAATTTAGTTCCAATGGATTCTCTTTGAATAGTTTTTGAAGTATCGTGATGATGTGAAGGAGATCAAAATACACGCTATGAAGGTCCATGAGGTCACAGTGTCCGTGTTCCAGATTTAAAAGTGCGCACTGACAGTTACAAGAGCGCAAATGTTAAAATGCAATCTTAAAAAAAAATACTTTTTTTTTTAAAGTTTATATTAAGTGTAGATGTATCAATTCATTTCAATCAGCCGTGTGGCTGTGTCCTAGAGACTCTAACAATCAATTCAATCTGTTTGCGATTTGAAGCTAGTTGGACTCATTGTTTTTGTTGAGCTTCATTTTAGGTTTTTAGCTTTCTCAATGCTCTATAATCCTAGCACTTGTATGCACCAGTTAGAAGGGATAGGGGGAGAAAGAAAGGGACATTTGGGTGATGTATTTATTTTTTAAAAAGTGAGCGCCCTGAATTCGAACTCGGGAGCTAAGGCCTTCTCAAGCCAACACGCTAACCACTGGGCCAGGGGGCTGCTTCTGAAAATAGGTTTTATAGTTATTTACAAACTTTTCTTTCTACAAACAATAAAGGGGACTAATTCAACTTATACCACCTTATCAGTCAAATAAAATTTCTTTCCCTTGTTCAGGATACAAAACAAAATAATTAATAACCAATAGTTAATTAAATAACTGTTGTTGTTTTTTTTTTCAATTGATTATTGTGTTGGCATGTAAAAAAAAAATAATTGTGCAAAATTTCAGTTGGTTTCGGGTTTGGGAGTTGAAGAAATAACGTTTAGAAACTTGTTACCAGACAGACACACAGACAGACACACAGACAGACACACAGACAGACAAACAGACTTGTTCTTCTTCCTAAACTGTCAGGTAGAGTTGAGCCTTCAGCTCTTGAAACTCTAAGCCAGCAAAAGTGAACAAGAGCTCCCTTTCACTGGCCTGAAAGAGAACAGTGTACACTGTACTGTAGACAGACAGAGTGAGTTAATATGAGCTTTATAAAAACATATTTTTGATTTCAATGATTAAATATTATGCTGATTTCACAAAAGGTTGTTAAAATTGTAAACAAAATCCGACCAATTTGATTTATTTAATCAGGTTGACTTTTTTTTTTTTTTTTTAGCAATAAAATACAATACAAAAAGTGAGGAATTGACAACGATATGGACAAATGTGGGGGCTCTATAATGCAACCAAAAGAAAAACGAAAAGGAAATGAAAAGATGAAGATTGGGAGAGATTATGGACTGGACAAACTAAACAATGTCAAGGACGCCATGTTCAAATATCAATGAATGTTGCCTATAAAATACTAAAACTACTTTGTTTAAAAAAGAAATGAGCCTAGAAATTGTATTCTACAGTGAATTTTTATATTTTGTACACCGGATATAACAAAAAGCTTGTTACTAATTTTACTATTCTAATTAAAATCTTCCATTTAAGCTGGAACATCTTACATACATCAAGGCATTCTTAAACACCAACACAGGTTCATTTCATTTCATTTGAGTGTATTGAAACCAATCATAATAGACTGTGTTTGAATGTTTATGTTGCAACCCCTCCCCTTACCCAGCCCATGCATATTCCGTAAAATCAATCATATATTTACCCACATTAATTAAACATAGGAAGAACAAAATGTGTGGATGTGTGTCACGTACACAGCCACCCAAGGTTACCAGCCAGAATTTGTTAGCTCGGGGAATTCCATCACGCGGCAGAGCTATGTGTCAGAATAAATATGATTGGTTTTGAAATATTAATTATTGTACATTGAGCTACATTTATTGGTTGGCATTGCAACGAGGGGATGTTAGACACGTGACAACGCTATACCCGGGGAAAGATTCTAGATTACCGCCAGTATCGTACGGAACGTGTTAGGATTCAGACGTATATTTTACATTATTGTGTAGATCATTTGTTTATTAGAATTATATTTATTCTGTTATATTGAAGTACATTTAACCATTGTAATTATTTGTGAATAGCTTTTCCAAGTTTTGAATAAAAGCATTTGTTTTAGACGAAGAGAAGTTTCTTCATTGAATATAGTAACATACTTAGATCGACTTAGCGATTGGCAACTTCTAGATTATCCTCGTATCAACTGGCAACATTCTGAATTATCGTATTATCAACTAGATCTAGCTACTTCTATACGATCATCTTATTAAAGACAATTTCAAGATCCTCGGCAATTACGATCATTGATTGTGCTTCAACGTGACATCTTGACATCAAGTTTGATTGTAACATCTAGCACTGTTGATGATCGTAACAATGTGATATCCCAAAACATGGGGGTAGGGGTGACTTGCGGAAGGCTCGGTGGATAGGTTGGGAATCGATGACTCTATTTTAATCTCTTAGGTAGGAATAGTTTGCATTTAAATTCTACTTTAACAACTGCTGTGCAAATATTCACGAGTTATATGCTAAGTAACTTAAGAATGTGTGGCTTGCGAGATGAAAATTGATCAGCCTCACTCTCTCGCCCATTGAACAGGGTCCAGACAAGTGGAGTTGGTTTGGGGTGCAGTGAACGACCACTTGCTACAGTGCTCGGAACATTCCACTCTTAGACAGAGTCACTAAAAGAATAATTGAGAGACAGAGAGAGTCACTAAAAGAATAATTGAGAGACAGAGAGAGTCACTAAAAGAATAATTGAGAGACAGAGAGTCACTAAAAGAATAATTGAGAGACAGAGAGACTGAGATAGTTACGAAAGTATTAAGAAAAAGAAAGGGACAGAATGAGATTAAGAAAAAAGACTTGTCTTAAAAGAATAATTGAAAAGAAGAGACAGAGATAGAAAAGGAGAGAGAGAGGATTCACTAAAAAAAATAAAAGAAAAAAAAAGAATGTTACAACGGAAGCGGAAGTATTTAATCACTATCATTTGTAAAAATCTACTTCCTTTCTTTTTGCGTCACTAGTGATTCGTAAAGCGTCACCGACCTATATATATTAAGTGCACTTGCCTAAACAATTGTTCAAGTAGTACCCTGCACTTCCCCTCTCCAGATCGAGAAATCTCATTACGTCTTGCTATCAGTTTCGGCTTGCTGAACATTAGGACAAAATTGATGTCTATACAATGAATTACTTTAAAAAAAAAACTTTTTGTTTGCTTTTGCTTTTGTCATGGCCCTCCATTCCCAGTGTGGCCGTGACGCTGTTTAATTGAAAGAGAAGGGCCATCAAGGCAAACAGAATAGGGAACGTGAATCAAAATGGGAAATTCCCAATTTACCTCCACCAGAAAACAATACAAAGAAGAAGAAAAAAAAAGTGTCAATGCAAAGAATGGCATGGAGAGGGGGGGGGGGGGACAACACCACGAAACTAAGAAGGTGAAAGCCATGACCTACTTAAAAGTGTGTCATAAGGGCGTCGTGCAGTGTGACCTAGATCTATATACACCAACTTGCAGTCGGAGGCCAGAAGAATTAAAAACTCCAAGGTGTAAACAAATGTAACCAAGCGGCAAGCAATGTCAGACAGTTTGGGGGCCGATTAGGTCACGTAAGAGGAAAAGGGGGTGCATTAAAAAAAGGAGAGAGGTGGCGGGGTAATGATGATAAAAGAACACGTGCCCCGGTACCGTTTCTTACAGGTGTAACTAGAGCTCAAAAACTTGTGGACATTGTCAGAGATGAAACAGAAACGTAGCATGGTTGCAAAAGTGAAAAATTATCGTCTGCGCTTGAGCGCGCATGGGACTAAAACTGGCCTCAACTCACAGTGTTTAAACTAGAGCTGGTACTCACGCTGCACTTAATGTAAGGATGCTTTTAAAGAATGTTTTGTTCAATGGGGAAGAAGGAGTGCCTGAGACATGGGGGCGGGGGGGCCCAGCAGAATGAAAGTATAGAGTAGTCTATGGAGAGAACATCAGAAGGACGCGGTGATTGAGTTGTTTAATCTTCCCCTGATCTCTAACGAGTTGAGAGGCAATGGGAAACAGAGAGACTGGGTGTGTGTGTGTGGGGGGGGGGGGGGATCAGTTGGATAACTTTTAGATCACAAAGCTCATACATAATTTGGTGGGGGGGGGGGGGGGGGGGAAACAAAAAAAAACGTTTGAGAAACTTTTTGATCAAATTAATGAAAAAAAATAAAATAAAAGATTCAGATGATAAAGTTTTACAATTCAATGCAACTAAATGGAGAAAGTAAAATGTGAACTAAGTTTTTATTAACCAGCACAAGACTATTTGAAAGTAACGCTCACTCTCTTTATTACTCTCTTCAAATCGTTTTCTTTTGACCTCTTTCTCTCTCTCAAATTCTCTCTCCCCCCTCTCTCTCTCTTTATTTTTTTAACCCTTTTCACTTTATGTTTTTTTTTTAAATTATTTCCATTTCTCTTTTACTCTTTTTCTACAACGTGCTCTTTTCTCTTTCTTTAGTTTTCCTTCTCTGTTCTCTGTTTTTCTTTCTTTTTTCTTTCTTTTTCTCTCTCTCTCTCTCTATTTTTCTCCCGTCTTTATTCTTGCTTTTCAATCTTTCTCATTTACTCATTCTCTTTCTCCCTTTCTTTTCTCTTTTGTCTTTTACTTAGCCTTTCTTTCTCTCTTTCTTTATCAATCTGTTGATGTCTGTATCTTTCAATTTGCTTTCTTTTTTTTTCTCTTACTTTTTCTATGTTTCTGTTTCATCTCACTATTTCTCTCTCTCTCTCTCTCTCTCTCTCTCTCTCTCTCTGTCTCTCTCTCTCTCTCTCTCTGTCTCTCTCTCTATCTATCTATCTTTCTTTTAATAATATGTTCTTAACGATTTGGGGATTTTTTTTTACAAAACTTATATCAACTCACTCTATCTGTCTGTCTTTCCGTCTGTTTACCTGTCTAGTAAAAAAGTTTGTACACGTTATTTCTCCCACAACCAATCTCGGATCAAGCTGAAATTTTTCAAAATCATTTCTTTTATCTGACAAATCTAATATGACTTTAAAAAAATTAAACAATTAGTTAATTAAATGTTAGTAATTAATTATTATGTTTAGTATCTCAAACGAGGGAAAGAAATAGTACTTGACTGAAGTGGTGGTATAAGCCACTCTAAATTGAAACAAAATAATATATAATTATTCAATCTTCTTTAGCCAGAATACCTCTCTAGCAGAGTAGTTACCTTATTGACCAGCAGGAGGCTAGAGCCACGAATTCGATTTCAGATCGTTCTCTCCTTCATTTATTTATTTATAATTTTTGTTTGTTTTGCAAATGCTTTTAAAAAAAAAACTACGGTAAAATCCACTTACATAGCACTTTCTTTCTCCCCCCACCCTCCAAGTGATAGTATGGTAGCGTATTGAGAAAGCTAAAAGCATGAAAAAAAAATACAATTATCAAAAATATTATTTATCTCACAGATTAGTGAAATGGTCTTTTTCGTAATCCACCACAAGATGTAGATCTTGGAGAATAAGATTTTACATTCCCGTCACTTGTTGCAATGGTCAAATGTAATTCACATATTGGGAATTTCAATCATTCATTTTCTTTTCAAAAACTTGTGGAGATTTAGGAAGACTTTGGTCAGGACTTTTAAAACATCTCTTGAAGAAAAGTAGGATTTGATCTAGTCTGTATTATTTCTTTAGGGAAAATAGTTACAAAGGAAAAAAACATTTTTACAGGAACGTTTATTAATAAAAATGTCTGGTTCCTGTACATATGAATGTTGGTATTGTTTTAATCTTTTTTTTCCTTAAAATGATTTTATTCCCAACATTTTGTAGGCTAAAGACAATTGTATTGGTCTTCAATAAAATAATAAAATCATGTTGTTACTTATTTTAAAATGTATTTTATTTTAGCGTTTATGTCAAGCCAATGAACATGTTTGTTTGGGGAACAATCATTCCTCTCCAAGCTTCTGGTACTTTCGCCGCGGAGAGGAGGGAAAAAAACACACAAAAAAAAGTCATTTCTAGTCAAATGAAGTGACCTGATATGACTAAACATTTAATCGTTGTTAGAAGATGACGGCCAAGATTTGCACCTTTGCACGAGAGTGGATGAAGCTCAATCCCCAGGTGATTGAGCGGAGCTAGGGTCCATTAGAATAGCTACCGTCTAGCACGACTGAACCCCCCAGACTATGCCTGTCTACTAATCTCACTCTTGTCGCTAAGCATGAAGCATTAAGCCAGACCATCTACCAAACACCTCGCCCCCCCCCCCCCCCCCTTTACAGAGGACGCGAGAATGACGAGGGAGCGGGAGACATATTTGTGTCACAGATCTCTCTCTCTCTCTCTGTGTAGAACTACGGAGTCCTCCTCTTTCATGGAGTTAGGAGAAAAGATAGAGCTCTCCAGATGAGAGAGATTAGATTTGGGCGATGTTAGGCCAGGGGGAAAGTGGACACTTGGGGTCAGTATCTTTTTTTTTTCTGAACTCTCCTATACAATTTTTTTTTAAACAGTAGAGTGACGATTAACCCTAGGTATGTTCATATTTTAGTAGGCTGAAGCCAGGTCGGTGTCTGGGTCAAATCAGTCTGGGGGAGATACTGCAATATGATGACGCTGTTTTCGGTCCCCTGGACTTGAATGAAATGGAAACTATTGTCCCCGGTTTCAGACAGGAAGAAAAAGTGAAGGGCTCGTGACTTTTATCTGATCAACACACGCGGAGTATTACCAGAATTTGACTGAAACCAGTGTCACGGCGCAAGGATACAAGGATGGAAAGTCCGTGATCTGGCATCATCAAAGTAATATCTCTAAGAGTTGAACGTGGCTTTTATTTGTTATTGTTGCTACTTATCTGATGATTGTGTGTATACCAGATTAATTTACATTTTAAATTTTGGCCAGGACTTGGCAACATGAATGGATATCAATTTTATTCTATTAAAAGTGTGTATTAAATATTCAACCTTGACACTGCTTGTGAACTATTCTATTTTTTTTTTCTATCGCTATCTGATATTTTTAAGACCATCAACTCCTAGGGAATCCTTTAATTTTCAAAAAGTAGCAATAAAAATCTAACCGGCCAATTCCAGATGTAAGACACTTTAATTTAAAAAGCTATATAAAAGCTATAATAATAAAAAATAATTCAGCGGGTTTACTCCTGGCG
This sequence comes from Biomphalaria pfeifferi, assembly GCA_030265305.1. Taxonomy (NCBI): domain Eukaryota; kingdom Metazoa; phylum Mollusca; class Gastropoda; family Planorbidae; genus Biomphalaria; species Biomphalaria pfeifferi. Next base: position 3,412,012 of record JASAOG010000001.1, on the reverse strand, counting down.
ATAATAAATCATTAAAATAATCAGAAAAATAATATTAAAAAAAAAAAAATTCATATTTTGTGAAGCTGATGGTGGTCTATAAATTTTTATTTTATATTTCTTATACTACATTATTGCTCTGCGCCTGGCGTCATCTGTACATTTAAATGTATCTTCTAACAGACCAGCTCATCACTAATAAGATGGCACACAAAAATGTTCATGTACATCTATTTATGTTTCAGAAAAAAATATAAACCTTTATTTCATCTCGAAAACGGCTCTACCAAGTTTTCTAGAAATTTGATAGCTTATATTTTTCACACAGGAAAAACCCTGGTTTAACCTTTTTTTTTTTCCAAAAATATTTAGTACGATCCCATTCGTATTCAATCATATTCGAATCCGCTTTGATCGTATTCGACCATATCCAATCTGAGATCCGATTTGAGTTGATCAGATAAGATAAGATGAGATCCGATCCGAATGGAACGAGAAACCAGAGACCGCCTTCGACTTCATACAGTGGGAATAGATTTTAAAGTATCTTCTCTCTCTGCTGCTACTTGTAGGCTGGTGGCTTTGGTCTTTCGTTTCTTTTTGGTTTGGGGGTGGGGGGGGGGGGAGGGGGGGGGGAGGGGGTCCTTTGGTACAAATATAACCTGCCTACAAAATTAGAAATTTTGAATCTCTATCTCGATTCACGTTGAAACGTTGCTTAACTATCCTTTGTCCCTAGCAAAACAAATTCACCAAAATATTAATAAACTAGACAACGAAATAGTGGTCCAATATCAATTTTTGTTTGATGTCGATAAAGGGAAATAGATTATACATTATTGAGATATATGGCTGTGAACGTGGAGTTTTCCCCCTAAGATAAGTTTTTTTTTTATGTTGTTTTTTTTTTTAAGATCATGAATTACAAAGTAGTTATTAAAATGTAAATTTTTATGACCACATTTTTTATAACATAATATTTGATTATAAGCACTTCAAATTCTAGTTCATTAGTTCCAAAAATGTCGCACTTTATTCCACTAATTATGATTATGTTTCGGTCTCGTTTTTTTTTTACTTCTTAGAGAACGTAGCGGTCAGTCTGGCAGGGACTACTTAATTAGTTTAGAAGAGATGCACTAGATTCAAGATGGACACTGGACCAGGTGTCCGAGGCTCCTCATTCTCCAGACATCAAAGCGAAATAGAACAATGGAACCCAGTTAATCGTCAGCAGCCTTGTTTCAATGCCCTGCTACTTCAGGCCATTGAGAAGGCTTGATAGTTGTTCATATTTTTTTTTGTTGTACTGCATGTAGCCATTAAGTAGCCATCGTGTAGCTGGTTGTGATAGCAGGGCGGTGTAGCGGGACCAGAAATGTGTTTTGATTAAGGCCCACCCTCTTCTGATCCCTACTCTCCAAGTGTCGAGGAAATAATACGTTGTAATTAGTGTGTGTGTGGGGGGGGGGGGTATGAGGGTGAATAAAAATAGGGGTTAACCTTCTGCTTGTCTTATCGCTTGAAGATGACCAGTGGACATCAAACTAAACAGACCAGGATAAGGCTTCGTTCTATCACATGATCAGTGCATCAATCGCCCCTTCACCTCCACCCCATTTCCCAGCCTCCCATTTTTTTTATCGCCGCTTTGGGAAAAACTGATATTGTTTTTATGCTGTCTGTTTAAAGGCCTATGTACGTTATCTGTCCGCCTGTCAAGTGTAAATTTCGTAAAATAAAGTGCAATCGCCTTGTGTACTTGAAATAGAGTTCCTAATACGCTGTACTTTTGCACATATTGTGTGCATATTCTTTAGAACCATTTCAACCACTAGATGAGAAACAAAGTGCATAGTACATTAGATATTTCTTAGGTGATATGTTCAATTGGAAAATAGAAATCATCCTTCAATTACTTTTCAACATTTTTGAAATAGGCGTAATGCTATTTATAGCCCTTACAAATTTTTTTCCTTTGTTTTTTTTTTTTTTTTTTTTTTTTTAAACTTGAAGGGTTCAAATCCTCTCTTGCAAAATCACTGGACAGAAACCCTGATATACACGCGTCGCGCATGTATGTCACAGTGCAGGTCAAGAACTTGTGGTTTCCTGAACCTTTCAAAGCGCTCCTTGTGTTCCCAGACTTCGTGGGCTTTTGGGGACTTTCCCAGCACTCAAACCATTTCTCCAAAGCGTAAATGGAACTCACAGCCTTCTCGTTGGCCCAATTAGTCTTCACCAGTGTTGCCAGGAGTCACACATATGTGACTTGGTACCCACTCCATTAATACCAGAATGCCATAGCGTTGGTTAATATCGTGTGATGCAAGGATGACAGTGTCAATATTGGGGGGCCATGGACCATGGTTTAGCAAAGCCTTTAATACAGGTTTCGAGTCAGTGACAATGACAATCTATGTTGCCCTCACATGTCACTCGCCGAGTCAAGAATATTATGACTTTTGAGGCTTCACAGATCGCCATGGTCCATGCATCGAATCTGCTAATACTACCACATGGTCCAAAAGTTTTACTGAGTCAGAAACAGAAAATTCAATGTAGGCTCCGTAGCCTTCTCTAATTCTGTTGATGCCAACCAATCCATATATGACAAAATGGCACGGGGCTTGGAGGCATTGATGGTCTTCATGCTAGTATTGGAAGGTCTTAAGATGAATACCTAAGCTTAGTGGCGTTAGGGTCCACTACTTTCAAGCGTATATCTGGGGCCGACAACAGGCGGGGAAAACGTTGAATGTTTTGTTTGTTGGTGGAGAGGCCAGGTTTAGCACCAAGTCTAGAGGCATGGTGCATCCAGAGACTTCTTTGGCATCTCCATCCAGCCACTTTATAGCTGGAAGGTATTCATCCATTCCTTTATAACGCTAAAAACAAGTTAGTACTGTTAAGGTTTAGTGGGCATATTAGCCATTAATATATTTTAATAATAATTAGATGAGGGGGGAAGGGACAATTTAGGTAATGTTTGGGTTGTGTATGATCTAGTGATCCAAAAAGCTTATTACGAAACAAATTGAGAAATATCCAATAATTATCTAACAAAATCAGCTTATGATTAAGAATGGTCTAATACTGATTAATTCGAGTTTGTGTTTTACGTAATGCTTAATTACGACTGACCCCAATGGCCGCCTAGGAGTTTGTCTGCGTCGTAATGTACAACTGACTTACAGGGGGCGTATAAGAGTTAGTGACGTATTTTTTTTAGTAAGACTAACTTACAGATTCGGCCAAGGAGTTTGTCTGCATCTTATTGTTGCGGGTAAGTAAATCTGACCCACATGTGCCGCTTAAAGAGCGTGTGTGTGACATATTTTATAATTACGACTGACCCACAGAGCGACCTAGTAGTTGCCTGCGTTGCCCTACAGGGCCCAAATAGGAGATTGTGTGTCTTATAATGTCCGAATACGGCTGACCCCCAGCCTAGAAGTTTGTGGGTGACATAATTTGTGATTATGACTATCCCACACGGCAGTGGCGTAGCTACCAATGTGCGGGTGGTGCGGGCCGCACAGGGCACCAAGTGCAGAGGGGCATCAAAATTCCCCCAGTGTGTATTAATTTCCTATTTCCCTGAGCGTTTCAGTAAAAACGACTAATTGTATGGACACGAACAAACTTAAACTACTGTATTTTAAACATGAACTAACGATTTATAAACTAGTCATGTCGCTATATATGCTTTAACCATTCTCTTAATTTAGCAGGAATTCAAGCTGCTGAAGCTGAAGTCAAATCGCCAGAGGAGAAGCCGTCAAGATGGTTAGGGATAAATTTTCTAAAATTATAGAAACTCTGGAGACAATAACTAGCAGAGATGAAAATTCATCGACTAGATCTGAAGCAGGTGGATTATTAGTTGCTATTCAGTCTTTTAATTTTCTCACCTATCTTGGATTTTGGGCTCCTGTATTAACTGAAATTAATGATGCGCAAGTCTACCTTCAAAAACAAAGATTGTCTATTCGAGACTGCTCACTCAAACTAAAAACATTAGAGACATTTTTAAGTAGTAATCGAGTGGACATCGCTGAAGCCAGCATTACCTTTGTCGAAAGTGTGAGCTCAGATCTGAGAATCAGTACAGAACCTCAAAAACGTATTGGCCATAAGAAAAAGATGCCTGATGAGAAAAGTGACGACTCTGTACTTACACATAAAGAAGAGCTACGAAGGGAAATTTATTCTACCTTGGACAGGATTGTTCAAGAAATAATCACCCAATTCGAGCAACTTCATGATGTAGATAGATATAGAAGATAGATATGAATTTTTGTCGCCTTTCCAGCTATTAAATCCTCAGGTCGAAATCAAGCTCGATAGTACTCCTAGCAACATTGATAATAGTGGATTTCTGCTGGAGCGAAAGAGGCTTCAACGGTTTGTCACAGTCTCATCAAAAGCCTCTGAACTTCCAAAACAAAGACCTGTTGGGCTCTTGAAATTTATTTAAAAAAAAAATATCAGCTAGATGATTCAGTCCCGAATATCGTCATCACGATTCGCATATTTTTTACTATTGCTGTAAGCGTCGCTACATGCGAGAGAAGTTTTTCCAAACTTAAACTGATCAAGAATTACTTGCGATCAATGATGACAAATTTACGACTCACTAATTTGGCCATTTTGCCCATTGAACAAGAGCTGGTGGAAAAAATTGATTTCGATAAAATTATTGATACTTTTGCCAGCAAGAAAGCGCGTAAAATTTATTTGTAGTATGTTTATGTAAAAGTGATTTTTTGAATTAACAATATTTGATTAATGAATACATATTATTTTGAACAAAAAAGTAAGGTTTTGCAATGCTATTATTTAGTTAGCTTTTTTTTTTGGGGGGGGGGGGGGCATCAAGATGAGGTACCGCACCAGGCATCATATACTCTATCTACGCCACTGCCACACGGTCCGCTAAGGACTTTGTCTGCGTCGTAATGTTGGGGGTAAGTAAAACTGACACACAGGGCCCGCTTTGGAGTTTGTGTCGTAGTGTCTGAGTACGACTGACAAGTAGTCCAGTAGTTAATGTTCCATTTGTATCTATATGATTTATCTGCCTATTTGTATGTTTGTCTAACTAGACAACTTTGTAATTATTTTAATAGGCCAAAATATTTTTTGTGAATCTAAAGTAAGTCTAATATTGGAATGTTTAAGACAAAGATGAAAAGATTTTTAAAAAAAATCACTTAATTTTAATCATTATTTTTTTTTAAACTTTTTTTTTGTAACCTTTGAATTTTAATAAAATTTTTCAGGCCTAATTCATTTCAAAGCGGATTGGGTTTGAAATCAAATGAAGCGAGACCACTCCATTTTTTGTGGAGTGTAAAAGTTTGTATTTTAAATTTATGTTTGGCCAAATTGAGTGCAGTTCAAGAGAAACCTGGCCTACACTTCACAAGGCACTACAGATTTACGGTCTCTTGTAGTAGAGAGCTTTTCTCTGCACTTTCTGCTGATAACAAGGGCTATAAATCTGTCAGACTCTTGTGCAACTTTCTTCAGAATTAACTCCACTTCCTTACGATTTTTCTTTTTACTGGGGGCCATTTTATTGCCATAGTGTTCCTTTCTTTGCTTTTTTTTTTTTTTTTTTTTAATTTTCAGCCATGTCTGTTTCATGATGATTATATTGTTTAAAAAGGACATTAAAGAGAGGCTAATTTTTTCTTTCTTACCTGACTTGAAAGCTGTTGTAATTCATTCATCTTTTTCCGACAACCAACTATTGAGTGCATCGTCTACCATTAAATAATGAGCCAGTAATCTTTAAATACAGAATACGGACATATATATATATATATATATATATATATATATATATATATATATACATCGTTTGACCAATCTTAATGAGACTCAGCATAAATGTTCCTTAGATAATAATAGCGGCAATCTTAGGATATGTAAATTTGCCCTACAACAAGTGAGTTTACTAGATTTGGGCCAGTGAGGCATCGTAAAAAATGTTGTTAATAAATACAAAATCATAATGCTTTGATCGCCATTTGAGGCCGCAAGGGTGCGAAATGTTTAATTGTAGGCCTAATCTTGATTTATATCACCAATATTTGTATTTAAGTAATATCCCCAGCGTACGCAGGAGATGTGTTATTATTGTGTGATTAATCTCAACATCATTTCACATCACTGAAATATATTGAAAATAATTCACCTCATTTAATGCTATATTTTTTGTTTATCATTTATTATTTATTATTGTTGGATGTTAATGTGCAAACTAGAAGACGAAACCAATGCTTAAAAACAACCTCGACGATATATTTATAAGATAGATAGATAGATAGATTAGATAGATTAGATAGATAGATTAGATAGATTAGATAGATTAGATAGATTAGATAGATAGATAGATAGATAGATAGATAGATAGACAGACTTTACTGTAACATTCTATAGTCCATTCTATATACTACTGAGGCTAAACTATATACCTTGTGTAAAAAAAAAATCTTGTTAGAAGAATGTGTACTCTGAAACGAAAGGATACTAGACACTGGTAGAGCTATTTTCTTGGCTACGACAAAGGACAAAAGGACATGTTCTGATTGTAATTTTGTTTTCGTTCGAACAGGTCTCTAAAGGTTTACGCAACAATTTTGTATTCTACTGTACGCCTACAACGTTTTAGGGAGGGTGGGGGCGTGATGGCAAAGTGATAACGCGTTTGTCTTCCAAAACGAGGGATCTGGGGGTTAAAATTTTGGGATTTTTAGGACGCCCTTAGTCCAACCAACTCTAATAGTTACTGACTGTTGGAGAAAGTAAAGGTGGTTTGGGGTTTTATTGGCCACATGACACTCTCGTTAACCGTTGGTCATTGAAACAGGTGACCGTAACATTTTGGGAGTAATGGATCGCAGGGTCTGAAAAAGATACTTTTCTTCTACTACAACGGTTAAGTTGGGCTAGCTGTCTAGAGTTGCACGAACTGCGTGTATTAACCAAAAATATAACGCCATTTCTAACGGCCGACAACTCTACGATCGTAGAATGACAATATGTATTATTAATAATGTCTTTTTTTATTACATTTTTAAGATGATATTGTGTTCCTCTACTAACTGGTACATTTTTTAAACACCTCTATCTCCATTGATTTCCTCTTCTGTCTTAACAACTAAAGCGAAATTTGTTTTTATTTCTAGCGATTAAAACTCGTCTTACAAAATAAAACAGCCAGACAAAAACGTAAATGACTCATTACCGGCACGGTGTATCCCGACAACGGCATACTGTAGCTATGGTTTACTATATATATATGGATTATTGTATCTATGGACTACTATATCTATGTCCTACTATATTTGTGGTATACTATAACTGTCCTACTTTATCTATGGCCTACTATATCCATGGCCTGTTATACCTATGGCAAAGAATATCTATGGTCTACAACAATGATGCCCAAATATGGCCCGCGGGCCAGATCCGGCCTGCGACGTGGTTCCATCCGGTCCGCCGAAATGTTAGGATAAAGTGTAGAAAATACCCCATCCAAAAAATGTTTTCTAATGTATCTTTACCTATGTTAAGGCCTTCATTTTTTCTTTAGTTAATTGGTACAATGACCTTTAAAATTAGTACGCTTTTTAAATGAGCTTCTGAATTTAGAATCTACCAGAAAAAGTGAAAGGATCTATCCTTTTTTCGGAAGAAAATGAGTCGCTGAAAATCTATCTAAAACGTTGCACATATTTTAAGGACAGAAATCAAGCCATTTTCTGGCATCGTGAAAAAGGAGATAATCTTCAAATGTCCAATTCATTAATGTAAGTACTAGATTCTAGGATTTCAAATCAAATAGTTTCAAATTCAAGTCAACTTCAATTCGCTTGCCGCCTTTTGTACCTTTTCGTTCATGTGCCCCGCGACACGAATGTCGGAAATTAAAATGGCCCGCAGGACAAATTAGGTTGGGCATCACTGGTCTACAATATTCATGATATACTATAACTATGGCCTGCTATATCTGTGGCCTACTTTATCTATGGACTACTATATCATTGGCCTATTTATCTGTGGCCTACTACATGTGATATCTCCTATATCTATGGTCAACTTTATCTATGGACTACTATATCATTGGCCTATTTATCTGTGGCCTACTACATGTGATATCTCCTATATCTATGGCCAACTTTATCTATGGACTACTATATCATTGGCCTATTTATCTGTGGCCTACTACATGTGATATCTCCTATATCTATGGTCAACTTTATCTATGGACTACTATATCATTGGCCTATTTATCTGTGGCCTACTACATGTGATATCTCCTATATCTATGGCCAACTTTATCTATGGACTACTATATCATTGGCCTATTTATCTGTGGCCTACTACATGTGATATCTCCTATATCTATGGCCAACTATATCTCTACTAAAACCAAAGCGAGGAGCCTTGTGACAGAATACAAGAAGATTTCGTTATTTGATGGAACGATTTGCCCTTTACAAACTACATGATGTGTGAGCACCAAACTACAAGATGTGTGAGCACCAAACTACATGATGTGTGAGCACCAAACTACATGATGTGTGAGCACCAAACTACAAGATGTGTGAGCACGAAACTACATGATGTGTGAGCACCAAACTACGTGATGTGTGAGCACCAAACTACGTGATGTGTGAGCACCAAACTACGTGACGTGTGAGCACCAAACTACATGATGTGTGAGCACCAAACATCCAGTTTGTATCCCTGACGCGTGAGCACGTGGGTGTCACAGTTGTGTTCACGAACCTGTCTGGGAGGCGTGAACTGTTCGACACTACTGTCCACCCCTCCTACCCCGCGCACCCTTACCCCCTCCCTCCTTTTTTCTCTCTATTCCCACCGTCCCTTCCCTAACCGTGAACACCAATCATCGATGGTCTTTAATGAGAGCCACCACTGAAACGACAAGCGTTTAGTGGGAGTGGCCAGGGTGATTGGCTCCGCCTATGTGCGCGCGCGTGTGTGTGTGCGAGTGCGTGTAAACTAAAAAAAAAAATAATATAAGCGCGTGCCTTCCTCCTTACAGTCTCTCTTCACCTCTTTCCTCCCCCCACTCCCACTTTATTTTGACCAAGCATTTGTGCGCTGATGTGAGCTAGTCACTACCACTGCAACAGCTGATAGACAACGGAACTGAAATGGGGGACTAATTGTTCGGCATGTTTTTGTTTTCTAGTCACATCGTAAATGAAAACACACATACATACACACTCTCTCACAAACGTACATACACACGCCCGCGCACACACTCGAAATAACACTACAAATGCTACCACGGTGAGAAAAGAGAGAATAGGCCCTATTTTGTAGTTTGATATCTGACAAAAAGACGAAGCCATGAACGCAATGCTACACATCTTTTTTTTATTGAACACAAATCTATGACATCCAATCCAACATATTGGAACTAATCTAGTCTATCCTTCACATTGAATTGTAACACATCTATCGTATCCAACATATTGTAATACATATTGTATATTCTAATGTAACACATCAACATTATAACATATCTATCGTATCCGATAGATATATAATACATCTATTATATCCTACACATTGAATTGTAACCCATCTATTGTATCCTACACACTGTAACGCATCTATTATATCCTACACATTGAATTGTAACTCATCTATTGTATCCTACACACTGTAACGCATCTATTGTATCCTAACATTGTCAACATTCTAGTTTATCCTACAAATTATAACACATCTATTGTATCCTTCACACTGTCACAGCTCTATGGAACCTAGCATTATAAATGTTCTAGTCTATCCTACATATTATAACACATCTATTGTATCCTACACATTGTAACAGATCTATTGTATCCTACACATTGTAACACATCTATTGTATCCTACACATTGTAACACATCTATTGTATCCTAGACATTGTAACACATATATTGTATCCTACACATTGTAACACATCTATTGTATCCTACATATTGTAACACATATATTGTATGATTTGTATCCTACATATTGTAACACATCTATTGTATCCTACATATTGTAACACATCTATTGTATCCTACATATTGTAACACATCTATTGTATCCTACATATTGAAACACATCTATTGTATCCTACATATTGTAACACATATATTGTATCCTACATATTGTAACACATCTATTGTATCCTACATATTGTAACACATCTATTGTATCCTACATATTGTAATACATCTATTGTATCCTACATATTGTAACACATCTATTGTATCCTACATATTGTAATACATCTATTGTATCCTACATATTGTAACACATCTATTGTATCCTACATATTGTAACACATCTATTGTATCCTACATATTGTAATACATCTATTGTATCCTACATATTGTAACACATCTATTGTATCCTACATATTGTAATACATCTATTGTATCCTACATATTGTAACACATCTATTGTATCCTACATATTGTAACACATCTATTGTATCCTACATATTGTAACACATCTATTGTATCCTACATATTGTAATACATCTATTGTATCCTACATATTGTAACACATCTATTGTATCCTACATATTGTAACACATCTATTGTATCCTACACATTGTAACACGTATTATCAATTCTAAACAACGAGTAGCTCTTCTATTCTACACACTGTAACAAACTCATTTTACCCAACAAAGTGTAACACATTTACAGTCTACACCATGTAACATCTCTTTATTATAGTACAACACATCGTGTCTGGAATTCTTTGTCTCTAGCTGTTCTTTTGATTGTTTGACAACAGAGGTGGTCGAAATATCTCTTTCCATTATACATACATAGTATTGCACTCAACTTTGGAACATAGCAGAACCACGTGACTCACTGGTGACCAAGTGTAGTCTTTTTGTTTGCAACGTAAATCATATTTTTTTATGGATCCAAATTTTTTTGTCTTTACATTAAGGGCCTACAGTTTTTAAAAATGATGTCCAAAAATATCTCTTGAGAGTGGATAGAAGTCAAAAGTAAATGTAAACATAATATTAAAAAACACGCTTGCTGATCTACTGTATCTCCCTTCTGTCCTGTACGAGACTTAAGGACATGATTATTCTGATGTTTTCAGTGTCAGTGCCAAATTATCGATGCTCCGTCCTAATTATGTTTTCAGCAATATTCAGCTACTTTTTGGTCATAAAAGTTAATGGCGCCAACTCACTGTTCTTTGTTGCTAACGATGGAGCCTTCTGTGTTTCTAAGATTGAGGACCTACTCAAAGTTACACCATCAAAGAAAGTATTCTATTTCTTTGTGTGTACTTCAACAGTCACAAACGGAGTCTCCAATGTAGTCGCTGGGTAAGGTATCCACGAATCCTGTTATATTGCTCGTCTGATCATGGAGTGTCTGTTACGGTTCATCTGATCTGCAGGAGTTATCAAAGGATGTGATCCGTGCACTTTATCAGCGCATACATCTGGTAACTGGAGAGCATCTCCCGTCTTCTGGTGTTGTCGTCTGGAATAAGAATTGTCTCATTAGCATAGACTCCAACTGAAGGTGGGATCAGTATCGGCAAGTGAGGGAGGGGTAAGGTGAGGAAGATCAGTACAGGAGATCGGGGAGGAAGGGTTCAGAAAAGGTAGAGACTGGAAGACAAAAAGGACGGACAAAAAAGACAGACAAAAGTCAGAAAAGGAGAGAAGGACACAATAAAGGTCAAGGCTGAAAGGAATGACAGAGAGGCTAAAAATAAATCAGGCAGAAATAAAAGGTCAACGGAGGTAAAAGACTGACAGATAGACAGTAGTAAAGAGACAGAAACATAACTTAAGAACAATGGAATGATAGGCTGAAATAACAAATTAAAAGACGGACGCTCTCAAAGACAAACTGAATGGATAACTAAAAACACAGACATTATGAAAGACAGAGTAAAAGACAGACATTATGAAAGACAGAGTAAAAGACAGACATTATGAAAGACAGAGTAAAATACAGACATTATGAAAGACAGAGTAAAAGACAGACATTATGAAAGACAGAGTAAAAGACAGACATTATGAAAGACAGAGTAAAAGATAGACAGAAAGTACACAAAAAATGAAGAGTCAAAGCAACAGACAGAGAGACAGACAAACTTAATTAAAGGTTGATTAGGATATTTATAAAGAATGACAAAAGAAGGAAAGATTGAAGTTGAAATAGAAGTTCTATAAATAGACATTGCTTGGTCTATGTTTGTTATCTACGAAAAATACATTCTCGGGTGTCTATAAAAAACAACAACCGAAAGGTATGGCGACTCTAAAATTGTAATATTGCCATCCAATAAGTATCAAATTCTAAGCTCAATAGACTGCTGATTTGTATTCTATCTATCTATCTATAAAGATAAAAAGATATTTATAAGAGAGAGAAAGAGAGAGAATTAAAAAGTAAATTATGCATTTAGAAATATGAGACTAACGATATTCATATTAGTCTAGCCTTTTCAATAGGGCTACTTGGACAGGAATCGCTATTAAGATATGACCTGACCATGATTCAGAAGTCCACGCCTGGCGCTCAACCACTCGTCTCCCCTACGCCCTACGCCCGACACGCCCACACTATTAGATATGCCATCTCCAGTCTGACCCACAGGTCACACTGGTCAGTAAATTTGGCTTACCTTTTATCCTTTTCCCATTGTAGTTTTTTTTTTTAGTATTAGTTTCTGCAGGTCAAGGTTGAATGTAGGTCTCACACACACAGACACACTCTCAGACACACTGTTTGACGTCAACTAGAGTTAGCTGTCACACGCGTGTTCGAAAGTAGTTGACTTCAACTAGAGTTAGCTGACACAGCCGTGTTCCAAAGTAGTTGACTTCAACTAGAGTTAGCTGACACACGCCGTGTTCCAAAGTAGTTGACTTCAACTAGAGTTAGCTGACACACGCCGTGTTCCAAAGTAGTTGACTTCAACTAGAGTTAGCTGACACACGCCGTGTTCCAAAGTAGTTGACTTCAACTAGAGTTAGCTGACACACGCCGTGTTCCAAAGTAGTTGACTTCAACTAGAGTTAGCTGACACACGCCGTGTTCCAAAGTAGTTGACTTCAACTAGAGTTAGCTGACACACGCCGTGTTCCAAAGTAGTTGACTTCAACTAGAGTTAGCTGACACACGCCGTGCTCCAAAGTAGTTGACTTCAACTAGAGTTAGCTGACACACGCCGTGTTCCAAAGTAGTTGACTTCAACTAGAGTTAGCTGACACACGCCGTGTTCCAAAGTAGTTGACTTCAACTAGAGTTAGCTGACACACGCGTGTTCGAAAGTAGTTGACTGTCAACTAGAGTTAGCTGACACACGCCGTGTTCCAAAGTAGTTGACTTCAACTAGAGTTAGCTGACACACGCCGTGTTCCAAAGTAGTTGACTTCAACTAGAGTTAGCTGACACGCCGTGTTCCAAAGTAGTTGACTTCAACTAGAGTTAGCTGACACGCCGTGTTCCAAAGTAGTTGACTTCAACTAGAGTTAGCTGACACACGCCGTGTTCCAAAGTAGTTGACTTCAACTAGAGTTAGCTGACACACGCCGTGTTCCAAAGTAGTTGACTTCAACTAGAGTTAGCTGACACACGCCGTGTTCCAAAGTAGTTGACCGTCAAACTAGGGAAGGGAACAAGTAAACTATTTTAAAAAATTACTTTAAAAAAAAAAAGAAAAGCTTGTCTAAGGGGAAGAACAACAAAAATCACTGCTATATGTCTCAATACTGCAATGTGTAGCTCAATTTTTCTATATAAAACAAAACAAAAAAATCATTACCACTAACTGATTAACTAATTGGTTATTTTTTTATTGATTCGTGTATTGTTATCGACTATGAATAATTATGCAAAATCTACTATCTCAGGCTCTGGTATTTGAGACTTTTTATATTTATTTATTTATATATTCTAAGTAACTATAACTACAATATCGCTTGTAATAATCTGTTTGTGGTTACAAGTGAATCGATTTGTTTCGTTATATAAGTATTTAATTATTATATTCCAGTTTTGAGTGAAAAAAATATGTTTGGATATATTCTACGGTCTGCGGGCTTTTTCAGTGCACGGACCAAATGTTTGGAACTCAATCCCCATTGATCTCAGACAGACAACATGCTACACCACTTTTAAGAAGAACATTAAGACTTATATGTTTAAAACTATTGTTTTAGATGAACTATAGCCCATTAGCAATCCGTAATGTTATTACAGCGCCTTGAGCCTACATTTTGTTTGTTAACAGCGTTTTATAAATAAAATTATTATTATTATTATTATATGGTTGTTTTTTTTTTAGGGGATGGGGTGTATTTCCACTCTGTGCTCCCAAAAATTATTCGTACGGGGAGATGCGGGTAGGCTTTCATGAACCAGTTCAGAGTCCTTTTCGCGCCCTATTCGCCCAGCAATGTCCAGGAATATGAAAAAAAAACCGCCGTGCGGGGGTGGTGTACATTATGCGGACATTTGATGCAAATTAGAATTAATGCACCTGCTGTAAGGTGTGGAACAAAACACTGATCTCGAGACTTGTGAATGTATGTGCGTGTGTGTGTGTTTGTGTGAGGGTGTGTGTGACTAGATACAAGAAACGAATTGAGCATTCAATATTGTCTACCCCCCCCCTTCACCCCCTCCCTTTCCTTTTTCCACCAGCACTGCGTCAGCGCCATGGGCGCGGCAGCAGTTCAAGGGGGTGGTGAAGAGCGGAGAAAGGGTGCTTGAATCTCCAGGTAGATTTGCATCTCCAGGGGCAGGGGCAAGACGTGATCAGCGCCCCATATCTCGGCGCCCTGTAGGTCCTCGGTAGATTGGCCCGATAGGGAGCCAGACTGTCCTTTTCCCCTTTGTTCTTCTTAATTGCATCACAGTTCTGCTTCATCTCCTACCCACTCACCCCTGCCCTCTCTTCGTGTCTCTTAAAAAAAAAAAAAAGACTCGGAACGGAGTTTTCTTACCTGGCCCTGGGGAACAGAGTTAAAACCTTAATGTAAAACAGATGAGGGAAGGGAACATTAAGAGTCCAGGCACAATGAACCAACAAATGGTATAACTTGTAAAACACGCATACACGCCATGGCGCAGCGAGGACTAAGCCGCTAGCCTGTGTTTCGCCTCAAAGGCTTCCAGTCAATTTGTTCTTTGCCAATTACCTAAGTTAAACCCTTCATTCGGATAGTCTTTTTTATTCAGTGATTAGCCTACGGCCCGTGGGCTATATCCGGTACGTGATGCCGTTTTATCCGGCCCTTTGAAAATTTGGCCCACAGACGCAGAGGGTAGTTTCATGGGACTAGACAATTTCTTTAAGGCGATGATGGCTGTGACACATGTGCTAGAATATTAAACGGACTCATGTGCGAAAAAAATAAAAGTATTTGGCTAATGATCTTTTTTTTTTAACCCAGTATTCTTCTCTGTCATATTGTTCCACCATTTTTTTTTCAGCTGTGTTTTATCATAAGACAATAAGAACTGAGTGGAAGAAAGGGTAAAGGTTCCAATCAGCTGCGTCGTGCATTTGCACCGTAATCGTGGTTAACTAAACATGCTACGAGTGGAACATTGTATCATGAAGACATGTATTTTGAGAATGTCAAGAGATCAAATTTTGCTTTGCTTTCCAAGTATCGGACGCTCGGACATATTTCTGTTCATAAAATAATTTATTTTTTTTCAGTAGAAAATTACATTGCCAAAAAACACATAAGACAAAACAAGTACGTCCCATGTTTTCGCAACAATTAAGGTTAACATTGTTCAGAAATTGACGATCATTATGTTGTAAATAGTCATCTGTTGTAGACACATGTATTTACACGAACGAGGTAATTGATATTGGGATTCTTTCAAAAGGAACTGTCTTTCGTTTCTATGGAAGCCCAAGGGTTTCAAGAAACATAAATGTATTCGTTGGTGCATTTACCAGCCGACAAGCATGAATTCCTATTTGCACTGTTTTTATGTACAATAGGGTGTGCTTGGAGCTGGGCTAATCAACGCAAGAACGTTCCTGTACATCACTTAGTCATTATCGCGTTGTGTATAAGTCGTGTGTCCTACGCCATTGTATACAGGCTGAGGGGTCCAGTCATTAACGCGTTGTGTATAAGTCGTGTGTCCTACGCCATTGTATACAGGCTGAGGGGTCCAAGGGAACTTTATTACTATGACCGTTTTTTCCAAATCACTAGTAGGGAGGCCTCAACAAGTGGACAGACCGGCACCGGTTTCCAGATGTTGACTTGTCATCAAGCCAAGATTGAGGCTAGGCAGTATTGCAGTGAGTTCATGAGGAATTTGGTGGACTATATACACCGTTTGTCTTGCAACCTGTGAAAAGTAGTGATTGTCCAGATTAAGTTTAAAAAGTTAATGTTGTAATAAAGGTATCTGTTATAAAAATTAATTTCTGCCAAACAAAGGAAGCTAGAGAGAGTGTTGAAACAGTAAGCTAAGACGCCCATGTAAATCTCTAAAGAACCAAAATGCAAGTTAATTACCGCTGTGCTGTTACGGTGAACAACAAAACAAAACGCCAACGGGCGGAGGGAGGAGAAAGGGGGTGCTGTCCTCTCAATAAATCTCTGCCCTGGTAAGACGTTGCGGGTGTGAGAAGAGGCAATAGTAGGAGGCTTGCGACAACATATTGGACGCAGTGTAAACACGTTTCCAAGGGGCCGACCTGCAACCTACACTCAGCATGAAGTGATTGTTTCTCGGTGAGAAACTATACATGGATGTGTGTAATTAATCCACGGTTGGCTCCTTCCTTTGTTGAGAGGGCCTTGGTGACCCCTAATATGATTTTACAGTGCGCCGTGCCACCTTTTCGTCCTGTTTAGTATTCCATAAGGTCTTTTCACATTGGATATAGTTGCTTGTTGTGCAAGCAGCATCCACACGATGAGATAGGGAAGGAAACAAAAACAAAACATCAAAATAAAAAAAAAATCGTTTTCTTAAAAAAAAAGAAGGGAAGAACTCCGCACTTACAACTATATATCTCAATAATATAGAAGTTATTTCCCTTATTCGATAACGAACAAAAATTTATCAATAATTAATTGAATAAGTGGTTAATTTTTTAAAATGTATTCATGTGTGTTAGGTAGGTAAGTGGTAGGTAGGTAGGTAAATAGATAGATAGGTAGATAGGTAGATAAATAGTTGCCTTACATTTCAACTTGATCCGTGTTATGGAGTGTGTGTGTGTTTATGGATGACGGTGGGGAGAGGTTAGCGATTTGTTGTGAATGATGCAACATAGGAGGCGTTGTCGTCACTTGGTCTTAGTTAGGACAGACGACTCCAGAACGTGAGACTGAAAGGTTGTGTAATTGTAGTGAGTTAGATTTTGTTAAAGAATATTATTAATAAAGTCTACGAGTTATTTCATCTTATCTCAACTTAATTTTGATAATATTTTAAATAAAGTGTTAATCAGTTTTGTTCACAAAAGGAAATTATTCAAGTTATTTGAAGTTTTATTAGTCAAGATACATTACTCCTCCAACGGTTTAGTTCTCTCCTAGCAGTTTGATGTTACAAGTCAACAACCGGTAACAAGCCGAGAAGTGGTTTGGGAGAAATAATGTGAACACTTGTATAAGGAGACCAAACCTTACATATTTAGCCATAACTGTGAATTCTGTAGGATTCATTTCCATTGCCTGCATTAAACAAAATAATTATTTACCAGTGGTCAACTGGCTAATAGTTGTTTAAAATTGATTCATGTCTTGTCTATGCCAATGAATTTGTTTGCAAAGCTGCAACGCAATCTGAGAATGGTTGGAGAAATAACGTGTACAAATGTCTTAGCAGACAGACAGAGTGAGTGGACAGAAGCTGTCTTGTTGAAATAGTTTTCCTTTTGCGCCACCTTGAAGCCGCAGCAAATGTTTTCCACGTTTGTAGATATATTTAAAAAATATAAATTGTATATAGACATAATAGTAAAGTACCCCTTCAGACCTCTAAAGGGCAGATGATGCAAAGATTATTTCTCTACATGGCCGACTGTTAACGAGGGTGTGTGTGCCCAGCACAACAGCCAACAGCCGTTACATTCCCTGACTTATGTCAGGAGCCCGTTAGAGTTGGGTGGACTCAGAGGCATCCTAAAAATACCTAAATTCAAAATCCCATTCTTTGTCAAGATTCGAACCCACGACCCCTCGGTTCGCAAGCAAAGCGCTTTACCATTCAGCTACCACGCCACCCTATATAGATCCAGATATAGCAGACTAAAAAACACAAAAACAACAAAAACTACATACTAAAAACACAAAAACAACAAAAACTACATACTAAAAACACAAAAACAACAAAGACTACATACTAAAAACACAAAAACAACAAAAACTACATACTAAAAACACAAAAACAACAAATACTACATACTAAAAACACAAAAACAAAAAGACTACATACTAAAAACAACAAAGACTACATACTAAAAACACAAAAACAACAAAAACTACATACTAAAAACACAAAAACAACAAATACTACATACTAAAAACACAAAAACAAAAAGACTACATACTAAAAACAACAAAGACTACATACTAAAAACACAAAAACAAAAAGACTACATACTAAAAACAACAAAGACTACATACTAAAAACAACAAAGACTACATACTAAAAACACAAAAACAACAAAAACTACATACTAAAAACACAAAAACAACAAAAACTACATACTAAAAACACAAAAACAACAAAGACGCTCCTTCAGAAAGATTCTTACGTTCTAGCTCAAAACCTCTGTTGGGCGGGAGGGAGTGGGTCGTGCTGGGTTTTGAGCTCGGGACGACTGTGCGAAGTGCATCCCACAAGAACTTTTAGTAGAGCTTATACTGGTTACATCATCTTATTGTTGTCAGGACAATTTACAACCTGATCAATATCAATTATATATGACATATAATATGTGGACTTAAAAAGGGCCCCGTATCTCAAAAGCCCTAAGCCTAGGTCATATGTGCTTCTCCTTTGGGACCTTTTATGTTTTACTGGGTCGGTGAAAAAAAGACTCCATCGCTTTGTGACCAAATACGAAGGTGTCCCTTAGCCAGTACATTGAGTTAGATTGTCTAATCATTTCATTAAGTAGGCTACAACGGACAGTAGCATCCTCATCATATAGGCCACTTCACTTATCTGCCCGAGTATTATAAACTGAGTCACGTCTGTGGGTCTATTCACATACTCAGGTATTATATATTGATTAGTGTCCTCGCTGTATATACCTGCCGGAATTTAAATTCATTAAGTTCAGTCTGTCGTATCTACCTGTCCAGTAAAATACGTTGGGTCAATGGTGTAGCCGCGGGAGGAGGGTTCAACCCACTTCACAAAAAAAATATTTCACACTTTTAGACCTGTTTTCCTACCAAACTTTGGGCGCATTAATAAAATAATTCTACGAGAATTCAAGTAATTGCCAAAGAAAAACTAAAGCTAAACTACAGTCCCCTAATTCCATTAGCCAAGGAGTAGGCTGTATAGATAAAGCTAGATATTTGATAACAGGGTGACTTCCCGAGATCCTCAATCTCTGGAACATTTATTTTTTTATGAATTTTCCACAAAGACAAACGTAACTGAGCTACAAATGTATTGTGTTGTTGGTCATTGAGCTACAAATGTATTGTGTTGTTGGCCATTGAGCTACAAATGTATTGTGTTGTTGGCCATTGAGCTACAGATGTATTGTGTTGTTGGCCATTGAGCTACAGATGTATTGTGTTGTTGGCCATTGAGCTACAGATGGATTGTGTTGTTGGCCATTGAGCTACAGATGGATTGTGTTGTTGGCCATTGAGCTACAGATGTATTGTGTTGTTGGCCATTGAGCTACAGATGTATTGTGTTGTTGGCCATTGAGCTACAGATGGATTGTGTTGTTGGCCATTGAGCTACAAATGTATTGTGTTGTTGGCCATTGAGCTACAGATGTATTGTGTTGTTGGCCATTGAGCTACAGATGTATTGTGTTGTTGATCATTGAGCTACAGATGTATTGTGTTGTTGGCCATTGAGCTACAGATGTATTGTGTTGTTGGCCATTGAGCTACAGATGTATTGTGTTGTTGGCCATTGAGCTACAGATGTATTGTGTTGTTGGCCATTGAGCTACAGATGTATTGTGTTGTTGGCCATCTAAGGCGCTTTTAATTTTCAATACTTTCAATACTGAAAGGTGCCACAACATGAAGTACAACCAGGGCCTGCAACACAAGCTGTATCTTAGCAACCCTCCTCCCCCCACCCCCAAAAATAGTTACCACTGACATACGAAATGAAGTACAACCAGGGCCTGCAACACAAGCTGTAGCTTAGCAACCCTCCCCCCCCCCCCCATAAATAGTTGCCACTGACATATAAAATGAAGTACAACCAGAGCCTACAACACAAACTGTATCTTAGCAACCCTCCTCCCCCCCAAGAAATAGTTACCACTGACATACGAAATGAAGTACAACCAGGGCCTGCAACACAAGCTGTAGCTTAGCAACCCTCCTCCCCCCTAGAAATAGTTACCACTGACATATAAAATGAAGTACAACCAGGGCCTGCAACACAAGCTGTATCTTAGCAACCCCTCCTCCCCCCAAGAAATAGTTACCACTGACATATGAAATGAAGTACAACCAGGGCCTGCAACACAAGCTGTAGCTTAGCAACCCTCCTCCCCTCTAGAAATAGTTACCACTGACATATAAAATGTGGACTTTATAAGGGGTCCACTATCTCAAATAGCTTAGGGCCTTTATATGGCACTGAGTACAACAATATATGGATACCATAATGGGGCCTGTAGTTACAATTTGCACAAGGGCTTCAACTGTCCCAAGTTCGCACAGAGCTAGAGAAAGTTAACGAAAAGACAGACGTCTGAAGAGTGACAGAGAGATGACTATAACTTGCAATTAGTTTCAGACACAGGACCTCCGGTAATAATAAACAGATCAATACCATTTTTTTTTTACCAATGTCTACGTTTCCGTCTGCGCCAAGACGTGTTTAGATCAGGTCATTGCGTTATGTCCTCCAAACTAACACGCTAAACATAAAAAGTGGTGGATTTTTGCAAGAGGAAAAACACGGATCTAAGTTGTCACTCTGTTTGGGTCACGCCGACACCAGGGAGAGATCGTTTTATATGTCAACGAAGCGGGAAAGAGGCGCGCGCGCTTGGTCCCAGGGACCACCAGTTCTCACCGTGACGTGAGACCAAGTGTCATAAGCCCCGCCCACCCACGTGGGCAGCGTCACTCCGTGCCGTTTGATCCTAGCGGCTCGCGACCAATAAGGAGACGCGTGCCTGTTGCATGTCCCATTGATTCTTAGCACTAATAACAGGATAAAAAAAGAGACCCACTATAAATTTGCTTGGCCACCACCCTCCTCTTTACCTGAATGATGTCGCCGGGTATAAAAGTGTTTGGGGGCACGAGGCCCGATGTTATTTACCTGCCTAAGGCCGGGTTCACTAGCTTACCTGCCGGAGGGTTGGTTGTCGCCCCGTTAACTCAAGGAACGTTATGGAATCTTTCGTCAATTAGATATTCTCTAGAACCTTCAACGGGCCAAAAATTGTTGGCTTGTGACACAGAACACTTACATTACATCGATCACTTATCTGCACCCGCTTGTGTTCATTATAGACATCAAGATTGACTTGTCTACGAAGACAGGCACTTAGCAACATATATCACGTTAGGCAAACGCTGAAACCTATTGTAAACACGATATTGGACATTTCAAAAAATAAATTACTCTGTCTGCCAGTTGCATTACATATCGAAATTAGGCAGGGACTTTATTTCTCTAATTTGCTGTCACCGAATACCTGACACACTGGCGGTAAGTAGATGTATTTAATGTATTTTAAATATTTATTTAAACTCCTTTAGGGCAGAGATAACTCTTGCCAAGTACAGATTCAAATGTCTTGCACGAGTAAAAAAAAATAGGGGGAGATCACCAAAGAAAACTAATCATGTGATTATTGTGTTTTTCATTCTTATTGCCCTTTCTTCTAGCTGTATATAGTCCGATAATTTTTATAATTATAGATCTTTATCTGGATCAAAATAACTGTAAACTCTTCGTTCCTCGGGAAGTAAAGTGCGGGTTGGGGAGTATTTCTAAATGTGTTTTCTATTACCTACCACTTCCTAGTGTTCTGACATCCCCCCCCCCCCCCCCCCAGCCTTTATTTACTGAGCTCTCTGCTTGAAGTATCCAGGCTCTTAACAACGTTGTTAGATATGCTTTATACGCAGTAGATGAAGACACTTAATAAATAATCAATACAATGTCTCCACACGTGCAGCGTATCAGTAGAGTAATCTTCGTTCGATGGGCTTTTCAAAATTGCAATTAGAACTGAACTTCGTGTATATATAAATATATATATAACTTTAGATAGCTAGATTAGATAGATAGGTAGATAGATAGATAGATAGATAGATAGATAGACAGTCAAACAGACAGACAGACATAACGAAAGATAGAAAGAAAGATAGGTAGTCACACAGGCAGACAGGTAGGTTACAGGCAGGCAGACAAGGCAGGTAGGCAGACAGACATGAAGTAAGAGGTTAAAACACAGTTCGATTCATAGACAGACTTTTTGATTAATGTATTGTCTTACTTTGTTTCAGGTTTTGTACACGCTAAGCATGAAGGAACACTAGTAAATAGGAAACTTACTTAAAATAAACTCCGCAAGATAACACTATCAATACTTTTCTGGACTACACAGACCTAGATTGCTTGCTGCAGTCTATCTACCATTGACTTACAATGTCTCTGGAGGAGAGGAACCTATCCTCAGAACATTTCGCTAATCTAACTTGTGCCACAGAGAACCTGTCTCCGTACACCAACACGGCGGGATACGCTGAACAGCCTGCCTACTACGCTACCTCAGACTACGACTGGCAGCATCATCCTCATCACCCCATCATCAGCCCAGAAAGACACTACTACACGTCTTATAGCGAAGGGCTGGACATAGCCGCCCAGGAGTATCACGACTATCCCCATCAAGCTGTAACACACTCAGACTTTTACTCTGCGGGCCACGTCCTGTGGACGCCTTCGAGCCAGTCAGATCCTCTGAGCCCCGAACAGCACACTCGATTCTTTTCCGGCATCGACCTTGGCCCCCATGCTAGTCTACAACAACCCAACATTACAAACTCGGTCAGCGGCAAACCCAAAAGAAAACGGGTCCAGTCACACACACAACGCAAGGCAGCCAACGTAAGGGAAAGAAAAAGGATGTTCCACCTCAACGAAGCCTTCGATGAACTCAGAAAGAGGCTTCCAGCGTTCAACTACGAAAAGCGTCTTTCGCGTATCGAGACCCTGCGCTTGGCTATGACCTACATTTCCTTCATGAAAGAAGTCAGCGTGGGCAGGGATCCCAAGTGCGTTAAGCTCCGGCCACACGGGGCGGACCTCTCCCCACTGAGCGTGTCCAGCTCTCTGTACAAGGACGGCGACATGAATGACGAGAACCACCTGAACGCAGACAGCGACTGCACCAACGACGAACTCAGCAACCACAGCAGCAGTCACTAGCATTTCATCAGCTTTCACTATGACGCTGCAAGCCTGAAGGACCTCGACTCTGGTTAACACCTGATCCCTATTCATCAATTCGAAACTCTTGTGCTTAGCAATACCATGCGAGACACTGTTGCAATGAAAGAATAGTACAGCTTGTAGAGCCACAACTATACTAGGCTAAGTCTTGGCTGCTCAAGGTTCTTATAGATTATTTTGGTCCGAGAATCTTCCACTAACAATGATAAATAATGTTAGATTTTTTTCTAGACATTTTCATTGACATTTCTGTCACGTGATACAAACATTAAAAGCAATGTTGGACTCCAAGCAATAATAATATGGTGCCTTGTGTATAGCCATGCTTCACTGACCTATACAATGTTTTGATAAACTGCCTTACATTTGTTGAATCCTATTTCTTCCACGTTTTGTAACATCTTCATTGCCTATAGATGCCTTGATTTGTAGAGGTTGGGGTGATTTTAACATCTGCTATTGTAACGACATTTATCTGTATTCTTGTGCTATTCAATTTGTTATTGCCTTCTCTATCTCTTAAACAAAATCTAGAACATTTTTCTGGTATCTGAAGTGAGGTAACCAGAGCAACATCAATCAATTTTATTCATATAAAAAGTGTGTTCACTGTAGCTAATATTTAAATGCACAAAAATACCAAATCATCTAATTCTTTGAAATACAAATCAGTCTTAAGGTACTCCAAACTTTTCGCCTAATGTATAATCTGCCTTTTTAGTATTTGTATTGATTTCTATATACTTTCTACACATTCCCTGGTTTTAATGATGCGATTCATTCAATCTTTTTTTTTTTATTAAAGAGATAAGATTTAAATTTAATTTCAACATTCCAAATTATGTGTTCATGTAAAGTATTAGTCTTTGCTACTGTTTCGAATGAGTTCAATTTTGATCACTTCTAGTTCACTGTCTAACCTTTTTTCTTCCTCTTCTAGCCAGCGTTTAGCAAAAACGTTTTCTCACATCCAATCCATAGTTTTACAAAGTTATTTTTTTTAGTCTCAATCCATCGTTTAACAGTAATAACATTGTCTCGCCTTAAATCCCCCAGCACTAACATTATGTATCAATTCATCGTCTGCAAGCCAGTGTTGCTTATAACAAATCCATTGTATTCCATCGAATATTTGTGTCTCCCATCCAGCGCCAAAAAAAGAAACATTTAATTCCTTACTGCCACGAAAGATGTGTAAATAGGCAGACTCTTTGCCCCGAAACAAGCACCTCTACGACCATCAAAGTATTAATATTGATCTTTAATTACTGATATCCAATCATCCAGGCTTATCCAAGTAACACACATCTTTCATGGACATTTTAGTGAAAAGAATCCATCTAATAATTAGTTGAAGACATAATAGAATTCTAAGAACCACACAGCAATATTACACTAATGTGAAATTCTGTTATGATTGATTTATAGTTATACATTGACTGCATTTAAAATTATTAATCTGAGATTTCAATGATCGAAGTCTCTTTTATCGTCCTTATGTTGAGGCAATGTATGGAATGGCGTTAGGTGCAGCTCATAAGCTTTTGTTTATTGTATATTTATGTTTGAACGTGTCCAAAACTAGTCAATGATCAATATTCTTATGATCAATATTCTTATGATCAATATTCTTATGATCAATATTCTTATGATCCATATTCTTCTTGTTTGTGTCTTGCTCAAACCTTATGGCCACATCCGTGTTCATTATATACACTTTATACATATATAATAAGATGTTATATACATAGTGATGCCTTGTTAATGGTTTTTTTTTACATAATGCCTTTGACCTTATGATTTAGGGTTCTTCAAAAATAAATGCTGTAAAGATATGAAATTATTTTGTTTTCTATTAAATGAATGTGTGTGTGTGTGAGAGAGAGAGAGATAGAGGGAGGAGAGAGAGGGACGATGAGAGAGAGAGAGGCAGAGAAATAACTCCTTGGTCTATTCATCAACACTTCCAGAAAAACGCAACCTTTCCCTGTAATGTTACCTCGTTACTAACAATTTCCCTTCAAACCAAGCGTCTTAGGAGACGAACTGTGCATATACAAATCATAGATAGTTACATCTACTTGGAGCTTTCCTATACCGATGTTTTTCAGACAATCAGATGTAGGCAGGCTTCTATATGCCTAGACTTCAAAGCATCTTACATTGAACTCTTTAGTACAACGAATAAAGTCGTAACTTACGTATTTCTTATTGGTCAGCAAATGAGCTGGCAAGTCGTTTAATTAGACCATCAGAAAGTAACAATATTAATTTACTGGTGTCCATCATAATTTGGTTATCTATACTCATAGAAGGTAATATTA
Source organism: Biomphalaria pfeifferi (assembly GCA_030265305.1). Taxonomy (NCBI): domain Eukaryota; kingdom Metazoa; phylum Mollusca; class Gastropoda; family Planorbidae; genus Biomphalaria; species Biomphalaria pfeifferi. The sequence continues at coordinate 3,386,006 of JASAOG010000001.1, read as the reverse complement.
GCCTTCCAAATGACTTGCACGCTGAAGTACTTATTATGATTCCCCAAAGCGCCTATTAAACCAGAGAAGAACTCGTTTATTGTCCAGTTTATTAGGAGCTCTAAGATCAATAACTCAAGATATATAGACTTTGACTAACTGGGCAAACGTATTCTGGATTAATGGACTAATGTGCAAGCTGTAAATTTTTTTTTCAGAGTCAAAGTTATAATTATATGAACAGGAATTGCACTGCCATAATCGAATTTAAAAATTTTAATGCGGTATCGATAAAAAAAAACTAAAAAAAAAGATTACAATGGAGAGTAGAGTATGCAATATCGTAAGGTGCGATCTCACAGGCGAAGATTTCAAATAAAGACGATAACTAGATCTAGATCTGAAATGCACTATTTATCCTTACGTCTGCTTGTACTTTAGATATGTCACACTGTCTTTCATTTGGTCTAACGCTACAGTTAGTTGGCGGAAGTTTTACGCGGTCTTAGATCTGCATTTTGTAAGAATATTCGGGACATTTCCTTTCGCAATTCCTTTCATTGCTTCTTTGTCTCCTTAGGATGTATCATTTGAACTTAATATTTAGATCGCTACACCAATATCACTACAGACTACAAATATCGAAATAAATCAAATGATAATAATCGGCATTCCTTTAGAAATCCAAAAAGGCATCAAATAAATCAATGCTGGCTAAAATTCAGGTCGTCTGATTCTGACGTTATCTTTAATTTACGGCATCACGTTCAAGAAAGCATTGGCACCGCACTGCACTATTTCAAGAAAAGAAGTGTAGATCGTTGCGTTGCTAACAAAGACGAATTGAAATCGCATCCACAATCCATTGCCCCATATCCCAACATTGGATAAACAAACGTACAATAGAACCAGTGATATAACAATGCAAATAGATCCAGGAGAAGCCTGATGCTTTTTGACAGAAGATGAAAGTGTTGATCTTGGAAGTGTTAGGGTTAGGGTTGTGGAATGGGGTGCGTAAAGCTATGCTTCCATGTCCAGGTCTGGTGGCTCGAGATTTAGATCAAATTACTTGGTACTGGCTCAAGATATACATCTATTGACTTGGTACTGTCTTGAGATATTGATATATTTACTTGGTACTGGCTCAAGATATAGATCTATTTACTTGGTACTGGCTCAAGATATAGATCTATTTACTTGGTACTGGCTAAAGATATACATATATTTACTTGGTACTGGATCAATATATACATCTATTTACTTGGTACTGGCTCAATATATACTTCTATTTACTTGGTAATGGCTCAAGATATAAATCTTTTTACTTAGTTTTTGCTCAAGATATACATCTATTTACCTGGTACTGGCTAAAGATATACATCTGTTTACTTGGTATTGGCTCAAGATAGACATCTATTTACTTGGTACTGGCTCAATATATACTTCTATTTACTTGGTAATGGCTCAAGATATAAATCTTTTTACTTCCTACTGGGTCAAGATATACATCTATTTACCTGGTACTGGCTCAAGATATACATCTGTTTACTGTGCACTGGCTCAAGATATACATCTACTTACTTGATACTGGCTCAAGATATACATCTGTTTACTTGGTACTGGCTCAAGATATACATCTATTTACTTGGTACTGGCTCAATTTCTACATCTATTTACTTGATACTGGCTTAAGATATAGATCTATTTACTTGGTACTGGCTAAAGATATACATATATTTACTTGGTACTGGCTCAATATATACATCTAATTACTTGGTACTGGCTCAAGATATACATCTATTTACTTGGTACTGGCTCAATATATACATCTTTTTACTTGGTACTGGCTCAATATATACATCTATTTACTTGGTACTGGCTGAAGATATACATCTATTTACTTGGTACTGGCTCAAGATATAGATCTATTTACTTGGTACTGGCTCAAGATATAGATCTATTTACTTGGTACTGGCTCAAGATAAACATCTATTTACTTGGTACTGGCTCAACATTTACATCTAATTACGTGATACTGGCTCAAGATATAGATCTATTTACTTGGTACTGGCTAAAGATATACATATATTTACTCGGTACTGGATCAATATATACATCTATTTACTTGGTAATGGCTCAAGATATACATCTATTTACTTGGTACTGGCTCAAGATATACATCTATTTACTCGGTACTGGATCAATATATACATCTATTTACTTGGTAATGGCTCAAGATATACATCTGTTTACTTGGTACTGGCTCTTCATTTACATCTAATTACGTGATACTGGCTCAAGATATAGATCTATTTACTTGGTACTGGATTAATATATACATCTATTTACTTGGTACTGGATCAATATATACATCTATTTACTTGGTAATGGCTCAAGATATACATCTATTTACGTGGTATTGGCTCAAGATATAAATCTATTTACTTGGTACTGGCTCAAGATATACATCTATTTACCTAGTACTTGCTCAATTTATACATCTATTTACTTGGTACTGGCTCAAGATATACATCTGTTTACTTGGTACTGGCTCAAGATATACATCTATTTACTTGGTAATGGCTCAAGATATACATCTATTTACTTGGTACTGGCTCAAGATATACATCTATTTACTTGGTACTGGCTCAAGATATAGATCTATTTACTTGGTACTGGCTCAAGATATACATCTATTTACTTGGTACTGGCTCAATATTTACATCTGTTTACTTGGTACTGGCTCAAGATATACATCTATTTACTTGGTAATGGCTCAAGATATACATCTATTTACTTGGTACTGGCTCAATTTATACATCTATTTACATGGTACTGGCTCAAGATATACATCTATTTACATGGTACTGGCTCAATTTCTACATCTATTTACTTGGTACTGGCTAAAGATATACATCTATTTACTTGGTACTGGTTAAATATATACATCTATTTACTTGGTACTGGCTCAAGATATCCATCTGATTACTTGGTACTGGCTCAAGATATACATCGATTTACTTGGTACTGGCTCAAGATATAGATCTATTTACTTGGTACTGGCTCAAGATATAGATCTATTTACTTGGTACTGGCTCAAGATAAACATCTATTTACTTGGTACTGGATCAATATATACATCTATTTACTTGGTAATGGCTCAAGATATACATCTATTTACTTGGTACTGGCTCAAGATATACATCTATTTACTCGGTACTGGATCAATATATACATCTATTTACTTGGTAATGGCTCAAGATATACATCTGTTTACTTGGTACTGGCTCTTCATTTACATCTAATTACGTGATACTGGCTCAAGATATAGATCTATTTACTTGGTACTGGATCAATATATACATCTATTTACTTGGTAATGGCTCAAGATATACATCTATTTATTTGGTACTGGCTCAAGATATACATCTATTTACTTGGTACTGGCTCAAGATATACATCTATTTACTTGGTACTTGGTCAATTTATACATCTATTTACTAGGTACTGGCTCAAGATATACATCTATTTACTTGGTACTGGCTCAATATTTACATCTATTTACTTGGTACTGGCTCAAGATATACATCTATTTACTTGGTATTGGCTCAAGATATAAATTTATTTACTTGGTACTGGCTCAAGATATACATCAATTTACTTGGTACTGGCTCAATATATACATCTAATTACTTGCTACTGGCACAAGATATACATCTATTTACTTGGTAATGGCTCAAGATATACATCTATTTACTTGGTACTGGCTCAAGATATACATCCATTTACTTGGTACTGGCTCAATATATACATCTATTTACTTGCTACTGGCACAAGATATAGATCTATTTACTTGGTACTGGCTCAAGATATACATCTATTTACTTGGTACTGGCTCAATATTTACATCTATTTACTTGGTACTGGCTCAAGATATACATCTATTTACTTGGTACTGGCTCAATATTTACATCTATTTACTTGGTACTGGCTCAATATATACATCTATTTACTTGGTACTGGCTCAAGATATACATCTATTTAATTGGTACTGGCTCAAGATATACATCTATTTACTTGGTACTGGCTCAACATATACATCTAATTACGTGATACTGGCTCAAGATATAGATCTATTTACTTGGTACTGGCTAAAGATATACATCTGTTTACTTGGTATTGGCTCAAGATATACATCTATTTACTTGGTACTGGCTCAATATATACTTCTATTTACTTGGTAATGGCTCAAGATATAAATCTTTTTACTTAGTTTTTGCTCAAGATATACATCTATTTACCTGGTACTGGCTAAAGATATACATCTGTTTACTTGGTATTGGCTCAAGATATACATCTATTTACTTGGTACTGGCTCAAGATATACTTCTATTTACTTGGTAATGGCTCAAGATATAAATCTTTTTACTTAGTTTTTGCTCAAGATATACATCTATTTACCTAGTACTGGCTAAAGATATACATCTGTTTACTTGGTATTGGCTCAAGATAGACATCTATTTACTTGGTACTGGCTCAATATATACTTCTATTTACTTGGTAATGGCTCAAGATATAAATCTTTTTACTTCCTACTGGGTCAAGATATACATCTATTTACCTGGTACTGGCTCAAGATATACATCTGTTTACTGTGCACTGGCTCAAGATATACATCTACTTACTTGATACTGGCTCAAGATATACATCTGTTTACTTGGTACTGGCTCAAGATATACATCTATTTACTTGGTACTGGCTCAATTTCTACATCTATTTACTTGATACTGGCTTAAGATATAGATCTATTTACTTGGTACTGGCTAAAGATATACATATATTTACTTGGTACTGGCTCAATATATACATCTAATTACTTGGTACTGGCTCAAGATATACATCTATTTACTTGGTACTGGCTCAATATATACATCTTTTTACTTGGTACTGGCTCAATATATACATCTATTTACTTGGTACTGGCTGAAGATATACATCTATTTACTTGGTACTGGCTTAAGATATACATCTATTTACATGGTACTGGCTCAATTTCTACATCTATTTACTTGGTACTGGCTCAAGATATAGATCTATTTACTTGGTACTGGCTAAAGATATACATCTATTTACTTGGTACTGGTTAAATATATACATTTATTTACTTGGTACTGGCTCAAAATATCCATCTGATTACTTGGTACTGGCTCAAGATATACATCAATTTACTTGGTACTGGCTCAAGATATAGATCTATTTACTTGGTACTGGCTCAAGATATAGATCTATTTACTTGGTACTGGCTCAAGATATACATCTATTTACTTGGTACTGGCTCAACATTTACATCTAATACGTGATACTGGCTCAAGATATAGATCTATTTACTTGGTACTGGCTAAAGATATACATGTATATTAACTCGGTACTGAATCAATATATACATCTATTTACTTGGTAATGGCTCAAGATATACATCTATTTACTTGGTACTGGCTCAAGATATACATCTATTTACGTGGTATTGGCTCAAGATATACATCTTTTTACTTGGTACTGGCTCAAGAAATACATCTGTTTACTTGGTACTGGCTCAAGATATACATCTATTTACTTGGTAATGGCTCAAGATATACATCTATTTACTTGGTACTGGCTCAAGATATACATCTTTTTAATGGTACTGGCTCAAGATATACATCTATTTACTTGGTACTGGCTCAATATTTACATCTATTTACTTGGTACTGGCTCAAGATATACATCTATTTACTTGGTACTGGCTCAAGATATACATCTATTTACTTGGTACTTGGTCAATTTATACATCTATTTACTTGGTACTGGCTCAAGATATAGATCTTTTTACTTGGTACTGGCTCAAGATATACATCTATTTACTTGGTACTGGCTCAAGATATACATCTATTTACTTGGTACTGTCTTGAGATATACATCTATTTACCTGGTACTGGCTCAAGATATACATCTGTTTACTTGGTACTGGCTCAACATTTACATCTAATACGTGATACTGGCTCAAGATATAGATCTATTTACTTGGTACTGGCTAAAGATATACATGTATATTAACTCGGTACTGAATCAATATATACATCTATTTACTTGGTAATGGCTCAAGATATACATCTATTTACTTGGTACTGGCTCAAGATATACATCTATTTACGTGGTATTGGCTCAAGATATACATCTTTTTACTTGGTACTGGCTCAAGAAATACATCTGTTTACTTGGTACTGGCTCAAGATATACATCTATTTACTTGGTAATGGCTCAAGATATACATCTATTTACTTGGTAATGGCTCAAGATATACATCTATTTACTTGGTACTGGCTCAAGATATACATCTATTTAATTGGTACTGGCTCAAGATATACATCTATTTACTTGGTACTGGCTCAACATATACATCTAATTACGTGATACTGGCTCAAGATATAGATCTATTTACTTGGTACTGGCTCAAGATATACATATATTTACTTGGTACTGGATCAATATATACATCTATTTACTTGGTACTGGCTAAAGATATACATCTGTTTACTTGGTATTGGCTCAAGATATACATCTATTTACTTGGTACTGGCTCAACATATACATCTAATTACGTGATACTGGCTCAAGATATAGATCTATTTACTTGGTACTGGCTCAAGATATACATATATTTACTTGGTACTGGATCAATATATACATCTATTTACCTAGTACTGGCTAAAGATATACATCTGTTTACTTGGTATTGGCTCAAGATAGACATCTATTTACTTGGTACTGGCTCAATATATACTTCTATTTACTTGGTAATGGCTCAAGATATAAATCTTTTTACTTCCTACTGGGTCAAGATATACATCTATTTACTTGGTACTGGCTCAAGATATACATCTATTTACTTGGTACTGGCTCAACATTTACATCTAATACGTGATACTGGCTCAAGATATAGATCTATTTACTTGGTACTGGCTAAAGATATACATGTATATTAACTCGGTACTGAATCAATATATACATCTATTTACTTGGTAATGGCTCAAGATATACATCTATTTACTTGGTACTGGCTCAAGATATACATCTATTTACGTGGTATTGGCTCAAGATATACATCTTTTTACTTGGTACTGGCTCAAGAAATACATCTGTTTACTTGGTACTGGCTCAAGATATACATCTATTTACTTGGTAATGGCTCAAGATATACATCTATTTACTTGGTAATGGCTCAAGATATACATCTATTTACTTGGTACTGGCTCAAGATATACATCTATTTAATTGGTACTGGCTCAAGATATACATCTATTTACTTGGTACTGGCTCAACATATACATCTAATTACGTGATACTGGCTCAAGATATAGATCTATTTACTTGGTACTGGCTCAAGATATACATATATTTACTTGGTACTGGATCAATATATACATCTATTTACTTGGTACTGGCTTAATATATACTTCTATTTACTTGGTAATGGCTCAAGATATAAATCTTTTTACTTAGTTTTTGCTCAAGATATACATCTATTTACCTGGTACTGGCTAAAGATATACATCTGTTTACTTGGTATTGGCTCAAGATATACATCTATTTACTTGGTAATGGCTCAAGATATACATCTATTTACTTGGTACTGGCTCAAGATATACATCTATTTACGTGGTATTGGCTCAAGATATACATCTTTTTACTTGGTACTGGCTCAAGATATACATCTGTTTACTTGGTACTGGCTCAAGATATACATCTATTTACTTGGAATTGGCTCAAGATATACATTTGTTTACTTGGTACTGGCTCTACATTTACATCTAATTACGTGATACTGGCTCAAGATATAGATCTATTTACTTGGTACTGGATCAATATATACATCTATTTACTTGGTAATGGCTCAAGATATACATCTATTTACTTGGTAATGGCTCAAGATATACATCTATTTACTTGGTACTGGCTCAATATATACATGTATTTACTTGGTACTGGCTCAAGATATACATCTTTTTACTTGGTACTGGCTCAAGATATACATCTATTTACTTGGTACTGGCTCAAGATATACATCTTTTTAATGGTACTGGCTCAAGATATACATCTATTTACTTGGTACTGGCTCAATATTTACATCTATTTACTTGGTACTGGCTCAAGATATACATCTATTTACTTGGTACTGGCTCAAGATATACATCTATTTACTTGGTACTTGGTCAATTTATACATCTATTTACTTGGTACTGGCTCAAGATATAGATCTTTTTACTTGGTACTGGCTCAAGATATACATCTATTTACTTGGTACTGGCTCAAGATATACATCTATTTACTTGGTACTGTCTTGAGATATTGATATATTTACTTGGTACTGGCTCAAGATATAGATTTATTTACTTGGTACTGGCTCAATATATACATCTATTTACTTGCTACTGGCACAAGATATAGATCTATTTACTTGGTACTGGCTCAAGATATACATCTATTTACTTGGTACTGGCTCAATATTTACATCTATTTTTTTGGTACTGGCTCAAGATATACATCTATTTACTTGGTACTGGCTCAATATTTACATCTATTTACTTGGTACTGGCTCAAGATATACATCTATTTACTTGGTACTGGCTCAAGATATACATCTATTTAATTGGTACTGGCTCAAGATATACATCTATTTACTTGGTACTGGCTCAACATATACATCTAATTACGTGATACTGGCTCAAGATATAGATCTATTTACTTGGTACTGGCTCAAGATATACATATATTTACTTGGTACTGGATCAATATATACATCTATTTACTTGGTACTGGCTTAATATATACTTCTATTTACTTGGTAATGGCTCAAGATATAAATCTTTTTACTTAGTTTTTGCTCAAGATATAGATCTATTTACCTGGTACTGGCTAAAGATATACATCTGTTTACTTGGTATTGGCTCAAGATATACATCTATTCACTTGGTACTGGCTCAATATATACTTCTATTTACTTGGTAATGGCTCAAGATATAAATCTTTTTACTTGCTACTTGCTCAAGATATACATCTATTTACCTGGTACTGGCTCAAGATATACATTTGTTTCCTGTGTACTGGCTCAAGATATACATCTATTTACTTGGTACTGGCTCAAGATATACATCTGTTTACTTGGTACTGGCTCAAGATATACATCTATTTACTTGGTACTGGCTCAACATATACATCTAATTACGTGATACTGGCTCAAGATATAGATCTATTTACTTGGTACTGGCTCAAGATATACATATATTTACTTGGTACTGGATCAATATATACATCTATTTACTTGGTACTGGCTTAATATATACTTCTATTTACTTGGTAATGGCTCAAGATATAAATCTTTTTACTTAGTTTTTGCTCAAGATATACATCTATTTACCTGGTACTGGCTAAAGATATACATCTGTTTACTTGGTATTGGCTCAAGATATACATCTATTTACTTGGTAATGGCTCAAGATATACATCTATTTACTTGGTACTGGCTCAAGATATACATCTATTTACGTGGTATTGGCTCAAGATATACATCTTTTTACTTGGTACTGGCTCAAGATATACATCTGTTTACTTGGTACTGGCTCAAGATATACATCTATTTACTTGGAATTGGCTCAAGATATACATTTGTTTACTTGGTACTGGCTCTACATTTACATCTAATTACGTGATACTGGCTCAAGATATAGATCTATTTACTTGGTACTGGATCAATATATACATCTATTTACTTGGTAATGGCTCAAGATATACATCTATTTACTTGGTAATGGCTCAAGATATACATCTATTTACTTGGTACTGGCTCAATATATACATGTATTTACTTGGTACTGGCTCAAGATATACATCTTTTTACTTGGTACTGGCTCAAGATATACATCTATTTACTTGGTACTGGCTCAAGATATACATCTTTTTAATGGTACTGGCTCAAGATATACATCTATTTACTTGGTACTGGCTCAATATTTACATCTATTTACTTGGTACTGGCTCAAGATATACATCTATTTACTTGGTACTGGCTCAAGATATACATCTATTTACTTGGTACTTGGTCAATTTATACATCTATTTACTTGGTACTGGCTCAAGATATAGATCTTTTTACTTGGTACTGGCTCAAGATATACATCTATTTACTTGGTACTGGCTCAAGATATACATCTATTTACTTGGTACTGTCTTGAGATATTGATATATTTACTTGGTACTGGCTCAAGATATAGATTTATTTACTTGGTACTGGCTCAATATATACATCTATTTACTTGCTACTGGCACAAGATATAGATCTATTTACTTGGTACTGGCTCAAGATATACATCTATTTACTTGGTACTGGCTCAATATTTACATCTATTTTTTTGGTACTGGCTCAAGATATACATCTATTTACTTGGTACTGGCTAAAGATATACATATATTTACTTGGTACTGGCTCAATATATACATCTATTTACTTGGTACTGGCTCAAGATATACATCTATTTAATTGGTAATGGCTCAAGATATAAATCTTTTTACTTGCTACTTGCTCAAGATATACATCTATTTACCTGGTACTGGCTCAAGATATACATTTGTTTCCTGTGTACTGGCTCAAGATATACATCTATTTACTTGGTACTGGCTCAAGATATACATCTGTTTACTTGGTACTGGCTCAAGATATACATCTATTTACTTGGTACTGGCTCAACATATACATCTAATTACGTGATACTGGCTCAAGATATAAATCTTTTTACTTAGTTTTTGCTCAAGATATAGATCTATTTACCTGGTACTGGCTAAAGATATACATCTGTTTACTTGGTATTGGCTCAAGATATACATCTATTCACTTGGTACTGGCTCAATATATACTTCTATTTACTTGGTAATGGCTCAAGATATAAATCTTTTTACTTGCTACTTGCTCAAGATATACATCTATTTACCTGGTACTGGCTCAAGATATACATTTGTTTCCTGTGTACTGGCTCAAGATATACATCTATTTACTTGGTACTTGGTCAATTTATACATCTATTTACTTGGTACTGGCTCAAGATATAGATCTTTTTACTTGGTACTGGCTCAAGATATACATCTATTTACTTGGTACTGGCTCAAGATATACATCTATTTACTTGGTACTGTCTTGAGATATTGATATATTTACTTGGTACTGGCTCAAGGTATAGATTTATTTACTTGGTACTGGCTCAATATATACATCTATTTACTTGCTACTGGCACAAGATATAGATCTATTTACTTGGTACTGGCTCAAGATATACATCTATTTACTTGGTACTGGCTCAATATTTACATCTATTTACTTGGTACTGGCTAAAGATATACATATATTTACTTGGTACTGGCTCAATATATACATCTATTTACTTGGTACTGGCTCAAGATATACATCTATTTAATTGGTAATGGCTCAAGATATAAATCTTTTTACTTGCTACTTGCTCAAGATATACATCTATTTACCTGGTACTGGCTCAAGATATACATTTGTTTCCTGTGTACTGGCTCAAGATATACATCTATTTACTTGGTACTGGCTCAAGATATACATCTGTTTACTTGGTACTGGCTCAAGATATACATCTATTTACTTGGTACTGGCTCAACATATACATCTAATTACGTGATACTGGCTCAAGATATAAATCTTTTTACTTAGTTTTTGCTCAAGATATAGATCTATTTACCTGGTACTGGCTAAAGATATACATCTGTTTACTTGGTATTGGCTCAAGATATACATCTATTCACTTGGTACTGGCTCAATATATACTTCTATTTACTTGGTAATGGCTCAAGATATAAATCTTTTTACTTGCTACTTGCTCAAGATATACATCTATTTACCTGGTACTGGCTCAAGATATACATTTGTTTCCTGTGTACTGGCTCAAGATATACATCTATTTACTTGGTACTGGCTCAACATATACATCTAATTACGTGATACTGGCTCAAGATATAGATCTATTTACTTGGTACTGGCTCAAGATATACATATATTTACTTGGTACTGGATCAATATATACATCTATTTACTTGGTACTGGCTTAATATATACTTCTATTTACTTGGTAATGGCTCAAGATATAAATCTTTTTACTTAGTTTTTGCTCAAGATATACATCTATTTACCTGGTACTGGCTAAAGATATACATCTGTTTACTTGGTATTGGCTCAAGATATACATCTATTTACTTGGTAATGGCTCAAGATATACATCTATTTACTTGGTACTGGCTCAAGATATACATCTATTTACGTGGTATTGGCTCAAGATATACATCTTTTTACTTGGTACTGGCTCAAGATATACATCTGTTTACTTGGTACTGGCTCAAGATATACATCTATTTACTTGGAATTGGCTCAAGATATACATTTGTTTACTTGGTACTGGCTCTACATTTACATCTAATTACGTGATACTGGCTCAAGATATAGATCTATTTACTTGGTACTGGATCAATATATACATCTATTTACTTGGTAATGGCTCAAGATATACATCTATTTACTTGGTAATGGCTCAAGATATACATCTATTTACTTGGTACTGGCTCAATATATACATGTATTTACTTGGTACTGGCTCAAGATATACATCTTTTTACTTGGTACTGGCTCAATATATACTTCTATTTACTTGGTAATGGCTCAAGATATAAATCTTTTTACTTGCTACTTGCTCAAGATATACATCTATTTACTTGGTACTGGCTCAAGATATACATCTGTTTACTTGGTACTGGCTCAAGATATACATCTATTTACTTGGTACTGGCTCAACATATACATCTAATTACGTGATACTGGCTCAAGATATAGATCTATTTACTTGGTACTGGCTCAAGATATACATATATTTACTTGGTACTGGATCAATATATACATCTATTTACTTGGTACTGGCTTAATATATACTTCTATTTACTTGGTAATGGCTCAAGATATAAATCTTTTTACTTAGTTTTTGCTCAAGATATACATCTATTTACCTGGTACTGGCTAAAGATATACATCTGTTTACTTGGTATTGGCTCAAGATATACATCTATTTACTTGGTAATGGCTCAAGATATACATCTATTTACTTGGTACTGGCTCAAGATATACATCTATTTACGTGGTATTGGCTCAAGATATACATCTTTTTACTTGGTACTGGCTCAAGATATACATCTGTTTACTTGGTACTGGCTCAAGATATACATCTATTTACTTGGAATTGGCTCAAGATATACATTTGTTTACTTGGTACTGGCTCTACATTTACATCTAATTACGTGATACTGGCTCAAGATATAGATCTATTTACTTGGTACTGGATCAATATATACATCTATTTACTTGGTAATGGCTCAAGATATACATCTATTTACTTGGTAATGGCTCAAGATATACATCTATTTACTTGGTACTGGCTCAATATATACATGTATTTACTTGGTACTGGCTCAAGATATACATCTTTTTACTTGGTACTGGCTCAAGATATACATCTATTTACTTGGTACTGGCTCAAGATATACATCTTTTTAATGGTACTGGCTCAAGATATACATCTATTTACTTGGTACTGGCTCAATATTTACATCTATTTACTTGGTACTGGCTCAAGATATACATCTATTTACTTGGTACTGGCTCAAGATATACATCTATTTACTTGGTACTTGGTCAATTTATACATCTATTTACTTGGTACTGGCTCAAGATATAGATCTTTTTACTTGGTACTGGCTCAAGATATACATCTATTTACTTGGTACTGGCTCAAGATATACATCTATTTACTTGGTACTGTCTTGAGATATTGATATATTTACTTGGTACTGGCTCAAGATATAGATTTATTTACTTGGTACTGGCTCAATATATACATCTATTTACTTGCTACTGGCACAAGATATAGATCTATTTACTTGGTACTGGCTCAAGATATACATCTATTTACTTGGTACTGGCTCAATATTTACATCTATTTTTTTGGTACTGGCTCAAGATATACATCTATTTACTTGGTACTGGCTCAATATTTACATCTATTTACTTGGTACTGGCTCAAGATATACATCTATTTACTTGGTACTGGCTCAAGATATACATCTATTTAATTGGTAATGGCTCAAGATATAAATCTTTTTACTTGCTACTTGCTCAAGATATACATCTATTTACCTGGTACTGGCTCAAGATATACATTTGTTTCCTGTGTACTGGCTCAAGATATACATCTATTTACTTGGTACTGGCTCAAGATATACATCTGTTTACTTGGTACTGGCTCAAGATATACATCTATTTACTTGGTACTGGCTCAACATATACATCTAATTACGTGATACTGGCTCAAGATATAAATCTTTTTACTTAGTTTTTGCTCAAGATATAGATCTATTTACCTGGTACTGGCTAAAGATATACATCTGTTTACTTGGTATTGGCTCAAGATATACATCTATTCACTTGGTACTGGCTCAATATATACTTCTATTTACTTGGTAATGGCTCAAGATATAAATCTTTTTACTTGCTACTTGCTCAAGATATACATCTATTTACCTGGTACTGGCTCAAGATATACATTTGTTTCCTGTGTACTGGCTCAAGATATACATCTATTTACTTGGTACTGGCTCAAGATATACATCTGTTTACTTGGTACTGGCTCAAGATATACATCTATTTACTTGGTACTGGCTCAACATATACATCTAATTACGTGATACTGGCTCAAGATATAGATCTATTTACGTGGTATTGGCTCAAGATATACATCTATTTACTTGGTACTGTCTTGAGATATTGATATATTTACTTGGTACTGGCTCAAGATATAGATTTATTTACTTGGTACTGGCTCAATATATACATCTATTTACTTGCTACTGGCACAAGATATAGATCTATTTACTTGGTACTGGCTCAAGATATACATCTATTTACTTGGTACTGGCTCAATATTTACATCTATTTTTTTGGTACTGGCTCAAGATATACATCTATTTACTTGGTACTGGCTCAATATTTACATCTATTTACTTGGTACTGGCTCAAGATATACATCTATTTACTTGGTACTGGCTCAAGATATACATCTATTTAATTGGTAATGGCTCAAGATATAAATCTTTTTACTTGCTACTTGCTCAAGATATACATCTATTTACCTGGTACTGGCTCAAGATATACATTTGTTTCCTGTGTACTGGCTCAAGATATACATCTATTTACTTGGTACTGGCTCAAGATATACATCTGTTTACTTGGTACTGGCTCAAGATATACATCTATTTACTTGGTACTGGCTCAACATATACATCTAATTACGTGATACTGGCTCAAGATATAAATCTTTTTACTTAGTTTTTGCTCAAGATATAGATCTATTTACCTGGTACTGGCTAAAGATATACATCTGTTTACTTGGTATTGGCTCAAGATATACATCTATTCACTTGGTACTGGCTCAATATATACTTCTATTTACTTGGTAATGGCTCAAGATATAAATCTTTTTACTTGCTACTTGCTCAAGATATACATCTATTTACCTGGTACTGGCTCAAGATATACATTTGTTTCCTGTGTACTGGCTCAAGATATACATCTATTTACTTGGTACTGGCTCAACATATACATCTATTTACTTGGTACTGGCTCAAGATATACATCTATTTACTTGGTACTGGCTCAATATATACATCTTTTTACTTGGTACTGGCTCAATATATACATCTATTTACTTGGTACTAGCTGATGATATACATCTATTTACTTGGTACTGGCTCAAGATATACATCTATTTACTTGGTACTGGCTCAATATATACTTCTTTTTACTTGGTAATGGCTCAAGATATAAATCTTTTTACTTAGTTTTTGCTCAAGATATATATCTATTTACTTGCTACTGGCT